>QLNU02014802.1:146870520-146883823 GCA_006491805.2 Dysdera silvatica
CATCGTAAAATACAGAGAGCTGGTGTATGTGTCATAAACCTTATTTAACGCAGCATTAAGTATGTCCTCTCTTCCCTTGTTTAAGGCAGCACATTCTTAACCCTTGATGCAGAATGACCGTTATAGACCTTGCACCATAAAAATTACAACCAACCAACCAAGTTTTTAAATATCTTTGCACCATAAAACCCAGCCTTCTGACATCTTATGGATCAGCAATAGGAGTTCTTAACAGCAAGTTGAGGGTTCTGGTAATCCATGTAATATGATGTCCATATACTTGCTGTAGATAAGGAATCAAAGAAAGATGTCAAGCTTGAATTTTATGAAGTTCTGTCTTCACTTGACAAAGGGTGCAAGTGGGTCTCGAAACGTCGTGTTTTAACCTTATGCTAGTGTTGCAGTAACCTTTGTTATGGAATCTCCTGGTGAAACTCTGTATTGTTTTGTTGAATGTTAAGGCATGGATCAGATTTAATCAGACGGACACAACGGTGTACTTTTGCTTGCAATACTGTATAAGTATTTTATTCACTACAAAAGTGCTCTTGTGATATTCCCTTTCTGAGATTGCATGCACGAAGTGCAACTCTGTATTTCTACTGCATAGGGATTAGTGGTGCTGTTACAGTTGAAAATCATATTTTGAACTCTTGTGATATCGGTGACTCTTTCTTATGGCCTTGCGGTAGTACATTGGTAATGCATGTAATAATGCATTCACATATTACCCTGGGTTTGACTCCCAAATGTGCCAAAAACGAACCCTTACCGACTATAGCTGCACATTGTAGTTCGGGGGTTGGCTTCCTGGGTCTTAAGAGGTTCAGATTCCTCGGAAAACTGTAGGTCCCGGCACTGCTTGACTTTTGCTGTCCTTGCACCATAAAACACAAACACTCTCTCTTCTCTTCATAGTTTCTTTTGGTTATTTTTTTTTCACTTGCGATATGGGAAGAGGTTGTCCATGCTGTCCGCAATGTTTCCCTTTACTTTGGAAAAAAATCTGAAATTTTTGTTTTGGGATTTTGTTTTTATTCCAAACTGTTGTTGGCAGGCCAGATTGTGGCCCGCGGGCCGTATGTTGGATATCCCTGATGTAAAAAATCCGGGTTCGAATCCGAATGGTAGTGAATACTTGACCATTTTTCTACTAATCTGTTGTCCAGGGTTTGGTTTCCCAGGCTACAAAGGTTAATATTCTCTGGAAAATTGTCACTTCTGTCGTAGCATGATCTTGCACTATGGAACAACAACAACAACAAGTAATACTATCCGGTGTGGCATGACCCTTGATGTCCTTGGGCTGTAAAACTCACAAGCAAGCAAACAAACGTTAATATTTCCAAGAAGACAACGATATGACTTTTCGGTCTTAATTCATTACTGCTCAAACATATCGATCCAAAACTAATTATGCACCTTTATATATCCATGTAACAGCAACTTCGAAGCTGCTTGAGTAAAATTTGTATTGTATATTATTCGAGATAGATCATATTGCACCCATGTGAATGGTTATCAGAACAATTTGAATGACAATGTTGTTGAAGATGGGCAGAAAGATCTGTGGTAAAAACCCAAAGGAAAAGTAACTAAAATTACCAATAATGTAAAAGACATTACGCTATTTTAACAGTAACGCAAAGTCTTTTACATTATGTGTTCTGTGTCAGTTAATTTAATTTTTTTTCCTTTTATTCCTTACGGGGAATTTGGGTTTTTAGCACAGATCTTTATTCCCGTTATTATTTTTGTGAGTTTCTTAATTTATTCCCATATCTGCCCCTCCTCCTCCTCTGTAAGTTTATTTCTAAAAGTTCTCATCTACATATTCCTTGGGCTACCTCTTCTCTTTTCATGGAGTAGTAGCGATATTGTCTAGTGTTTGTTCGCTAACATTGTTTGATTTCATCAAACAACAATATAAATCAACGTTTATTGGCGTAGTGATACCAATCATTACGCCAATAAACGTTGATTGACATTGTTGTTTGATTTAATCTGCGTAGTGTTCGATTTATATAAATAAATTGTTTGATTTCTTCCTCAGCCCATGTTCTAGCCAACCACGTTTCTTTTGCTTAATCAATGGCATTCAATTATGATTATTCAAAATATAATTTTAAATTCTGCTTCAGGGAAACGAATTAGGAAAGGAGGAGGATATCGGCCCATGGATATGGAAGCTCTGGAAGAGGCTCGTAAAGAAAGAGAAAAGGAAGTGAAAATGTTTAGTGTGATGCGTGAAATTGCAGCTTATTTTCTGTTTCTTTGGGTGATAATGATTCTTAGCTTTGGAACCAGAGATACTAGTAATTTTTATCTGCGTGAGGCACTTATTAATGGTTTCATTAAACCTGGAGACCTCTACCTTGAATTCAATAGAGTAAGTGATATTTGAATTGTTGTGTCATTGATTTTGATCATTGACTTTTAATATTAATACCATTAAAACTCTCAGATGCAATACTGATTTCATAGCATCTGCAATTTGAGCATTAAAAATTGTTTAAATAACTCATACATTCGGAGTTCTCTCATGCCCGGATAACCTGAAATCGTCAGGAAATTTTGAATTATCTCTAAAAATTAGCGAAACACAAGATTTTTTTTTATTAGACCTTGAAAAGTCGGAGAAAATCTTCCCAATTTCTGTTCTGACTAGGTAAATTTCATACGAACAGGAAGCTATTTTTTCCAAAACCGAAATCCAATTCAAAATTTTGTTGGTAGTTAGTCAAAGACCTTTTTTTTTTTTTAAATCAGGGAATTTTTTTCTCAAGGGTAAATAGGATCCTTGATATTCCAGTATATGTAGGTGTTACAAGAACATATGTGCATTTGAGAAAAATAAACTTATTAATTTCGTTATACAATTATTCTTGATAACAGGGTGTCTACGGATCTGGGGAACTTGGAAAAGTCAGGGAAATTTGAAATACAAAGGCCAAAGTCAGGGAAATTTGAAATTCATTGTTATAATAAATAACTTATTAAAATAATTTTCCTGAACTGTGCTTTTCATACCACATTACCTACTGAAAATTTTGAAAAACTTGTACTTTTGACTAAACTTCTTCCAAAAGTTACCATTTTGCACCAAAACTAATATAATTTATATAAAATTATTAAGCCCATATATTTCTCAGGAGAAAATGTTTGCCAAATATATAACTAAAACTTGAAAAACAAAAAGTGTTTTTAGCTAAATTTTCTAATCTGTAAGAGATTTTGATCATACCAATCTCTTTTCCTTTATATAGTCATACACACTTTAAATGAAATAGAAGATGAAGCATCAGCTTTGCGATTATATAGTTAAACTCTTTTATAATGAACTTGAAAAGGGCCAAATGGAAATGTTGCTGTAAATATTTAATTAATGCAAGCTTTTAGTGTAAAGAAATACACTTTTTAATACAGCTTTTGAATTTGTAAATTCACTGTAATTGAGTTATAAATGGCTTTGGGGTTTGCGTTAATCGATTTTATGGTCTTGAAACTTATTTTGTTTACACAAATTTTAACGCGGGCGCATTGTGTGTTGTTTACTGTAATTAGCAACTGGAAATCGATTAAGATTTGGTCTGGAAACGTGGAAAAGTCAGGGAAGTTTGAAATAGAATTTGGGTAGACACCTTGTTATAATTTTAAAGGTGTGAAACTACTTATTTTTTAGGTATTTGCTTTTTTAGTAGAGATCGCTAAATTTCTCTTGTAAAAATTTTCTCTGACAATGTTTATTAAAGTTCGTCGTGCAGTGGCCTATAGATAGCAGAATTGTCAGAAAATTTCAGACAAAATATATTTAACTTGATGTCCTAAAAAGTACCTGTCTGTCATGAGTAGAATTTCGAGGTAGATAGTAAAATTCGCAAATTGACATCCTCACAAATTTTTCAGTTTTGTTATATTTCAACACTTGGGTTTTGTTTTTTTCAAATGTAAAATGTAAGATGATAATTGGGAAAGAGAATAATGTTGGATAAGTATGTAATACAGAATATTTAACAGAAAAACAAATGGGATTTTTTTTACATTTCTGAGTCGAAATTTGCACATTTTTAATTAAAGCAATTACAGGTTAAAATACACTCATTGAGAAAAAAAAAAAAGCATCCCTCGGATTGCTTCGAAACCTTTTTACTTTTGAAAGCGACGTTATGCGCCTCAGTAATGAATTAAGGGAGATGCGATCGGTGCCATCGCACTGAGCGCCAACCCAAGGAGGTCGCCAAAATCGCGTCTTAGGCAGATATGTAAATGATTAGAATTGTGGTATGATTGGACACTTGGTTTTACCACCAGAGATCTTAATAGGTCCAACTTCATTCTACTATAAAAAAGTTCTCTCAGGGGCTAGGTTTATGTTGGGCACTATTTTTTTTTTTTAATTGTTGACCGTTGGTTGAGAGATCATTGACTACTAGATGCTTCTCAGACAAAGTTAAGGCAATTTTGGCCTGTTAACAGACCTTGAAAGGGGACGCATCATTGAACTGAGAGGTGTGGAGTCGTTATAAAGAATTGCTTGCCATCTAAACCATTCTGACCTAGCTGTTAAGGGGACGTTAGAAGCAGTGGTTATCTGAGGGTATGTACATATATAGTAGAGAGGATCGTTTGATCTGACAAGCACAAGCAGCTCCAACAGTTTTGTTGTCCACCATAGACAGGTGGCACCTCAGTTACAGATCCCCGTGTCTGTCTACCCAAATAATTTCCAGATGCTTAGCAGAAACATGTTTGGTGTCACAGCACCCATTTTGTGTCCTGCCATTGACAGCCAGTCACCATCGCCTTCGTTTGCAGTGGTGCCATGAATGAAAAGCCTGGACTGTTGCGGACTGGAACCGTATCGTCTTTAGCGATGAATCCTGGTTCTCATTGGACTGACAGACGTGCTTGAGTATGGAGGGCACGTGGTGGAGGGTATGTCAATCCTTCCTTTGCTGTGGAATGACACATTGCCCTAAATGCTGGAATAGTGGTTTGGTGAATCATCAGATATGACAGCTTGTCATCCCTAGTAGTGGTATGAAGGATACTAACAGTTCAGTGATATGCGTAGGACATTGCTGCCACATGTGTTGCCCCTCATGGAAGGGCTT
The DNA here is from genome assembly GCA_006491805.2 of Dysdera silvatica. Lineage (NCBI taxonomy): Eukaryota > Metazoa > Arthropoda > Arachnida > Araneae > Dysderidae > Dysdera > Dysdera silvatica. Next base: position 146,875,635 of record QLNU02014802.1, read on the forward strand.
CCAGCAGGCATTTTTCAGCGGGATATAATGCTTGCCCTCACACATCCAGGGTTTTACAAGAATGCCTCCTACCATGGGCACCTACATGTGGAGGCAGATGGTGGCTCAAGCCTCCTCTAGCCGTTTAAAAATTTGATTTGCCCGAACCTGCTATGCATTTACTTTCAAAAGTTTTACAGTCACATTTTAAAATAAGGTACTTTTTAGCTCATTACTAATTGTCAAGCAGTATCAATTATTTTTGTAGCGTTTTGCTATCTTGTACATTCACTAAAATTCAATCAACAGCTTTGAGAAGCAGGTAATAATTTTTCTCAGCGCCCCCACCAGAAGTACTCGTATGGGCGCCCATGCCTTCACCATGTTGACACAATTCCTTGGCCTGAATGATAGCTAAATTTATCGCCGATTGAACATTTATGGGACCAGAGCTCTATATAGCTGGGATGCCAGCTTTGGCAAACTATGAGCGTGCGGAATTTAGAGACCCAGTTGCGACATTTGTGGACCAATGGGTCACAGACTGCCATACCTAATCTGTATACTTCCATGCCCAACCGACTATTATCTTATCTTGTATCCAGACTAGGGGCGACTCAACAAGGTACACGGGGAGCCTTTGAATTGTACAGTTTTCTTCAGTAAACTTATTCTTTTGCTGTGAGGTTATAATCACTTACATATATCAATGTTATCCTATGAAGTTTCATTCAATAACAACAACTCTTTCTTGGTGCATTGTTTATTTTTCAATGAGCATATATTCTTTTTAAGTTAAAATATATAACTTTTAGGTAAAATTTTATGCATTTCAGATCAACACGGAGGTACAATTTTGGAATTGGACATACAATGCTTTAATTTCAGAACTTTTTGCTGGCAATTGGTACAATGGGAATCCACCTTTAGGTCTACGTCTATACTTGGACGACAGAAATAATTTCAAAATAGGATATGCAGTTATGCGCCAAATTCGAAGCAAACCAAGTAATCACTTTCTTCATCTTCTATAAATCCTGTATAGTTAATTATCATCATGATTATAACGAGGGCTTATCACAGGGGGGCAGGAGGGGCTGCTTCCCCAGGCCTCACAATATTAAGTGTCTCAACTTAGTAACTCAATTTATGTTAGACGTATATTTGAAGGGCCTCTAAAATATTTGTTGTCACAAACCTCACATTTTCTCTGAAAGGCTCTGATTTGAACTAATATTGTCTGTTTACTATCCACCTGTTTTGGCATAAACATTCCTTTAGTAATTTCTGAAAATTTTTCATAAAAAAAAATTGATAGGGACTTAGCCTTAAGACGTTAGGTATCTGATTTTCACAGATAAGGGTCGTCCATTCACAAACTTTCATCTACAGAGTTTTCAAAAATACTAATCATTATATGGACTTAAAGCTTGGGTAACTCTATCTCCCATTTCGAGAATTACTGTTGTATAGTATGTTTAATTTTTGTTTATTCCATTTCAGAAAGCTGTGCAGTTCATCCTATGATAGAAGAAATAACACCTGAATGTGCCGGTTATGGGCAAATGGTATTTGAAGATGGTACTCTCTATACCAAGCACTGGAAATCAGTAGATTCTGCAGATACTCTTGTTCCTAATGAATATAAGTATTTATCAGCCAGCCAGTTGAAAGGATATCCCTTTTGGGGTGCCATGGATTGGTATGGGGGTGGTGGCTATGTTGTTCCATTGCTTGCGATGAAACCTAGTGAAGTAACCTCTTTGACAAGGAAGTTGGAAATATTGGAAAGGGACGGATGGATTGACAGACACACCAGAGCAATATTCATAGAGATTGCAACATATAATGCCCAAGTCAACCTCTTCTGTGCTTTGACAATCGTTGCCGAGTTCGTTCCTGGCGGGGGAATAATGCCTTATTACCATATTGATCCTGTGCGATTACTGAACTATCATACTGGTTTTGGATTGTTTACTATGGTCATCGAAATTATCTTCGTAATCTTTACTTTCTTTTTCACCATTCGTGAAATCTTGAACTGCGCTAAGCAGGGATTATCTTATTTCACTCAGTATTGGAACCTTGCGGAAGTGGCGAGTATTTTAGCTTCTTACGCTATGATTTGCATCCACGTTACCATGTTGTTCCTGACAGCCGAGATTCTTCGAATCTTCAATGAGACAGAAGGCACTGGTTATGTAAAGTTGCAGGAATCGGTACTTTTAAATGATATCAAGGTTTACTTGATAGGGTTCGTGATGTCTATCTCCACCTTAAAGTTCTTGAAGCTCCTTCGCTTCAATCGTCGAGTCGGAATGCTTAGCAGCACATTGAAGTTGTGTGCTCAGGAATTGCAGAGTTACAGCGTTTGCCTTCTTGTTGTCTTTACCGCATTTGTCATTTTGTTCTGGTGTCTCTTGGGCAGAACCGTCCGTGAATTTTCGACATTCCTTTCGGCCTTCGAAGCATGCATTAGTATGTTGCTGAAGAAATTTGATTATGAGGCTATGTATATGGCTAATCCTGTCTTGACACCTGTTGCCTTCTTTAGTTTCTCTTTGGCCACTGCTCTGGTGTTGATTAACATTCTGTTGAGCATCATCATACGATCCTTCGAAAACGTCAAGCACGATGAAGATCTTCAGAGCAAGGAGTACGAGATTTGGGAGTACTTCATCAATTGGCTGAAGATGACACTAGGCTGCGGTAATGTAAAGGTACGACCCCAACCTTCTGTCTTTAAGAAAGCTGAACTATCTAAAAAGAAAGACACAGTGTCTTCTCTGAATGATAAGGTTGATCGACTTGCTGACTTCATCAACAACTTCTATTTTGAAAATCAGATGGACTTCAATAGCATGGAATTCCTTAAAAAAATGAATTCTAACGACAATGGAAAAGACGCAAAAGGAAAGACTAAGAAAAAGGCTGCACCCAACAAAGCGGTCCAGAGCAGTCAGATTCCCAAAAGTGTACGTCAAAGTTTAGATGATTTTTGAGGGATACACACACAGAAAAGAAAACGAAATGCTTAAAACTTATGCACTGACACCGCCATTTAACATCAGCACTAAAATAGTTTATTGGATCTTACGCAGCTTATTAAAATTGTTGTATTTCTTCACTTTACAGTAGTTTTATTCGGTATTGCTTTTAAATATAGTTATGCAATTTAGTTTTCAGAATTGTATTTTAAATCTATGCGTGGGGAAATAAGACGTGTAATAAAATATTATTATAGGTGACTTGATTTTTGTCTTGTTCATGTCTATTGCATAGCTCTCAGTTGGTTCGTTTTTTACATGAAGGCCCGTATTTTCATCTAAAGTCTATATTAGTCCATTTTCTTTTTATTATTTGGTCCTTATTTTTCCTTTTTTTTTTCACGTATAACGGACGCTATCGAAAATTAGTTAATTAAGCGTAAATAATATGTAATGTTTATATGTTTACAAAGGCATTTCCGGAAGCAATCACGGTGCCATAAAATTCACATTGTTGAATGCTGATTGATCTTAAGTGATGAAGCTGCGAGACGTCGCATCTATACTATGTAGTGGGATTACAACTCTAGAAAGGCAAGCAGGGACAGAATTAATGGACCCTTAGAAAGTTTAGTATATCCCCCCCCCTCCCCATACACACCCACTCAGACGATTTTCAAAAGCCAACGGATTATTATCATTTCTTTTTTAAATGTATGTCTTTTTACATAACACACGTATACTTAAAATTTCAACTTTTTTATTTATTGAATTTTTTAAAGAATTTATTCCTTTCTAATATAGGAACATTTAGGATTTTTTTGTCTTTAATTGTCACATTAGATTTTTTGCCAAATTTGCTGTGATTACACTTAACCATAAAATTGCTTTTATTGTATGTATACAGGCCTGCACAAAAGTTTAGACACAACACAAATTTGAGTATAACAAAATACTATTAAAACTGAAGAAGTAGGAACTTTAATATTACGAAGTATGAACACATGTAATATGCAAATTAAAAATTTGAGAACAGAAATCACATCAGTAGCGAACTTGCTGCAATATATAACTTAAAATAAGTAAAATATGTGGCACAAAAGTTTAGGCACAAACATAAATTTTAGCACTTGCATAAGGAAATGAACAATTTTAATAATCAATGTAGCCACCATTACTTCGTATTAGATTAAATACGCGGTCGTTCATTGAAAGCACAAGATTTTGAAAGGTTTCTGGTTCAAAATTAAACCACGCTTCTTCTATAGCCTTTTTAAGTTCTAAAACGGACGGATATTGCTTTCCATTGGCATACACAACATTCGTTAGTATGCCCCATACATTTTCGATGGGATTACAGTCAGGACTAAGAGCAGGCCAATCGAGAACTGTAATATTTTTAGCGCTCATCCATTCTTTTGTTGACCTGGATGTGTGGATGGACGCATTATCTTGTTGGAAAACCCAGTTTCGTCCACATAAAAGTTCGCCAAAAGGTAATAGGTGACTTTCAAGAGTTGCCTGGTATGCCTTGGAATCTTGTTTTCCATTCAAAAACGCCAAAGAAGTCTGTCCATTGAAGCTAAAGGCTCCCCAAACCATGACTGAACCTCCTCCTTGACGTCTGCTGAACCGACTTAAGGGGCGTTTTCGAAGATCGTGCCAGTAGTGCGAAAGGCCATCGGGACCATCTAAGTTCCACTTTTTTTCATCACTAAATAACACCTGCAGCCATTCGTCACTGTATGATATGTGCTGCCTTGCCCATTGTAGTCGTGCTTGTTTATGATGTAATTGCAAGCAGGGCTTGCGGCGCATTTTTGCATATCTCAAATGCCTGCATTCTACAATCCTTCTACGTATGGTTTCTCTTGACACTCGCATTGCTAACGTGTTTTTTATTTGATTTGCAGACAGGCTTTCATTTGAAGCCAATCTTCGTATTTGTCTATCATCCCGAATGCTGGTCACTCGAGGCCTCCCAGATCGTGATTTTGGTTGATACTGATCACCCCGGGATAACACTCGATAAATGCCTCGCTTTGAACGGTTCAATGCAACAGAAATTTGAGTAACAGATTTACCTTTAGTTTTCAGCCTCCAAATCTTCAAAATCTCGTCATTCGTAAATTGCTTTGACTTCGGCATCGTTCTAAGCATTCTAAATTATTTCAGGCCTTATATAACAACTCTGGGAAACGCCCCTTCGATCACTTGGGAACTTCGCGCCGTTAATTTGCATAAATCTGACATATGTGCCTAAACATTTGTGGCATGCAGATTCCAATATTACGGTGTTGGGATATTTTGTTTCAGTACTTTTGGTAATCTTTTAAGTTGCACAATTTATTATTGGTTCTAGGATTATTTAGATACAATATCGGCGAAGTTCAATGCAAATTCTCGCTTTTATTTATAATTTGCCTCTGTGTCTAAACTTTTGTGCAGGCCTGTATTTATATATCTACTCTTTATATCCATCATTCTTTATCAATTCAGTTTAATAGTAAAAATGCATATTTATTAAATTTTTTATTACTATTAGCACTTAGAAATCGATTAAAATGCACTGAATGAGCAAATATATCATATCCAATACGTTTATTTTAAGGTAACCAATGTCGTTTGAAGGACCTTTTTTTGGAAAAGAGGCTGTGTTTTGTAATTTATTGCATTTTCTAATGGGTTGTACTGTACTGTCCGGTGCTCAGGAGAAGAGCCACAGAAGTTGTTAGACAAGTTTAATTTGGAATAGTTGACTAACCAAAATAGGGCAAGGGTAGGATCCGGGGACCTTTGTTTATCAAGATCGTATGGAACCGACCATTGCCATTATATTTGGGAAGCAATCGCCAAAAAACCGGTTATCCATCGCGTAGCCTGCCCAACTCTCCCGCAAAATAATCGACCCGCTTTGGTTGATAGTTTCATTGAGGTTCTTCTTCTGAGCGCCGGGCAGTAGCTAAGACATATTCATTGAAAAGTGCACACAATTAATTATTTTGAGAAATATATGTAAAAAAAATTAAACATTTTAGCCCGAAATTTGCAAATATGGCAAACATCACAGATAGAACAATACTAATGATAGAGAACTATTTTTGGTTTTATATTGTATATAAAAACTTGTTCGATTATTTGTTTTACTCTTGCAATAAATACAGAATATTTATTTGTATCATTTTTAAATTCATCCCCCAATTAATCTCTTTTATTGCTTCCTTAAATTTAATCATGTTACTTAGACTATAATCTGTTACTCCATTTCTTTAACCTTTAGACCTATTTCCCTAAAATCAATTATAATTGTCTTATGATCACTCATTTGGTAATTATCAACTTCAACAGTTACATCATCTACATTAGTGAAACACAGATCTATTCTTGTTGAAGAATGTGTTGTTACACGAGTAAATTCCTTAACTATATTTTTAAACCCCAATGCCTTCATTGTATTTAATAATAATACACTACTTCTACTTTCTTTACTTATATCTATATTGAAATCACCAATCAACAAATTTTTTTTTTACAGAAACAGCCTTCAATAATTTTAGTTAACCAATCTATAAATTCGTCCAAGTTTCCTTTGGGATGTCTATATACCAGTCCTATACCTGTATCATTTCTCTTTATACCAATCGTTTCAAAATTCTCATTTCCTACCGTTATTTCGTCCCATAGCTAATAATACTCAATTAAGTTCCTAATGTAAATTGATACTCCTCCTCCCTTCTTATGTTTTCTAAATCCATGAATGTCATGTGCGGGACGTACAGTCTTCCGAGGAATCCGAACCACGGCTAGTAAGGGTACCGAACTCTGTACAACAATGGGTAGAAAAATGGTGCGCCGTCTACGATATCTCATTGTGAGTGGAACGGGGGTTAAGGGAACAACAGATGAATGCGTTATTTCCACGTCACTGTCGGAGGAACCTGCATTTTCCGGAGTCGCCCGAATCTCTGAAGGCTTGGGGAACCAACCCCAAGTCTACAGCGAGCAGTTAGCTGATAAAGCCTCAATTTCGTTGGGCGAGTTTACACGTTCATCGCTGGCAAATTTACTCGCTGCTTCTAAACTCTCTCAGTGTGATGAAGTTGCCTAGTTAACTGGCCGCTTGCTCGGCCAGTGAAGTTGAGAAGTGGGCACACGCTATTCGTTCGGGTTTTTTCGAATTTGATTGACTGAAACATACTCTCGAAAGGGGTGGGCGGAGTTGAAAGCCAGCTTAGAAAAATCGCTGTTAGTAGTCGCCTACTGAGCACTTACGTTGCTCATTTTTACTGAGCGAGTGAGCTAGTTTTACAAACTGTGTGTAATCGAAACTCACTCACACGCAGACTAGTTCATAAGCCGGAGAGGAGCGTGTAAGCTCGTCCAATGTAATTGAGGCTTAACCCTTCCCTCCGCCGCCGTTGGGAGTCGATTTTGGATTAACGTTATGTTGAGTGAACCTCATATTACTGTGCCATCGCGGGACTTCTTTTACTTTTGAAAGCGACGTTATGCGCCTCAGTAACGAATTAAGGAAGATGCAAGCGGTGCCATCGCACTGAGCGCCAACTCAAGGAGGTCGCCAAAATCACCCAACAACCCGAAGTGCAAACAAAGCCAAATACAATTTGATCATTTAAGTCAGGGGTTTTCGACCTTTTTCTTCCGCGTACGCCTTTCATCCAGCCCGAGTATGTTGGTGTACCCCCACCCACCCCGAGAAAGGACGGACATAGACATTTATTTTAGGGGGTCAAGGATAGAATTTGCCATGGTCTTAGAATAATACCATTTATCATAAAAGTTGGAATTTTTTACAGTGAAAAAATATATTTTTGGGAGACATGATCCCTGCGACCTCCCCCCTGTGTTCGCCCTTACCCCTGAGAAGGATGCGATATAAAATGTATGGATGCCATAAAATAGATAACAGACATATAGTTTTTCTTTATAATTTTAGTCAATACATAGTTACACATTTAATGAGATGGATGAGCTTGTCTCTTTTGAATAAGTAACTTAATTTTGGGAACCGTTACAGAGAGACAAACATACATACACATATCATTTGCAATTGACAGTTTTGCGCGGTACTTGGTTTTGATCATACACATTGTTGAAAGGCCTTGTTCGCAGCAATAAGTTGATGGGAACAGCATGAGAGGAATGAGGCGAGGGGAACGAATTTAAAAGCAAAGTGCCTCTTTTTTTTTTGGAAAAAGGACA
>QLNU02014802.1:146883923-146914628 GCA_006491805.2 Dysdera silvatica
GTAAGGAAATACAGCAAAGTATTGAAGTTGGAAATAAATAAAATGAATAAAGATGGGGGGGGACTGAAGAGGAACTCCAAAGGAAAGAATGGCGCTACATAAGATACCTTGAAATAAGCTTAGAATGAAATGAATGGTCGTTCTTGCTAAAATCATCATCGAACGCTTAAATAATGTTAACATTCTAAATTGGATATCTCTACACAATAATTCGATTATGCACACACAAAAAAAAAGAAAAGGTTAAACTAATGCGTGAAAAAATGCTAGCGCGAAGGAATTGGATATGATTTAATAAAATGGACATTTCCATTGCAATATCAATTGTACACTTCAAATTTTAAATCAGAGATGATTGGAAGGACACGTTACATTTATGGATCATGAGTTAACTAGTGTCCCCTGTTAACAAATGTTTGAAATTGGTAAATGTTGAAAATAGGCTCACTCAACCAAAATGCATATCTATGAAAGTTCCGAGTTTGTTCGAAATAACATTTTTAATTTTTTGTCTGACACCGACTTTTACAAAAGGATTCGATTGTATCAAATTGTTTGCTACATAAACCATATAATTGTTGTTTATCTTCATATATAATAAGGCTTTGAAAACAACAATGGTACAAGTCCATTTTTGCTTAAAATGAGATAAGAAAGGATTTGCGTCCATCCAGTTTCGTGTTGGCCAATAGTAACGTGGTGCTATCCTGCAACAACTTATTACACTATGGTCATATACTAGTGTTGCAAGCAACAAGGCAACCCCAGAGGGTACTTCCATGGACTTAACTCAAAAATTTCATTTTTGTGACTTATACCACTGTTGAATATATGTCTCATATATGAATATTGTGTTTATTGTGTGAAACCGTTATGTTGTGTATATAAACGTTGTAATATATATATATATATATAAAAGTTTTCCTCGCCCATTCTTGGCGGAAACAGGCTTTGGGACGGGCAGAGCGCCATGTTCCCAAGCCTCTTTTTACATCACTTCTTAATGTGCCATGTCTAGAAACTTCCTGACAATGTGACACGTGTTTAGGATTGTGGCTTTTTGTATTTCAATGTAGGTGTTTGGGTCAATGTTGAGTATTCCCAAATTCGTCGCAAGCGTTTTTGGTACTATCCCTGTTGCTGAGATGACTAACGGGATGATGAAGATCTTTTCCATACCCCATATATCTCGTACTTCATGTCTGAGATCTTGGTACTTGGTGATTTTCGTTGTGTAGGTTGTCTGTATGTTATTGGTGTTGGGTACTGCTATGTCGATTAAGTACGTGGTCTTATTCGATTTATCGACGAGGGTTATGTCAGGACGGTTATGTGGGACTGTCTTGTCTGTTATGATTGCTCTATCCCAGTAAAGCTTGTGTGTTTCGTTCTCATGCACGGTCTCTGGCTCATATTTGTAGTACGGGCATTTTTCTGTCAGAAAGCCAGCATTCGCTGCCAATTTCTGGTGGACTATTTTCGCTACTTGATCGTGTCTATGTTTGTAGTCTGACTGCGCAAGGATCTTGCATCCTGCCATCACGTGTTGGATTGTCTCCGATGCCGCATGACAGTGTCTGCATTTGTCGCTTTCTATGTCTTTTCTCTGGATGAATTTCTGATTGTTCCTTGTTGCGATCACTTGGTCTTGGATGGCTAGCATGAATCCTTCTGTCTCTGGCTGGAGAGTGCCTTTGGCCAGCCAAGAATTTGATGCCTTTTTGTCAACGTGTGGTTGTTGCAGGTCATTGTAGTGCCTGCCATGTAATGGTTTTCCGGCCCAAGTTCTCAGTTTCTGTTCGTTGGCTGTTTCGAGGACACGCTCTTCGGTACTACACAGGTTTAGTGGCGTGTAATTTGCATCTGCTTGTATTATGGCTTGGATGAGTGGCGATCGGGGACTCTTCAACTGGAAGTATTGCCTCATGCTCTGGATCTGCTTGTCATGTAAGTCTTTGAGGTCCGCTTGTCCGCGTCCTCCTTCTTCCCGGGGTAGTGTTTGCCGTTCAATTGCCGTTGCAGGGTGTAGTTGTCCGGCTCTTCTCTGGATGGTTCTCATTTTCCGCTGGAGTTGTTCTAGTTCAGTGTTGGACCATTTGATGATCCCGAAGGAGTAGGTGAGCACTGGTACCGCATATGCGTTAATGGCTTGCGTGGTGTTCTTCCCGCTCAGTTTCGTCTTCACAATGCTTCTAAGTCTTTCTTGGAATGCTTGCGTGAGCTGGACTTTGACTTTCTTGTGCTCCTGCTGCCGTTTTTGCATTATCCCTAGGTATTTGTAGGTTTCGCCCTCGTCCAAGGTCTTCAGTAGTCTCCCGTCTTCGAGTTCGATGCCTGGTAAATCTTCTTTGCTATTCTTCTGTATTTTGCACTTATCGAGGCCGAATTCCATTCCTATGTCCTTGGAGAATGTCTCTGTTATACTGATGAGTTGTCGGAGTTGGGTGATTGTTGGCGCGTATAGCTTGATGTCATCTACGTACATGAGGTGGGAGACTTTATGTAGGTTTCTCTTGTCTTTCTTCAGCATGTATCCGTATTTACTTGTGTTCAGCATCCTTGACAAGGGGTTTAACGCCAAGCAGAACCACTGGGGGCTTAGTGCGTCTCCTTGAAAGATTCCGCGGCGGATGGGGATCTCGGCCGTTTCTATTTTACTGTCTGGCGTGTTTAGCTGTAACCGGGTTCTCCATTGTTTCATGCTGCTCTGTAGGAATCGGATGATTGAGGGATGCACTTTGTATATGCTGAGTATTTCAAGGAGCCACGAGTGCGGAACAGAGTCGAAAGCCTTCTTGTAGTCTATGTATGCGGTGTTGAGTTTTCGCTTTTGTTTTCTTGCTTGTTCCAGGATAACTGAGTCGATGGTAAGCTGCTCTTTACATCCCAGAGTCCCTTTCTGGCATCCCTTTTGTTCTTCCGTCATTAAGTTGTTGCTTTCGCTGTGCCGGCTTATTTTTTCAGAGATGCACCCCGTGAGTATCTTGTACAGGGTGTTAAGGCACGTAATGGGTCGGTATTTCGCTGGGTTACTGGTATCCTGGTCCTTCGGTAGGAGGTAAGTTATTCCCTTGCAGAGGAATTCAGGCATTTTGCTGGGGTCTTCAATTATCGCCGTAAGTTCCTTGGCTAATGGGCCATGGGTGTATATATATATATATATATATATATATAAGTTTTCCTCGCCCATTCTTGGCGGAAACAGGCTTTGGGACGGGCATAGCGCCATGTTCCCAAGCCTCTTTTTACATCACTTCTTAATGTGCCATGTCTAGAAACTTCCTGACAATGTGACACGTGTTTAGGATTGTGGCTTTTTGTATTTCAATGTAGGTGTTTGGGTCAATGTTGAGTATCTCCAAATTCGTCGCAAGCGTTTTTGGTACTATCCCTGTTGCTGAGATGACCAACGGGATGATGAGGATCTTTTCCATACCCCATATATCTCGTACTTCATGTCTGAGATCTTGGTACTTGGTGATTTTCGTTGTGTAGGTTGTCTGTATGTTATTGGTGTTGGGTACTGCTATGTCGATTAAGTACGTGGTCTTATTCGATTTATCGACGAGGGTTATGTCAGGACGGTTATGTGGGACTGTCTTGTCTGTTATGATTGCTCTATCCCAGTAAAGCTTGTGTGTTTCGTTCTCATGCACGGTCTCTGGCTCATATTTGTAGTACGGGCATTTTTCTGTCAGAAAGCCAGCATTCGCTGCCAATTTCTGGTGGACTATTTTCGCTACTTGATATATATATCATTCAAGGTATTTCTATCAAACTATAGACAATGTTATATATCAGTGAAAAGTCTGAAACGCTGTAGCTCTAAACAACTTTTATTTTGGCAATAGTATGTCAGTACCATAAGAGTTTAAGGTCAAACAAGTACTATCTGCATCATTGTCAAGAGAGGGCAAAATGGGTGAAAAATCTGTTTAAAAAGATTTAACGAGAAAACTCCAGATAGATAATACACTGATGTGCAGAAATTAAGGACGAGACGGAAAAGGTAATATAACAGCGGAACTTAAGGACAGAACCGACTGAAAGACAAATCAGGAGACTGCCTGGAGTCCGATGCGGTAGGGCATTTGCATATACTCATCATGACGTAATGTGGGCGTGGGGGTAGGACATAAAGCGTGAGGGCTGTGTAAGCGCAGCATTTCATTGGAAGCTGTTGCACAGTGTACATCGGTTTGAATGACGGCGAATTTCTGTAGCAGTGTGAGATGTCCAACGGACAGTCACGTAGACAACATCTGGATGAATTTACTCGAGGTCGAATCATTGGAAAGTTGGAATAAGATCGAAGTGTGACGAGTGAGGCCGAGGAGTTCGTAATCGCACACAGCATCGTGTCACGAGCGTGGGCGGCATTTCAAATGACAGGAACAGCTGTCCGAAGGTTTAGTGGTGATTGTCCACGAGCAACCATGGCAAGGGAGGACCGGTATCTTGTTCTACAGGCGAGGAGAGATTGACGACTTACAGCGGGTGAAATCACAAGCCACATGTAACGCACTGCTGAACGGCTGCTATCGCGTTTTGCACACAGATGGTTTATTCGCGCCGCGACCAGTACGGTGTGTGCCATTGACGCCTACTCATCGGGGACGTCGTTTTCTATGGTGCTAGAAGCACAAGGAATGGTGAGCTCAGCAATGAGGTCTAGTGCTGTTTACGGATGATAGTCGATTTAGTCTCATTAGCGATTCTGGATGTCTATACATCTGGAGAGATAGAGAGCGAGGAACACGTAATCACCCGTCCAACATCGTCGAAAGCGTGGTCAATATTGTTCACTTTTTCCATAATCTTACATCTCGATGATGTTATGGTATGCTTTGTACCCATTTGAAACACTGGGGTGCGGCGTTACATGCGAAAACGGTCCTGTCCTTAATTTTTGTACACCAGTGTATATCTCCGTTTCTCTATATCCTTCGATAAGGAACCGATCATCGATGCTGTAACTAGAATACTCCATGATAAATCGTGGATGTGTTCTTTACGGAGGTGATTGATTTTCTTGTATATAAATGTATTTAGAAAGTGTTTTTATCCAGTGGTAGATAGGAATGTAATCTCGTGTCCAAAATTAAGATTACAATCAACTTATTTTAATTGGAAAGGTATATATTTTGGTTTATAACTCTCGATGTGCTTTATTTATAAAAAATCATTTTACAGAAAATTAAAGAGCTATAAACACTTAACATAATTACAAAAAAAAATCGTCAGGCATCCTATGAAGGAGAATCTACGATCAAAAAAGTTACAAAAATTGAAGGCGAAAAACAGATTTAGGATAACAAATTTGCTTATATAAGCATCAACAATCATTTTCTAATAATTTTGCATGTTTATGTAAGAAAAATTGTCATTCTAAATCTGTTTTTTACGAATTTTCATTTTCCACCTTCAATGTTTGTACCATCTTTAATCGTGGATTCTCCTTCATAGGATTTCTGAAAATTTAGATTTGTTGTAATTCTGCTAGGTTTCTACAGTTCTTCAATTTTCTGCAAAATGATTTTTTATAAATAAAGCACATCGAGAGTTACAGAGCAAAATATGTACCTCTCCCATTGAAATAACATTGAGTGTAACCTTAATTTTGGACACCAGTTTACTTTCGACTAACATCATATTCCATCGAGAACCACAATTTCAAGGAATTCAAACTTCCGTTGCTTAGGGAATTGGACTTCGGATTGTGAGGCAATAAAAAAAGGACAACGATTGGCTACCATTGTGTGCAAACCCAGATTTTCTGCGATGTAGACAAACGCGTTCCCACTACTCCAGCGTAGGACAATGATCTTGAACGGCGTTAATGAAAATAGATTCGATTGACTCCGCGTTTTGCAGAGATGAGTTCTGTATGATGTGAGAGAACTCAGTGTACACCTTTTCTTCGAAAGGAGGTTTGTTGCTCTTTGTGTAGTCGCATAATATCATCATCATCAAAGTTTTCAATATTTGCTAGTCCATTATTGAATGGAAATATCTCTTTGGAACGTATCTGCCTTACTCTATTCTTTTTTCTCATGCTGTTTTGGCCTATTTTGTTTTATTTCTCATAGTTTTTAAGATTAATTTGCTGTCGAGTTTTCTGTTTGTCTCTGATTCCAGATATAAAAGTGTTAACTGTTTATCGCTAATGAGATTACTCGCATTGGGTTCCATGTTTGCTAATTTCTTTTTAATTTACGAATGATGTTCTCAATTCTTGCCCTCATATTTACCTGTATATTTCTTCTATAAGCTTTCCTCATTTTTGAAAGAACGTGCATTTTCTTTATACTTCATGTATTCTTACATCAGCTTTGTTCTTACGTGAGCCTGTACATCTATAAAAGAAAATTTATAAGCCATTTGGATTAGCTCTGTGACTCCCTATTATTATTATTATTATTATTATTCCCCTATTGGCTAAAAAGAATTAAACGGGCTCCAAAGAAAGGAGACACGTAACTGCGGAAGTGCCGGCAGATTAAGAAAATCTAAAAAACTGTCTGAAGTAGTATTTTTCAAACTTCATCCAGCGGTCCGGTAAATTCTTTTTCTACAAGATGAGGATCCAGCTCCCAAAAATATACTCGTTAATACATTTTCATTTTTTTTAAGTTCATACATTAAACTATAATAAGTATAATAATTAATTATGACATAACAATAAAGAGTGCCAATACATTGCTTCTATTAATATACATTTTGCTGAACCACTTCTTTGCTGACTGACCATTGGCATTTTCAACACAGTTGTTAGCTCGTTCAGTTTTAAGAATAAAGGATGTGCACCCCACAATATTGTAATCGGCTTGCAGGCACTTTCTATGACTGGTCATAATGAATTGTATACCCTTTCTCTAACATCTGAAAATTCTCAGACATTCATGAATACTTGCATATTTAAAAATATGCAGCTTGGTCACGGGCATTTTGTTTTAGCACCGATGTTATTTAAGCGTTTTATATTTGATCTATCCGACGCATTCGTAACTATTAATCTTCTTAGAATATTTGTACGATAAAAAATTTATCCATGAAAAATACTTAGAAAAATTAAAATGGCAAATTCCAGTAGAATCTCTTGCAGCCTGACATAATTGATGCCAGGACCCGGTCCTGCCCGCGCGCCGGCGGTTGAGCATCTACTTTCTTAAAAGAGTTGCATACAGGCCTGCACAAAAGTTTAGACACAACACAAATTTAAGTATAACAAAACACTATTAAAACTGAAGAAGTATGAACACATGTAATATGCAAATTAAAAATTTGAGAACAGAAATCACATCAGTAGCGAACTTGCTGCAATATATAACTTAAAATAAGTAAAATATGTGGCACAAAAGTTTAGGCACAAACATAAATTTTAGCACTTACATAAAGAAATGAACAATTTTAATAATCAATGTAGCCACCATTACTTCGTATTAGATTAAATACGCGGTCGTTCATTGAAAGCTCAAGATTTTGAAAGGTTTCTGGTTCAAAATTAAACCACGCTTCTTCTATAGCCTTTTAAGTTCTAAAACGGGCGGATATTGCTTTCCATTGGCATACACAACATTGGTTAGTATGCCCCATACATTTTCGATGGGATTACAGTCAGGACTAAGAGCAGGCCAATTGAGAACTGTAATATTTTTAGCGCTCATCCATTCTTTTGTTGACCTGGATGTGTGCGGATGGACGCATTATCTTGTTGAAAAACCCAGTTTCGTCCACATAAAAGTTCGCCAAAAGGTAATAGGTGACTTTCAAGAGTTGCCTGGTATGCCTTGGAATCTTGTTTTCCATTCAAAACACCAAAGAAGTCTGTCCATTGAAGCTAAAGGCTCCCCAAACCATGACTGAACCTCCTCCTTGACGTCTCCTGAACCGACTTAAGGGGCGTTTTCAAAGATCGTGCCAGTAGTGCGAAAGGCCATCGGGACCATCTAAGTTCCAATTTTTTTCATCACTAAATAGCACCTGCAGCCATTCGTCACTGTATGACATGTGCTGCCTTGCCCATTGTAGTCGTGCTTGTTTATGATGTAATTGCAAGCAGGGCTTGCAGCGCATTTTTGCATATCCCAAATGCCTGCATTCTACAATCCTTCTACGTATGGTTTCTCTTGACACTCGCATTGCTAACGTGTTTTTATTTGATTTGCAGACAGGCTTTCATTTGAAGCCAATCTTCGTATTTGTCTATCATCCCGAATGCTGGTCACTCGAGGCCTCCCAGATCGTGATTTTGGCCGATACTGATCACCCCGGGATAACACTCGATAAATGCCTCGCTTTGAACGGTTCAATGCAACAGAAATTTGAGTAACAGATTTACCTTTAGTTTTCAGCCTCCAAATCTCGTCATTCGTAAATTGCTTTGACTTCGGCATCGTTCTAAGCATTCTCAATTATTTCAGGCCTTATATAACAACTCTGGGAAACGCCCCTTCGATCACTTGGGAACTTCGCGCCGTTAATTTGCATAAATCTGACATATGTGCCTAAACATTTGTGGCATACAGATTCCAATGTTACGGTGTTGGGATATTTTTTTTCAGTACTTTTGGTAATCTTTTAAATTGCACAATTTATTATTGGTTCTAGGATTATTTAGATACAATATCGGCGTAGTTCAATGCAAATTCGCTTGATTATATACCATGCTCTGTAGCTCAAATGTCTTTTGTGCAGGCCTGTATTTATATATCTACTCTTTATATCCATCATTCTTTATCAATTCAGTTTAATAGTAAAAATGCATATTTATTAAATTTTTTATTACTATTAGCACTTAGAAATCGATTAAAATGCACTGAATGAGCAAATATATCATATCCAATACGTTTATTTTAAGGTAACCAATGTCGTTTGAAGGACCTTTTTTTGGAAAAGAGGCTGTGTTTTGTAATTTATTGCATTTTCTAATGGGTTGTACTGTACTGTCCGGTGCTCAGGAGAAGAGCCACAGAAGTTGTTAGACAAGTTTAATTTGGAATAGTTGACTAACCAAAATAGGGTAAGGATAGCGATCCGAGTACCTTTGTTTATCAAGATCGTATGGAACCGACCATTGCCATTATATTTGGGAAGCAATCGCCAAAAAACCGGTTATCCATCGCGTAGCCTGCCCAACTCTCCCGCAAAATAATCGACCCGCTTTGGTTGATAGTTTCATTGAGGTTCTTCTTCTGAGCGCCGGGCAGTAGCTAAGACATATTCATTGAAAAGTGCACACAATTAATTATTTTGAGAAATATATGTAAAAAAAATTAAACATTTTAGCCCGAAATTTGCAAATATGGCAAACATCACAGATAGAACAATACTAATGATAGAGAACTATTTTTGGTTTTATATTGTATATAAAAACTTGTTCGATTATTTGTTTTACTCTTGCAATAAATACAGAATATTTATTTGTATCATTTTTAAATTCATCCCCCAATTAATCTCTTTTATTGCTTCCTTAAATTTAATCATGTTACTTAGACTATAATCTGTTACTCTATTTCTTTAACCTTTAGACCCATTTCCCTAAAATCAATTATAATTGTCTTATGGTCACTCATTTGGTAATTATCAACTTCAACAGTTACATCATCTACATTAGTGAAACACAGATCTATTCTTGTTGAAGAATGTGTTGTTACACGAGTAAATTCCTTAACTATATTTTTAAACCCCAATGCCTTCATTGTATTTAATAATAATACACTACTTCTACTTTCTTTACTTATATCTATATTGAAATCACCAATCAACAAATTTTTTTTTTTTACATAAACAGCCTTCAATAATTTTAATTAACCAATCTATAAATTCGTCCAAGTTTCCTTTGGGATGTCTATATACCAGTCCTATACCTGTATCATTTCTCTTTATACCAATCGTTTCAAAATTCTCATTTCCTACCGTTATTTCGTCCCATAGCTAATAATACTCAATGAAGTTCCTAATGTAAATTGATACTCCTCCTCCTTCTCTTTTGATACTCCAATCTCAATTGATACTCCTCCTCTTCTTATGTTTTCTAAATCCATGAATGTCATGTGCGGGACGTGCAGTCTTCCGAGGAATCCGAACCACGGCTAGTAAGGGTACCGAACTCTGTACAACAATGGGTAGAAAAATGGTGCGCCGTCTACGATATCTCATTGTGAGTGGAACGGGGGTTAAGGGAACAACAGATGAATGCGTTATTTTCACGTCACTGTCGGAGGAACCTGCATTTTCCCGAATCTCTGAAGGCTTGGGGAACCAACCCCAAGACTACAGCGAGCAGTTAGCTGGTAAAGCCTCAATTTCGTTGGGCGAGTTTACACGTTCATCGCTGGCAAATTTACTCGCTGCTTCTAAACTCGCTCAGTGTGATGAAGTTGCCTAGTTAACTGGCCGTTTGCTCGGCCAGCGAAGTTGAGAAGTGGGCACACGCTATTCGTTAGGATTTTTTCGAATTTGATTGACTGAAACATACCCTCGAAAGGGGTGGGCGGAGTTGAAAGCCAGCTTAGAAAAATTGCTGTTAGTAGTCCCCTACCGAGCACTTACGTTGCTCATTTTTACTGAGCGAGTGAGCTAGTTTTACAAACTGTGTGTAATCGAAACTCGCTCACACGCAGACTAGTTTATAAGTCGGAGAAGGCATGTGTCGTCCTGCTTCCATTGAGGCTAAAGCCTCCCCCCACCTCACCCGCCGCCGCCTTTAGAGTCAATTTGATTAACGTTATGCTTGAGTAGAACTCTCTCATATTGCGCCATCGACTTCTTTACTTTTGAAAGCGACGTTATGCGCCTCAGTAACAAATTAAGGAAGATGCAATCGGTGCCATCGCACTGAGCGCCAACTCAAGGAGGTCGCCAAAAACGCCCAACAACCCGAAGTGCAAACAAAGCTAAATACAATTTGATCATTTAAGTCAGGGGTTTTCGACCTTTTTCTTCCGCGTACGCCTTTCGTCCAGCCCGAGTATGTTGGTGTACCCCCCACACCCCGAGAAAGGACGGACATAGACATTTATTTTAGGGGGTCAAGCAGAGAATTTGCCATGGTTTTGGAATAATACCATTTATCATGAAAGCTGGAATTTTTTACAGTGAAAAAATATATTTTTGGGAGACATGATCCCTGCGACCTACCCCCTGTGTTCGCCCTTACCCCTGAGAAGGATGCGATATAAAATGTATGGATGCCATAAAATAGATAACAGACATGTAGTTTTTCTTTATAATTTTAGTCAATACATAGTTACACATTTAATGAGATGGATGAGCTTGGCTCTTTTCAATAAGTAACTCAATTTTGGGAACCGTTTCAGAGAGACAAACACACACACACATATCATTTGCAATTGACAGTTTTGCACGGTACTTGGTTTTGATCATACATATTGTTGAAAGGCCTTGTTCGCAGCAATAAGTCGATGGGAACAGCATAAGAGGAATGAGGCTAGGGAAACGAATTTAGAAAGCAAATTGCCTCTTTCTATTTTGGAAAAAGGACAAAAGAGATATGAACTTCAAATCATAAAAAAAGGTAAAATGCTAACTCTTTCGCGTACCTCAATTTGAGGACCTCTGATCTAAGCATTTATTCTTAAATAACTTTCAATAAATCAACTTAATATTTTATAAGTCCTCTGAATGTAATATATAATTATGTTTACTTCCACGCGTTTTCTAAAACCGAAAATAATAAATTCAGGCTAATACGAAATGAATACTGTGTACGGCTTCTTTGTTTGATGATATAATATGACACTGCAAGTAAGAAATTAGGAAAGTAAAAACTAGTCCTACATCAAAATGGATGAACGTATTTGACTTATAGAGGATATTCCAGAGTATTGAAACTCATGTCAGGCTTTGATTTTTATATTAAAACAATTTAATTTTTGGCCCATTAGAAAAGGTATTAATGGTTTAGTTACGTAGGTTGTTCAAAAAGTTCTGCCTCCACGTCTGTAATTACTTCATTAACAGAACAAAATGAAATAGTTTACAATGAAAAGTAACTTTGAAATGTTCGCCTTTCAAGAGGTACCTTATTTTTCGATATAGTCACCACTGGCGGCGATGCACTTCCGCCATCGATAAACTAGTTGTTGCATGACGTCATGGGAGAATGAGGCCGGCTGTTGGCGACACCAAGAACGCACCGCATGGCTGACTTGTGCCTGGGTTGTTCGTCCGGCTTGCACGTACCCATCTCCTGACGGTGCTAATGTCCACACATGCTTCGCCATACACAGCACTCATTCGCCTGTGGATATCGATTGGTGCAACACCTTCCGCTGTCAGGAATTCGATCACCGCACGCTGTGTTAACCGCACGTCCATATCGGCCGACATTCTCCGTTTCACTGTTTCCGAGTCAGTGGTCTCACTCGCGAAATATAAAAATCATGTGATAAAGAACATTTCAAAGTTACTTTTCATTGTAAACTATTTCATTTTGTTCTGTTAATAAAGTAGTTACAGGCGTGGAGGCAGAACTTTTTGAACAACTTTCGTACCTGACGTCTGTTGGAAGGAAATTTTAGTTGTTATCGTGGCTTTCCGTTCTGTTGTAGTATACAATATTTTTTGCAGTGAGGTTCAATAGCCTATTGAGAGGAGGTCCCTGGAAAAAAAATGGCCACAGAAGGAATTATTTCGAAAATAATTAATATTTAAGGCTCACGCCAAATTTTGGGCTCGTATCGGGCGCCATATAACCTAAATCTGTCTCTGTAATGGCTTGATGAGTTTTTAGATGTATCTGCCAGATTTGGGCCACGATTTTTATTGACATTTTTTACAATCCACAGCTTTTCAACGAGTTATATGAGCTGGGACCGATAGCTTAACGTGCTCACAAGATCATGTTAAGTTTATACACAGCCCAGCTTAACGCGAGTCGTCCGCAATGAATCTTCAGGC
The DNA here is from genome assembly GCA_006491805.2 of Dysdera silvatica. Lineage (NCBI taxonomy): Eukaryota > Metazoa > Arthropoda > Arachnida > Araneae > Dysderidae > Dysdera > Dysdera silvatica. The sequence continues at coordinate 146,896,848 of QLNU02014802.1, forward strand.
TGTAACAATATGGTGATATTGTCCCAGTGGTTATTGTCAATAATCACTGGGACGCGAGATGAATCGATAATTCTACTGCACAACAAATCTGACTAACGCGAAAATGTTACTAAATCAACTGATTTTACATATTAATGATACTGTTTTTGAAGTCGTTTCGGAAGCGCATAGTTGTTATCTTTAAAATGGATTGAACAGAAAGTTTGAAGCTTGTAGTCTCATCTAGCAGGCTTAGTATGAGCTTAACGTAAACCGTCGAGTAGTTTTGGGATATAAAAATATAATAACATTTTTGAATAGCGGACAACTCGGACTTCAGTATTTGTAATAGCGAGCATTGGGGGGGATTGCGAAAATGTAAAATAAAGGTGTACACTATTCGGAAGTGTCCGTCAAGGTGGTTTTGCTGCATAAAGAAGATTTTGCTACAATTTTTATTTATATATCTCTCTCTCTCTTTCACACACACACGCGCGCGTACAGTGGTTCACAGGAACATTCACATCAGTCCACAATTTATTTACACCGGGCCTCAAATTGAAGAACTTTAATTCAAAAATTACTTCTACATATTACTTGTTCAATAATCCATGGGAAATCGTAAAACATAGTTAAAAACAAAATCGTTAGAAAAATAATTTATTTATCTTAATAGAAAGGAAAAAGGATCTTGCGAACGAATTTGTGAGTACAATGAAAAAAAATGTTCAGTATTTTGTATATCCTTCTTTTACATTGATAACTGATTCAATTCTTTTAGGCATACTTTGAACAAAGTTCTGGTATTGCTCTGGTGTAATGCAGTTCTACTTTTCCAAGACTTTGGCCCAGAGGTGGCCTAAACAGGTTTTCTTAGTGTCAAAATTAGTCATTGATCGTTTTAAAGTTCCCCATAAATGCTCGATGAAGTCAAAGTCTGGAGATTTGTGTGGTCACTCTATTACTTCAAACCCCTGAGTCAATAGACATGATTTCATGAGCAAAGCTCATGAAATTTTGAAATGTTCATGAAATTCATGAAATGTTTGGGTCGTTATCTTGTTGAAAAATCACTTCTGCAGTTTTTTTTGTTTTTTTTTCTAATTTTTCCATACTTCCAAATAGGCTATGGCTCAAAATTCCTACATCATCTCTTGTTGTCATGCGCCCATCTACCCTCTCTAACAAACGAACACCATTTGCTGCCATACAACCCCATACCAATGATACTACCCTTGCCAAATGCTTTGTAAGGAGTACGGTACTTGAAGTTAAAGGTTCATTTAATCGTCGCCATTCCCAAATCCTATCGGAGCCTAATTTGTTGGCCTTGGTTTCGCCTGACCAAATTACTCGAGCCCACATTTCTTCTCTGTAATTTCTGTACTTTTTGGCGAATTTTTAGGCGCAAAGACATGTGACGGGCTTTCAGATACTGTGTTTTCACTTTCGCTCATCCATGTAATGCTTCTTGTCGTAACGTTCGCCGTATAGTCTCAGCGCTCTCTAACTGTCAAATTATTCATTGGCTGAAGCCTATGCTGGATCTATATAGCATTCTCAAATTCACCAGAAAGAATAGATCTCAGTATTCTGCGTTTTGACCAGAGATTTTTTTTGGCGGCCCGAGTAACTTTTTCTTACTTCTTGTCCGGATACTTCTATTGATGTTTTAATTTTTGTTATTACACCTACAGAACAATTATATTTTTCTGTTAGTTTCTGATACAAGTCACCATTTTTTAAATAAAATGATTTTTTCTTTACTGTTTTCGACAAAGTTTGCATTTTACAATAAATTGCAAATAACAAACAAAAGTCTTTAAATATTTTGCTTAAAATTTTTTTTCACTTTTTAAGGAAGCTGTTAATAGAGATAAAATGTTAATGAAGATATGAAGGTGGACAATCAAAATACCAGTTGCAAGATCGAGTATGTAGAACTTTGCAAAACTTTGCGCAAAAACATGAAAGAAGATATAAGAAAATTCAATTGTGAGTTAGTAAGGAAGGCCATTGAAAGCAACAAGAGCCTTAGGGTTGTTAAAGGGAGTTTGTCTATTGGGAAGAAACACATCATTGCATTAAAAGGAGAGGATGGCACCGTAACAAGAAATAGGGAAGAAATACTTAGAAGAGTTGAAGAATTCTACAAAAATCTATACGAAAGTAACAGTGGATTAAACGAAGACTCTGAGATAGTCGAAGGAACAGCTCCTAAAATCTTAAAAGAAGAAGTTTCATTTGCAATAAAAAGTATGAAGAAGCACTTCGTTTTAAAGCTGATTATTATTTTCTGTTTCTTACTTTTTTTTTTTTTGTCCCATACTTCAAAGTAGTAAATGAGGTTTAAGCCTGTCATAGCTTCATCAGTGCAAGGGTATCATTCCAAGACCCTACAATGTGGGGGAAAAATATGTGAATATTTACAGAGACATTACTATTGTCGCACTATAGAACGAAAGTGAGTGATAATTAAAAATTAAACGTAGACTGTATTGTGTGAAATTGAAAAAAGAAACAGTCAAAACAAAGAATAATCATGCATCTACTACATTTAATGAATCTGTCATTGTCGCATCCTGCAACACAGCAGCTGAAATCATCATTTGTAGAAAACGTAAAGCAAACTTGTTTCACATTTTCGAAACTTACTTTTTCATTAGTAAGACCAGAAGAAGAAAATGAATAAAGAATCATATTTTGAAATTCTGGTGCAGATAACTGATGATGAATGAGAGAATGCATGCAAATAATATTCTTCCTTTGGTATAGTCGGTTTTCTGGATGTAGTCCTTTCTGTTCTTCAAACACGGCTACATGATTTAACAAAGTTCGTGCAAAGTATTTCACTTGCCGATGGAATGTCGTATCTCAGAGCTGGCAGAATTTTGTGCAATGTTCCGGAATCACCATTTATATGCATTTCGGCCTACCGAAAATTTCATTGAAACGAGCATCATGAATTTCAGGTTAACTTTGACCAGACCATGAATGAATCAAAAGAAGGAAATCTTCAGTTACGTATTTGCCTATTATTTCTTCAAGATACTGCTTGTATATGGCTGTTGATAATTTCCCTGGTGTGCTGCAAGTTATGGTAACGTTTGGAGCAGCTGCTTCTTGCAATACATTCTCAATGACTTTGGGACTAAGCTTTCCACTGACTTCTTGCAAACATAAAATACATTTCCACAAATTTGTCTAGCCAAGTTTATGGTATATTGCACAGTATACTAATGTGTTGCTTTGCTTGTTTTGGAATAGGCAAAGCCGCATGTCAATTTGTTACCTTTATATGATAATGTGCGATTTGGTAACAGCTCATAGTTAAAGCCGCATTGATCTGTATTTAGCATATGTGTTTTGTTAAATACTGGCAGTAGTTCTGTTACTTTTGTTTGCAGGTTTTGTACATCTTCCATTATTTTTTCTTCACTGACAATTTATGTTTTATTGGCAAAGCGACATATCTTTCTGTGGGAGATTATATGTTTTTTCTTAAACGACTCTACGACTTTTGAGGCAATTTCTTATTCATTACTTGTTGGCGTACCAGGTTCTTTGTTGAAAATTTTTGAAATTTGTTCAGTAGACAGTTTGAACATTGTGGCTGCATTTATACCCTGCGTGTCAGCGGTATCATTGCTGCCTGAAGACTCGCCGACGACATCAATCATCATCAATCAATATCACGAATAGTCAGAGACATGGAGTCTAACAGTTGGAGCAATACGAAAGTTACAGACAACGCAAAGGAGCATGGAGAGGTGCATGCTTGGAATAACTAGGAGAGATCGAAAAAGAAACACTTGGGTGAGAGAGCAAACTAGAGTAGAGGACATCATTGTTAAAGTAAAAGGGCTGAAATGGCGATGGGCTGGGCATATTGCAAGAAGAACGATGGACAACAGAAATTCTGAACTGGATTCCAAGAGACCACCGAAGACCTAGAAAACGTCCTCAAACTAGATGGGTGGATGAAATAAGAAAACAGGTTGGGGTGACGTGGAAACGAATGGCCCAGGATAGACTTGTGTGGAAAGCATTTGGAGAGACCTTCATCCAGCAGTGGATAGATAATGGTTGAATATGATGATACAATGTTGTTATACAACACTATTAATAATAAAATATACATGGTTTTAAGAAACGTCAATGGAGATAGTCTATAATATTTATTTGATGGGGTTGAAGATAAGATATATTTGATTGTTTTAACTTTCGTACTACGGTAAATTTTCGAAGCGCTCGCTGTAAAGTTAAGGAAACCGTTTTTAAAAAACATATTCGCCATTTCGTAGCGTATTATTGAATTTGAAGAGAACTTTGCAGCTATATGTCAACTGTAAATTTTTTATATACCTTTGTTTTTTTGTTTTTGGTGGAAACTACTGCGCGGAGAGGAGGAAAATCGATAAAATCAAAGTTACTGTCGGAACGTTTTGGACAACAATTGCAAATTGCGGGCATTAATACATGCGTTTGCGGTTAAACAAACAGTGTTGTTTACATATTTTGATGGTCTCCATGCAACCGAATGCAAATATTATTTCGCACGACAATTGCGGTTGAATGCAAACACAGTACAAATAGTGCCCTAAAAGCATCGAAATAGAGGGACTTTCAGACGGCAATTTACGGAAGATAAATTTTTTTCTTTCGATGCCACTAACGAACAAGAATTGCACATAGTTTTAAGGAAATTTCTGCTTTAACACAGCGGCATAAATCATCGAAAATGTTGAACATACGCAGTTTCTTCTACCTTTGTTATATGTTTCATAGCATAATCGATCGGGTATGTGTTAAATTGTTAATTTTAAATCCGTGAAATATGTAAATCCTTTTCAAGTTTGTTCACAGTTAAACATATTTAATACAGGCGTGTATAATGCAATAAGATAATCTTTTTCTCTCTCTTTAACTTTATTCCATTTTTCTGAAGGAATTTTGGAACAAACTTTTCAATATTTTTTTTACTGTGTTTTAGGTAGCGACTGTGGGTGAATTCAGTAAGTGTTTCATTTTTATTTGATAAATAAAGAGTGTTTAAAACAAATTACACACAAGCGCAGTTTAATTTGAGCAGGAGAAGCATTTTACAATTGTTTCGGTGGAAAATCAAGCGTACACCATCGTCAGAAAATTCGTCCAAACTGATTTGTTGCCACTAAATCAAAAACCAAAAAAGTGAAAAAGGCGAAACAGATAACATAACAAAAAGCCTGATTTGTGTCGCCATCTATTGTGCAGAATGCTAAGTAAAAGGAAAAGGAACAATTATTGTTGGAAGAAGAAATTATGTTGATTGAAAGAGAGGTTTGTAATAAGAGGGGGAAAAAATCGTTCTCAGATGGATTCGTTGACTATTGTACAGGAATTACTGAAGATATGAAAGGCCTCGAAAAAATTGAGATCTGAGGGTGAACGGACTTTTTCAATTATTTTAGCATCGGCGAAACAGAAACGATGGCCATGTTCTGTTTTGCCGATGCAAAAATAATTGAAAAAGTCCGTTCACCCTCAGATCTCAATTTTTTCGAGGCCTTTCATATCTTCAGTAATTCCTGTACAATAGTCAACGAACCATCTAAGAACAATTTTTCCCCTCTTGTTACAAACCTCTCTTTCAATCAACATAATTTCTTCTTCCAACAACAATTGTTTCCTTTCCTTTTACTTAGCATTCTGCACAATAGATGGCGACACAAATCAGGCTTTTTGTTATGTTACCTTTTTCGTTTTTGATTTAGTGGCAACAAATCAGTTTGGACGAATTTTCTGACGATGGTGGACGCTTGATTTTCCACCGAAACAATTGTAAAATGTTTCTCCTGCTCAAATTAAACTGCGTTTGTGTGTAATTTGTTTTAAATATTATTTTTGCGCAGTGTATCGCTCATATTTCTCTCACAAATAAAGAGTGGTTATATATTACTAATAGTAATTATTATAATATCTCATTTTTTTTAAACATAATAAGGCTTATACTTTCAATGGACGTTAATATCATACACAAGAAAGGCTCAATATATATATATATATATATAGTATTAATAATTTGTAGCATGTTAAATCAGCAGAGAGAGGAGTGCGTCTGGTTGCATGTATTTTTTTTAATCAACAAGGGGTAGATCAGTGTTTGAGAATTTGGAGAAACTTATTCCTCATGTAGAAGGGTGGCGGAGCTTCTCCAAAAAATTGATTTTTTTAAAAAAATATCAATAAATGTCATTACTAGAATATATTGCTCTTAAAACAATTATGTGTACTTTACTTCGAAAGGAATTAAAATTGTTAAATAGCTCAATTTCTTATAATAATTTAAAAAATTTAGTAAACTTGCTAATTGCTTACAAAAATTGTAAAGATTTGCACAATATTCCAGCTTAAAGTATACATATAGGATATAACCAAGCACCAAGCCTTTCGATAATCAAATTGAGTCAGAATTTTTTTCCCGGTGCTAATATTTTGAAAATAACATCTAGGTTATTGTTATCACTACTAAGTTATTAATAATAATAATTAATAGATATTTGTATTTTTCCACGTTAAATTTAAACTTATGTTTGTAAAAATTGCAACACCATGAAGGACTCGTCAGAATTGAATGAAATTTAATGCACAAACGACCTGTATCGATACAAATAAACGATTAAAATAAATAATATACACGCAAACACACATATATATATTCAGCATATACAGTGCATCCCTCAATCATCCGATTCTTTACAGAGCAGCAATGGAGAACTCGGTTACAAAGCAAACACGCCAGAGACAGTAAAATAGAATCGACCGAGATCCCCATCTGGCGCGGAATCTTCCAAGGAGACGCAGTAAACCCCCTATCGTTCTGCTTGGCGCTAAACCCTTTGTCAAGGATGCTGAACACAAGTAAATATGGATATGTGCTGAATAAAGACAAAAGAAACCTACATAAATTGTCCCACCTCATGTAATGTAGATGACATCGCTTTCATACGCGCCAACCATCACCCAACCCGACAACCTCATCAGCATAACAGAGAGATATCTCCAAGGACATAGAAATGGAATTCGGCCTCGATATGCAAAATACAGAAGAATAGCAAAGAAGATTTACTAGGCATCGAACTCGAAGACAGGAGACTACTGAAGACCTTGGACGAGGGCGAAACCTACAAATACCTAGGGGTAATGCAAAAACGGCAGCAGGAGCACAAGAAAGTCAAGGTCCAGCTCACGCAAGCATTCCAAGAAAGACTTAGAAGCATTGTGAAGACGAAACTGAGCGGGAAGAACACCACGCAAGCAATTAACGCATATGCGGTACCAGTGCTCACCTACTCCTTCGGGATCATCAAATGGACCAACACTGAACTAGAACAACTCCAGCGGAAAATGAGAACCAGCCAACGAAGAACCGGACAACTACACCCTGCAACGGCAATTGAACGATAAACACTACCCCGGGAAGAAGGAGGACGCGGACAGGCGGACCTCAAAGACTTACATGACAAGCAGATCCAGAGCATGAGTCAATACTTCCAGTTGAAGAGTCCCCGATCGCCACTCATCCAAGCCATAATACAAGCAGATGCAAATTACACGCCACTAAACCTGTGTAGTACCGAAGAGCGTGTCCTGGAAACAGCCAATGAACAGAAACTAAGAACTTGGGCCGGAAAACCATTACATGGCAGGCACTACAATGACCTGCAACAACCACACGTTGACAAAAAGGCATAAAATTCTTGGCTGGCCAAAGGCACTCTCCAGTTAGAGACAGAAGGTTTCATGCTAACCATCCAAGACCAAGTGATCACACCAAGGAACAATCAGAAATTCATCCAGAGAAAAGACATAGAAAGCGACAAATGCAGACACTGTCATGCGGCATCGGAGACAATCCAACACGTTACGACAGAATGCAAGATCGTCGCGCAGTCAGACTACAAACATAGACACGACCAAGTGGCAAAAATAGTCCACCAGAAATTGGCAGCGAATGCTGGCTTTCTGACAGAGAAATGCCCATATTGAAAATATGAGCCAGAGACCGTGCTTGAGAACGAAACACACAAGCTTTACTGGGATAGAGCAATCATAACAGGCAAGGCAGTCCCACATAACCGTCCTGACATAACCCTCGTCGATAAATCGAATAAGACCACGTACTTAATCGACATAGCAGTACCCAACACCAATAACATACAGACAACCTACACAACGAAAATCACCAAGTACCAAGATCTCAGACATGAAGTACGAGATATATGGAGTATGGAAAAGATCTTCATCATCCCGTTAGTCATCTCAGCAACAGGGATAGTACCAAAGGCGCTTGCGACGAATTTGGAGATACTCAACATTGACCCAAACACCTACATTGAAATACAAAAAGCCACAATCCTAAACACGTGTCACATTGTCAGGAAGTTTCTAGACATGGCACATTAAGAAGTGATGTAAAAAAGAGGCTTGGGAACATGGCGCTCTGCCCGTCCCAAAGCCTGTTTCCGCCAAGAATGGGCGAGGAAAACTTTTATATATACAGGGTGGTCCTAAACTATATGTCAAAAATGTAAAGGCAGGTAGAGGGGACCTAAATAAGCAGATTTCGTATAGGATTGTGTGTGTGGTAATGCCGCCTTGAGCCGGTAGAGAGCGCTGATGACTGCGGCGTATAAAAGCGCTTCGCTAGCTGGATTCATCATTTCCCGCACGGATCTCGAGCAGCATGCATCGTTTCACCAATGCGGAGCTGGCCGACATGCATTTCATGTATGGGGCTGCACAAGGAAATGGATTAGCTGCTCAAAGGATGTACAGGGAGCGATTCCCGGATAGGAATCAGCCGGATCGTCGAACATTCGAGCGTCTGCATCGGGAGTTACGCACGAATGGATCATTTTATGCTTCCAGGCGTGGAACTGGCTTTGGAAGATATCGCAGAACTCCTGCAGTGGAAGAAAGAATACTGAACACAGTAGAGGATAATCCTTCGACAAGCTCGAGAGCTGTAGGACGTGCGTTGGGTGTGAGCCATCAAAATGTTTTGAGGACGTTACATGAAGACGGAATGCATCCGTATCATTTACAGAGAGTGCAGGCAATGACCCCTGACGATTATCTTCCACGTCTCAACTTTGCTCGTTGGTACCTACAGCAGACTGCAGCCAATCAAACCTTCCCTGCAGATGTTTTATTTACTGATGAGGCTACCTTTACGCGGTCGGGTATGTTTAACATCCATAATTCTCACCTGTGGGCTCATAGTAACCCACATGGCACAATAGCACACGCCTACCAAGAAAGGTTTTCCATTAATGTTTGGGCAGGCATTGTGCACAATAACTTAGTAGGACCGTACATTCTACCTAGTCGTTTAACTGGCCACACATACAACATCTTCATACAGGAGTTCTTACCTGAATTTCTGGTCGATGTTCCTCCAGCTGTTCGCAGACGAATGTGGTTCCAGCACGATGGAGCCCCAGCTCACTTCAGTCGAAACGTCAGGAATCACCTGGACGCTGTCTACGGCCAGCATTTTATAGGACGGGGCGGTCCAGGTCCCTGGCCACCGCGTCCTCCTGATTTAACCTGCTTGGATTTTTTGTTTTGGGGGTCATATTAAAAGCCTGGTGTACGAGAGTCCCGTCACATCTGAAGAAGATCTTGTTGCCCGCTTGTCTGTTGCTGCTGGACATGTGATCGACATGCCTGACGTCTTTTCTAATGTACGCCGATCCATGCGCCGTCGCTGTGAATCTTGTATCGCTGTTGGTGGCCGCTCTTTCGGGCACCTCTTGTAAACTATTAATAAATTTTTGTTTTCTTTTGTCTTTACTTGTCTTTTCAGTTTCCTGTGATTCATACTGCTTTACAAGCTAGCGCTTTAATGTGTCATTACCGCACACACATTCCTATACGAAATCTGCTTATTTAGGTCCCCTCTACCTGCCTTTACATTTTTGACATATAGTTTAGGACCACCCTGTATATATATATATAGTAAAAATATATCTATTATCATCATCAATTTTAATCCACTGCAGGATGGAGGTCTCTCTGTTATCGCACATGCGTGTAGTACGGTGAAAGAAATAGAGAGGAATTGGCCTTCAGCTCACCACACTGGCCAGATGTGTTGGCAAGCTGAACCTGGAGTTTGATGAGAATTCCGGACATCAGTCTCCACAGTTGGAGTCCCGCGCTTACGGCGGGGCTCATTGTGTCACCCTCCTAGCAAGGGCAGGTCCAGAAATATTTCAAGGGGGCGATTCGTTTCCAATTTCTATTTCTAGCCAAGTGTTTGGATTTTTCATTTAATTTTCTATGATATAACCCCTGCTCGGGAGTTGTGTGATCGCACCTCCTTGGATCCGTCCTTGCCTCCCAGGTACTGACTGCTGTTCAGGCTGCTTCAAATTCTGCGGTCTGTCGAGAACCAGTATTCTTGGAAGAGGACGGCTGTGCGATTATATCTACTATATGTAGTGCTCTGTAATATATTTATTATTACTTTTATCTATAAAAATTGAAAATCTTATGTTTTTAATATAAACTTGTATGAAATGTTTAATAATAAGAAATAAAAGTGGATTTTATCTTAATCAGAATGTGCGAAGATGAATTATAATTCCACGGAATTTCGAATCTCTTCTGGAGGATATACTCCTACATCTGTTACTCCAGCATTGTGTAAAGAATTATGTGGAGACGAAAATTTTGCATATACAGCAGTAATGGACCTTAAGTATTGTCTGTGTGGTTTTTCAGATCAAGGTAAGTTACAATTTCTTTACTAACAGAAAGAGTCAACCCAGCAAAGGATTGAGTCAAGTGTATTTTCTTCATTAAAAAAAGCAAGCAAACGTATTTTAAAATTTTAGGTTTTTTTTCAGCCACTAGGATAGCTTTTACGTCGGGGCTATTAATTTTTGTATTGTAACGGTCCAATGAAAATCAGCTCCTCCTTCTGAGTAAAATCTATCCAATTGGCTGAAAAACAAACGAACTGGGCGTGGATTTCGCTTTTGAAATTAAATTACTAATTAAACTGCCTAGTGCTTTATCCCTGCAGAAACAATTTTTTTGTAATTCGTCTTAAACTAACCAGCGAAGGTGTTAACAGATGCAGACAGCTTCCTCATTGGTTGGACTATTTTGGCTAATATCACAAAAAGTATTGACCTGTCACCTAAATGCAGACCACTTTTATATCTCAAAATTGTCCCAGGAATACTTCTGTGTGGTTATTATCCTAGTTGTTACTGAACACCCTGTATGTATACAGTGTACAGGGTGTTCTGACAATACCGGATCAAAAGTATATGGCCGTGATCCTTGGGCAAAATGGACCATAATAGACCTCTACCAGGGGGTCGGAAATGAATATTTTCAGAGTTATGCATTTGTTTAGTTCGCAGAGGCGGGATCTATAATGACCAATGGAGCTTACAAACGAAGAAGCAGCCCACCTGTACGTCTCAATTTCGGCGCAGGGTTGCGAAATAGCGCCGAAGTGGTTTCGAGGTTGGCTGTCTCTTGTGATTTTTGAAATTGGAGACTTGATCCTATAACACTGGACAACAAAATTTAATGAAGTTCATGCTTCCCAGATAAAAATAGCCAATTCTTAATGACTTCCCTATACTGAACATGAATATGACCATAAAAAATAAAAAAAGATGGATTGGCTACGGTTTGCTTGTAATAGGTAGATATATTGGTTTACAATTGATAAGGAACACTTGTATGTTATTTCAATGGGAGAGATGCATATTTTACATATAAATGTATTATTCTAAATTAGTTTGTAGGGTATTTTCGTTTCAGTGCATATGTACATCTATACATGTATATATATTGCATGCGTAACATTACACTTTTTTGTGAGTACAATCAGAAATAATAAGCTTAATTATAATACAATTAAAATGCATAGTGCAAATTTTTTTTACATTTGTAATGAAATTAGTTTTCAGACACACACGTACGTATGTACGTACATGCATGCATGCACGTGTACACACACACACGCGCACACACATACACATACATACATGAGTTTTTCATGTATAGAAATCAATTACCAGTTTATGACGTTTTAATTCTCCTTGCCTTTCGGTTGTATGATACCACAGGGGCATGTCTGTAGAGTGTCCAAAAGTAGTCTGCGAGCATCATTGTGTACCACTTTCCCTGGTATGGTTGCTCCATTATGGCTATGCCTTAATGGAAACGTTCACCATGCTCATCACTAAAGTTGCCACAGTTATTCGGGAAGGATTCCAGGTGAGAATCCAGTAAGTGGAGTTTTAAAGACATATTACAGCCAAATTTCTGCTACAGAGCCAGCATGTTGGTAATGATATCTTCGTAATTTTCAGCTCTGTAATTCCCCGAAAAGTTTGTTGATACTTGATAAAAGGCATCCCACACTTTTCTTTCGCACTGGAGCAGATCCTCAAACTGCAAATCTTGAAATAGCTGTCTGATCTGCGAACCCACACAAATTCCTTGTTTTATTTTTGTTTTGCTCGGTCAAGGACATTTCTCAAGTAAGTACTTGAACGCTGGTTTGGTTTTGCCCATGGCTTTAACTAATTGCTTCACAAGACCGAGTTTTATGTTCAGAGGTGGGGAGTATGATTTTATACAGATCTGTCAGTGATGTGTTCTGAACATTCATTTGTCCAAGCGTCAAAGACGTCCTAGGAGGCTAGTCTCTCTCGATATGGTGCAAACATGTAGCTCGGCTGTCTTATTGTAGTGTAGTGATGGACTTTTTCTGTGGAGTAAATGTTACTTCACCGCAAATATAGAAACGGTTATCCGCCTTATTAACATATGCACGCGGCATAGCTAATTAATATCGCGATAAAAGGATCACTTTAAAAGGCTACTATCATGAGAATACACTGACCAATGAAGGGAAATAGATAAATTGACTGAGCTCTTTATCGTTGGCTGTTAAAAATGAAAGGATTGCATCATATTGCGTAATACACTGGATGTCGAGGAGACTCCAGCCTTCTCACTCGGTGATGCAATACTTACCGGTCTGTCGTTGCTTAACGTGTACGAAAACGCTGTACGAAACAGAAGTTGTTACATTTTTATTTGAGCGCTGTTTTAACATAAATTTACTAACATTTATTATATTCACGATAAATTTATTAATAGGTAACGAAAAATATTACTCATTTTACTTACTTATTTTGCTAAAAAAACACAAATTTCTAACCTTCCATTAGCTGTATATCCGAAACAAGATGTTTTTTCATGGTGATATTCATGCTCAATAAGTTAATTTCATACAGAATTGTACACTTATCCTTTAGAAGCAATTTCATTGTTGTCCAGTGTAATTGGCGCAATTTCATAGGTAAAGATTTTACGGTCCTACGTAGGGCTGGCAACTTCCAATTTGCCCATAGGTCTGTGGGAGTCATCCTTGATTCAAAAGCAAGAAGTTTAACTTCAAAACTTAACTTCTCGAGACTTTCAACACCGATTAAGGAAGTTTGCCTAAGGAGTGTTCCAATTTTTGCTACGAGGGACAGGGTAGGCGATGGGGGTAAAGGGTGCATTGAACAGGGGGGCCCCGTGCGGACAAGGATCCTGGCACTAAAAGGCCCCTTGGCCGCAAATAAAGGGCACTAAAAATAACATTTAATAATGTATGGGGCCCAAATAATTTTGAAAACTCTACGTATATCCTCATTAAATTCATTTATGTGAACCAGTTGATTAAAGAAATCTTAATTTATTATTTTACATCGAATGAAAAGTTATACATTAAAAACCGAATTTGGTTAACCCTCATTTCACGTTAATCAATAAAATTGAACCTCATTATTACAAGTACTCACGGGAAAAAAAAGCTTCGTCTTAAAAGTAATTCACGCTATCTTAGAAAGGATGGGATTGTGTTACAAATTATTCATTTTCGCGGGGATTCAGGAAACAGTTGTCGTTAAAAGTAATTTGCATTAACGAGGTTCGACTATACTTTTAGGAAATTTCTTAATTGTTTCAAGTCATGCTCTTTGTTTGTGAAACATTGACATACTTCAACTATTTTTTTTACGAATATATTTTTTAGACTTTGAACAGTCCACATTGGAATGCGATGCGCCTTGTTTTGAATACCCGGACCTGGTCTGCGGATCCTTAGACACTGACACCTTTTTGATAAGCAAAATCGAACTATTGAAAATGTGGAGCATTGAAATGGTAGTCACACTTGATGAAACGAATGGTAATATTCTTTGGAATCAATATATTAGAAATAAAATACAGGGTACCAGGGAGGAAATTACATACAAAAGGTTAAACACTGGTAAAATAGCTTTTTCATCAATATATTCATATGCAGGTGCCATAGGCGTACGTAGAAGTTTATAAGGGGTGGTTATATGCCCAATGAGGGAGGTTACAGAGCTACAACTCACATATTCCTATGTTAAATATACAAAATTTCATTGCAATGGGAGGTTACAACCCCCATCAACACCCCCTGCGTACGCCAGTGGCAGGGGTGTAGTATTTAAAAAGTTATGGGGGGGCTTTAAAAAGAATTAAGCGATTTGGCGTTAAGATGTACAACGTACATTCCAATGGGTGGGTCTTGTGTCCCCACAGCCCCTCCTTGCACCCATGCCACTGTTTATATATGAGAAATATTGTTTACTTTTAAACGTAAGAGTGTTTTAAAAATTCAAATTTCTATAAAAGCGCATATTAAAGCTTTGTATATCTTATAAAAGCGGAGAGGTTGCGTGATCCAGCACTTCTGTTAATTTTCATCTATAGCATATAAAATTATTTTTTCTTTATTCTTCTGACGCTATAGTTCCTGCTGGACCTGGATCTTCTTAATGATCTTCGTCTATTTTCTACTCTTTAAAGATTTCTTTGATGACTCTCGCATCCATCTGTGATCATTCTTTGTTTCACCGTTTCTCAACGTGCGTTTTGCGTAACCTCAGGGTACCGCTATGATCCTCAAGGGCAAAGTTGTCCAACATACGACCCACGGGCCACAGTCCGGCCCGCCAACCACTGTTTGGAATAAAGAAAAATTTCAGAAATCGAGAAAATCCGCATGGATGACACCTTTCCATAGCGCAAGTTAACAAATAAATAACCGAAATAAACTCTGAAGGGAGGCTTTTTGTAATTGGGGTGGTGGTGGTGGTGTTTTTTTACGAAACTTGCTGGCGAGATCCGTGAAAAATTTGTTAAGAGGTCCGCTACCCAAAAACGTTGGACAACCCTGTTCTAGGGGGTCCAGCAAGTAAGTTTTAAAATATGGCCAAAATATTCGGGAGGACCTTTGAATTATGTAATCCTCCCCCTTCAAAACCCCTTGGAAAGAGTTAACCTAACCATAACCGATACGTTAAAACCAGTAGAGTAACAATTCAAAACTTATGGGGGCCCCCCCTTATGTGTCTATGGGGGCTTAAGTGACTTTAAAGAAGATTATGTGATGCGGTCTCACAGAAAATAACACGCTTTGATATCCAGTTGGGGGGCTTGAGCCCCCCCCCCGAGCCCCTCTCTTATTTACGTCATTGCTTGGAACGATAGAAAAGTAATTCCTATCTTTATATATGGATTTATTGCTTATCTTTATGTTTATGATCAAGCAGTGGTAAATGATAGCTATTTAAATTTCCCTTGGATAAGGTCTGAACCGGGGTCGCGTCAAGAGCGGATGCAGAAATCTTTCAAGTGGGAGGGTGATTTGCTTCCGATTCTTATTTTTAGCCAAATGTCCGGCATATTTTCATTTCAATTTGCATGATATATTCCTGGCTCATGGGGGGGGGGGTCGCCTCATCGCCCACCTTAGATCCTGTAGTGGGCCCCGTGGCAACGTCTGTGGTAAGAAAAGGGTTCCTAGGATTGAAAATCTGAGAATCACTGGTTTACTCCATCCAACTATTTTTTCCATGGATGTCTCACTTCTTCCCTTCTTCTTGGGGGTTTGTTTTCCTAAGCTTTTTTGTTATTCAATTTTCTTTAAGCCTTTCCAGATGTCCAAATAATCCAAATAATAAATTTCTTTATCTTTGTCACAAATTATAGATTTCATTGTTGAGGTATATTTCCTTCTTTTTCTCTCTCCAGTTTTCCACTCTTCGTTTTTATTAACTGTTCCTTATATTTTGAGAAGAAAATTTTCTTTCTATTCTCACGACAATTATTTGTCTCTAGCAATCGGGATCTATGCCCCGATTCCATATAAAACTACAGGTCTTATTACTGTCTTATAGCTGTTTTATATAAAGCTTTATTTAGTTTCCGTGAGTCATTCGTGGAGTTCAATATTTTCTGGAACGTAAAGTAGTACCTTTTCCCAGTGGCATAGGAAAAGGGCTCAAGGCTCCCCTACCCCCCCTACTGGATACCCGAAAATATTTTTTTAAGGTCGCATCACATAATTTGCCTTAAACCCACTTGAGCCACCACACCCCATGATTTTTGAACTGATACGCCACTGTGTTCCCTTCGTTTGTTTTCGCCTCGATGGGTCGTACTATTCTCTTTCGTTCTTCTGTTATAATGGCGCTTAAAAATTTACCTCTGCACTTACCCAACGTAAAATTTTTGTATCAGCAATTAAACCAGTATAATTCGTTGTATTTCCATTCCCTCCCCCCACCCCTGATAAGTTATTTGTTAATGGAAGTAAGGCAAAATATTCGTGTTACGCACAGTCTATTTTATGTCAAATAGAAAGAATGTTCGGAGGGTTGCATGAAGAGTCCGGACGGAGCATATTTGTTTTCTTCTTTGACGCATATGAAGCATTAGAAAAGGTTTGAGCTAATGATCTTGAGTTGACAATCGTAGGGTGTGTCAAGAAATCGGTTTGATTTAATTTCTTTTATAGTCTTTACTTCTTTGACGTCCCCTTTCGTTAACAAGAGGAATAAAGTTATGACTTTACAAATGAATCGTCAGTTAATACTATTATATGGATCAGAGCTGATTAAATTACTATGTTTTGCTGACAAATTTCAACTTCCGTTTTATGACTCTTCCCTTTTTCAGAAGAGCCAACTTCGTTAGTGTATTTTGACTGCAATGTGAGGGCGAATATTACTCAATATGATATTAACATTGATTATGGAGATGGTTCGGTTGCCAAAGCTCGTGAGTCACCTGTAAAATTCCAGAAGCATCTGAGGGTGCCAGGTATATATAAGGCAAAAGTTATCGCTTTCGATGCCATAACTACGCAGGCAAGTATATAATAACATAACTATTAATATATATTATTTTTTATTATTATACTATTATTATACATTATTATGTTATTATTATATATCAGTGGTTCCCAACCTGGGGTTCGCCGCAACTATTTTTAGTTGCAATTATTTTTATAAGGAATTTCATACAATGTTTCCAACGCTTTTATATTTCAACATGGCTACATTGCAATGTTCTACTAACGGTTGTTAACTTCATATCTATAATATACATTAATATATATAATTAATATCATATAATTCTATATTAAATGTATTTTCTTTATCATTAAAAATGTTTTATTATGAAAATGTGGCGACGGCAGACAGAAGCGGGGGTCGCGGATTATTTGGCTACTATGAAAGTAGGTTGCGGCACGAAGAAGATTGGCAATCACTGTTATATATTATACTATTATTATAAATTATTATACTGTTATTAGAAATTGTTATACTATTTATCACAATCGTAAAATAACACAATGGGCACAGTTTTTTTTAACTATATGCTTTAATATAGCTTTAAAACGTTTTCTCGAAG
>QLNU02014802.1:146914728-146946426 GCA_006491805.2 Dysdera silvatica
AATCAACGCTCTACAGTATTAGATTTTTAAACTTACGCCGTATGCAATTTAATAAAAAGAAATTTTAAATTGAAATTATGATAAAAAAAATTAATAGGTTTGAATTTCTTTATCTTTATTTTATTTTAATAAAATTTTAAACAGGATAATTGGTAGTAATTAAGTGTGTGCATATCTTCGTTTACATATGAATATGAAATTAAAATTCACAAGCCAGCACCTAAAACGTGGAAAAGATAATGGAGCCATGTGCGTTCATATGAGTATTTCCGGGGCTGATGAAAATGATTACCTTCTGCTGAAGACTGTAAAATATTTTAGTGAACGCACATGATACTAAAATGCTGCAAAAATAATTGATACTGCTTGACAATTAGTAATGAGCTAAAAACTACTTTATTTCATAATGTGACTGTAAAAATTATGAAAGTAAATGCATAGCAGAATCGGGAAAATCAATTTTTTGAACGGCTAGGAGGGCTTGAGCCCCCCCCCCCTGCCATCCATATGGACACCCATGAATGTAGCTGCAAGAAATAATGGGCTAGGATAATTCAAATGGTAATGTCACATGGTTTTTCAAAATTTCAACCACGCAAAATATATAATATTAAACTAAATTTCTTAAAAAATTGCTTCATAGTGGTCAGGGATGTCGATTTGAAGAAAATATTGGGAGCTCTGAATGCAAGAATTTGTATGTGCAATCAGGTGAGCCAAACAGAGATAGGTAAATATAAATAACGACAATTAATATATATTCCGTATGCCATGTCTTTCATCTTCAAACTATCACGTGGTGTCTTGTCAATAGGTCTTATCTTTCACCTTCAAACTATCATGTCCTGTCTTGTTAATATATCATACCCTTCACCTTCAAACTATCACATCTTGTCTTATCAATATATATCATGCCTTTCACCCCAACCTTGTATTAATTACTGTCCATCAATTTTGGGAAAATCTGGCTCCCAAAATATTTTATTGGAGGAAATCGGAGGGACCTGGTCCTTTTAGAGTTGGCGCTTCTAATAGTGGGATTTCAGACTATCCTTTTTTCTTGAATTTTTACATTTATTGGCTTGAAATATATGCAAGCGGAAGTGTTTTACTATGTACTATAAAGATTTATTTATTTGTATATAAAGGCTTACACTGGTAAAATAGTAACAGTGTAAAGTCTTCGACTGTTGGTCTTGATAGCCTTTATAGAGAGCAAAGTAAAGTGTGTGACGTCATCGCCGTTTGAAAATTGGAATTCTGGGAAGTCCGTATTCTGCGCAGGTGCGACATGAGAAAATCTATTGTATTCAAAGGATAAGCGAAGGGAGTCAAACGGCCGAAATTTTGAATGTCTCCTGAGGAAGAATAACTAGACGTAACCAAAAGTTTGAGTGTTTTACTCTTCATCCATTTCACTAGCCTCTGTGTATAAATAAATGTTTTACACAGAGTACCAAAGAAAATATTTATTTATAAACCTCTGTGTATAAATAAATATTTTCCTTGGTACTTACGTATTTTCTCAAGTAAAAATTTCTAGCTTGAACTGAAATTTTTGCTTTATAATTTGTGTTTTATATCACCTATGAAGAATGAGGTTTGTGTATGGACGGTGTGTGTGTTTTGTGTATGTTCTGTGGGAGATACAGTCGAACTCAATACGATCACGGTTAAGACGAGAGCACGGCTAAAACGAGCAATCTGCAGGTTAAGTTTAGTTCACTATTTAACTATATTAAGAGTTTCACGCTTTTTACGAACACAAAAGCAGAATCTCGACAAATACGAGAAAAATATCTGTCCAACTTTAATGCGATTTTCCCTTTTTCATGACATTTTTTCGACTTTTCCGACGAAAACGGAGGAAAAGAAAACGTCGAGAAATACGAGATACACAAATGACTAAGGAGCGTCCTGGATAAAAATGAGACAAGTTCATTGGTCAAGCGTGAGCCAATCAGAATAGACATGCAAATTTTTGCAGTTACTGCCTAAACTATGCTTAATTTAACGTAAGTCAAGGCGAGGTACGTGATTGTAGTTTTTTAGAATGCTAAGCCATTTGTCAATTGATGTTAAGAATGATATTGTAAACTTTTATAATGTTGATGCCCAAAGGAGTAAAAGTGCTGTAGTTAAACATTTCGAAAACTATCAAATTTCAAGAGCAACGATTTATCGCCTTCTAAAGCATTATGACGAACATGGGAACATTGTTGTTGACCATAATTTCGGAAAAGGCATCTGCAAGAGAAGCCAAAAGATTGTGAAGATGGTTAAAAGAAAGTTCTCTACGAAACCAGATATTACCTATTCATGCCCGGAAACTGAATACGTCGAAATTCAACCACGTATCACAGACTTAAAACCACAAAGCATCATAAAAATTTGTTCCAAAATACAAAAAAAGATAAAAAAAAATTCGGGCGAAAAAAAACTGTCTAAAAATTTACAAAAAAATCATTCCATCCGGAAAGGAATTGAAACTTGTAATAGACGATGAATTATATTTTATGTTAGACCCCAATTTTAATGGGGGTACGAAGTACTATCACTCAGTGTGTCCCAATTCTGTTCCTGTAGATTTTCGAGTAAGACCTAAAGAAAAATTTGCTCGAATAGTGATGGTATGGCACGCCATGGATGAAGACGGTAATGTTTCTAAACCCGTGTTTTTTGAGGGAATTGCGAATGGTTCTGTTTACCAAAATGAATGCACAAAGAAAGTGTTACTTCCATTCATACAGTAGCATGATCAGAAAAAAAAATATTTTGTTTTGGCTGGACTTAGCAACGAGCCATTACACGAAAAGTGTCGCCTACTTGACGAGTCAGAACATTGAATTCAAGATAATGCCCCCAATATCCCCCAAGCTAGGGGCATTAAAACTTTTTGAGGTATTATGAAAAATGTATATTCCCGTGAAAAAAAGGACCAAGAACTTTCCACAATTTAAGAGAATTTATCATCGTATATTGAAATCAAATATTTCTAAAGAAAGAGTACAAAACTGCATGAAGACAGCCAGAGCCAACCTTCGTAAAATTGGTCTGGACGGACTTTATTCAGCAATTTAAAAATGTATATAAAAGCATAAGAAGTGTTTATTAGTTTGATGCAAGTTACCAGCAAAAATTGTTTCCTTAAAGTTATAAGGACTTTAACTTGTCTCATTTTTATCCGGAACTCCCTTTATGCCAAGCAAACAATCAAAACATTACTGACTTTTTCAATAACCGTTGAAGTGCAATGAAGTAAAATAAGACCATATGTGCATTTATTTACAGTGTAATGAAAATAGACATCATATAGTTAAGGCTGAAAATTCTAGGTTTATCAAATGATATAAAGTTAATTTTTCACCAAGAAAATTACCCAAGTTAATTCGGGTAATTATTTCATTACGGGTGTGTAGTTTGAAATTTTTATTCCTTCCACGGGTTTTATGAATGACGGCTAATACAAGGAATTTTACATCTTCTAGGAAATTCCATCTTCGAGGAATTTTACACCTTCTCGCTTTAACCGAGTTTGACTGTATATATCTTAAGAAAGGCCCGAGTGTCCACTTTTCTCATACGTAATACACGAACTAATTTCATGAATAATATTATGTGTCACAAAATAACATTTGAACATAACATAGATCAGTACATTTCTCCTCTTCAATAGTATAATAATAAATATATGTTAAATAGATATATATATATATGTTAAAATAAATAATATATAGTTAAAAATAATATATATAATATATGTTAAAAATAATATATATAAAATAATATAAATATGAAAATATATATAAATATATGTTAAAAATAATATATGTTAAAAATAATATATGTTAAAATAATATATATATATATAATAAATATAAATATATATTAATATGAATATAAAAAAATATAATATATATATGTTAAAAGGTGATAAAAATATATGTTAAAAAGAAAATAAATAAATATTAAAAAATAAAAATGTTAAAAAAATTAATAAATGTTAAAAAAAATTAAATATGTCCTAAATGTATGTTAAATGATGAGCGTAATACAAAATAAAGCTCATTTTACGGTGTAAGACGGGCAAGATGCTCTTGCATAAGGCGAACAACGTATTATTGTGTAAGATATGAAAGCTGTGTTAAATACGAGTAAATTTCCTCATGTAAACGTAACAATATATACAGTCACATGAACATATAATATAGTCACAATATAGTCATATTTGATACCCAATATAGTCACATCATTTTAATTTTGGTAGATGCTGATGTAAAAGCGTTTGGACCATCCATCACCGAACCAGACGAATCAGCCATATTCGAAGAAAAGTATTTCACGGATACAGTTTTCATTCACCATTCACTGATGGCATCAGGGATCATTTTAGGATTTGAATTATTGGCCGCTAAACCCGGTGATGTTGAAATACAGGTCAAGTAACATAATTTATTGTTTATTATTGATGCACGTGCATGAGTTTTCAAAAAGGGGAGGGGGGGTTGCTTTGGTGAAAAAAGAGAGGATTTTGATATAAATGAAAATTTCTCTTCTAAGAAATTTCATGACACAGCTAATAAAATTGTTTAAATGGGGAGGGTTAAACCCCCTTATGCACGACCCCATTACTAATTATGAGTTCACATTAGCTATGTGTAAAATCGATAATTGGTTCGGCTAGTGAATAATTCTGCGCATCTTAAATTTAAAGATGAACAGACTTACCGCTAGTTTTTCGCTCTAGGTCTGTTCGTGACCTAGTTCTGTTCTAGGCCCAGCTTAGTTTCTCGCGTCCTAGAAGAAATTCATGCGTCATAGGTGATTAAAATTTGCACCCCAAAAATAGAGTGAACGCCTACTTTAACTACCAAATAAAACTATGCTTTGTTGAAATGATCTGTGCGCAATAGGCAACAGTTTATGTTTACTTAATGGGCGAACTGGCTCTGAAATGTGAACAACAGTTCATACGTAATGGAGTCGATAATAGTAAATAAAAAATAATATACGTAAATAATATCAACTAATGCAATAATACAAGTGAGTAATGGTCAATAATGCAATAATATTCCTATATTATTATATTAACATACTCATTATTACATTGATATTCAAATATTTGTTCAACGCCCTCAACCCTTTCCCACGAACTCTCTGTCCTCAAAACAATTGCCATCAATAGAGGCTATAACCCGAATATAATTGATCTTGCTGTCCAAAAATTTACAAAATCTGTTCCTAGCACCACACTTTCTTACACATCCAATTCTGAATTCTCCGGCACCATTGTTTTTCCCTTTTTCCTCATAAATTAGCTCCCTTCTCTCCAAAATTCTTAAAAAGGCAAACTTCAGAGTAATTCTTTCCCCATTCAACAAAATCCATGTCTCTAAACTTAAAGACAACATCCCAATTTTAAAACGTTGGGGTGTTTACCAAATTTACTGCAAATGCAACTTGTCCTACATAGGCCAGACTAAACGAGCCTTGCAGCACAGACTAACGGAACAATCTAAATACGTAGAGACGGCAGAATTCCGTAAGTCTGCCATTGCGGTTCATTGCTGGTCACATAACCACAAATTCAAATTCAACCAACCCACAATTATCTGTCATCAAAGATCAATACATGAATTAGATTTTTTAGAAGCATTCCATATCAATAAGAATTCTTCTATCATAGTCAGTGAACCAAAATCTACTCCAACTTTTATTCAAGCTTGGAAATGTTTAATAAAATTTTCACATTAATTATTCATCCACAACTGGCAACACAATAGTCACGCAATAACACCATCTCCAGTTTTCTAATATTTATTTTCTCATTTTGTATTCCTGACGAAAGACGGCCAAGTCCGTCAGAAACGTACGTTGAAATAAAACGTTTTAACAACATTACTTACGCTTATAATGTTGTTTTTTGTTTATAAATTTAAATGGGTCTAATTATATAACATAAAATGTTTTTTTTGGCTTTCAGTTCAGAAAAATCATTTATAAGGCATTCAAAATTAAAATTTTCACAAATTTCGTGTTCTATGGATAACAGAGTTAAGTTGTTTAATCTTTCTTGGGTCATTCCTATTCGCAGATAAGTTTTTATTAATTTTAGTTTAGAAAAGTTTCTTTCAACTTCTGCTGTGGTCACAAGTATCGTTAACAAAATTATTAAATCAATTGTAAAGTCAGAAATGAATCATAAATCACATGCAATTCTTTTAAACACTCTAAAGGTGTTAAACTTGTTGAATTTTTTTCAACAGATGTGTCAAAAATTTCTCATTTCTTCACACAGTTCACTTCCGTTAATATCGGGTTAAGAAACATCGCGTAAACTGACGTCTATGTTCATGTAGCATTTTTTCAACTCATTGTCTGTCATTTTTTTCAATTCACGTATGTTGTACGAAAAAACAAAATAGTTTGTATGCTTTTCTAATTGTTGGAATCTTTCCTCGTGTATATAGAGGTGAAGATAGATCAATGATAGGGGAAAATAATCCAGATAGAATTTAAATTCTGGATCGTTCGTACTCATATCTTCTCCTTCGTACTCTTGTGTAGACTTCTGTGTTTTCTTTTTCTTATTTCCTTAAATTTAGCTTGAGCGTCGTTTGTTTCGCAAATTTCAATTGCAATTTGTTTCGAAGAAGAAAAACCTGTTATTCTGAAACCGTTTAAGGAGTTTTGCAATCTTTCAATAACGATAAAGCTAAGCTGAGGTTTGCTTCAGTTTGCTACTTATATGAGTAGCGAGCAACAATTCGTAACAAATTATTGCTGACAGAATAAATTCAAAATTTATTTCATTATCCGATAAAGATTGGGCTTCACTTTTAATTTTTGGATCCTTTGTTGTTTCGTTGATTTCTTCCAAAGCATCCTGCATGCTGAAAAAATTGTATCTGACAGCTTTCAATGATTGAAGTCGTCACTATTATCTAGTCGCCGCTAGCGGTTTTAGGGTCAATTTTGGAACATTCTTCGTCGAAATATCCCATCTTTCAGTAGAGGAAGAAAATAATGTACAGTCCGTTCGCGAAAAATTTTCCACCAGTCCCATTAGAATTCAAGGGAGCTGACGTCACAAACGGGTTGATTCATTACAGTAGAGGGAAGGGCGTTTCTCATAACTGGTTTTTCGCGCGCGAAAACTGAGAGTAGTACTGAGTGTACAAGTACCTGACAGACATATGCATATTTACTTTGGAGGCATTTATTTATTTTTGAGAAAATCTAATGGATTTTCCATGCATATTTTTTTAAGCAATGCATAATTAATATGAATTAAGCATATAAATGGGTATTTTTGAGTTTATACGGTACTTGTCTTCTGATGACCATGGATTATTAAATCATGACATTTTTTTGATTGTTAAATTAAATTCAAATTGTTTTATTTAATTTAAATTATCATAGGGTATATGAGAAATTTTCTATTCTGAATTGAAGGCTACTTACTTTAAATCGAAAGTTTGTGAAAGTATTTTTCTTAATTAATATTTTCTTTCCGAGAGTCTGAAAAATTAATTTCCCAATATTTAAAAAATAAGTGAAGTTTAAAGTAAGTTTTTATAAATGTAAACTTTGTGTTTTTTAGATATGGACACCAGAATGTCCAGAACCAGAAAAGTATTGTGGATCTTGTCGTAAGGATTGCCCTGACGAAGAAATGTTACAGTGTTCGAAAGAAAATGTCATTTTATCACCTTCAACCCACGACTGTGTTGACAAAGGAAATATAGCTTCAGAAATGCAGGATGTCAAACGAACATTAAAATATACTTTTCCAACGACGGTGGATGAAAGGGGATATCACTATATTGATGTCTTTCAAGATCCTGAATTGAAAAAGGTCCTGAGAGATTATAGTTTGCTAATTTTTCATAAAATATCATTTTTTAAATCGCAAGAAGTCCCTAATTTTTATTGATTAATTGTGTCATTTAATTGTTAATTGTGCCAATAGAACACTGTATTAATAGAGAAGCATGAGATATGGAAAACAGATTATTGTCACCAAAGATCCCGAAACAAAATATTTTTAAAGAGTTTAATACAATGCGCAAAAAAGAAATTCACGCAATCAAAAATGCTTTTTGCAGTTTTGAAAAATATTTTAAAAGATCGGCTTGTTTAAAATTATTTTGGGGCCCCCCACAGAAGTTTTGAAAGAACTTGGTGCTATTTAAATTCAGGCGTCATTTAATCTTGATTATTTACAAATGTCCGAGAAATTTTCATTAATGACATACAGTGAAAATCGTTTATAACGACCAACCGCATATAACGACGGAATTTTTACAAGAAGTTTGGTTTGCTATTCTACTCCATACTAAATATATCGGTTATAACGACATCGTATATAACGACGAAACCTGCTATAACGACAGCGATTTTGTAGTCTACGTAGATTCTAAGTAGGGAAATTCGTATCGGATATAACGACGCGACTTGACAGTCATAAAGCAGAACCACGTGGGTTAGTTATTAAAATTTATACGTTATTCTAATCTTGTTTATTTACAAATGTCTGAGAAAGTTTTATTACTGTTAAACCTGAATATTAAAGATAATAAACTAAAATAAAATGATTTATTAATTGAATATTACGGGGTCATATTCTGAAGGGACCCATTATATTTTTTCAGCATAGAGCCCACAAAACTTTTAAACGGGCACTGTTCTGAAGCCATTAGTATAATATAATAAGTATTCATCAATACAGTAAAACCTCCCTACAACGATATACGATATAACGATAAATCCCTCTACAACGATAATTTTTCTCGGTCCGTATAATATCGTTGTAAAGAGGTTTTACTGTATACAATAAATACTATTCATTACATTTGTTTTCTACATTATATACTTTAGTAGTATTTTCTACAATCTTTTCAATTTAAAAAACTAAGGAAGTACTATGTATTTAGTGTGGTTATAAAACATGTTATAAAAGGAAAGTAAATTCATTATAATTAAGTATATTTTTATTTAATTTTGAAACCAAAAAGTTTAATACTTTCTACTATCAAAATAATTTATAAAACTCTAGAGTACATTGCTATAGGCTACTATGATTTTAAAAAGATATCCTTTATAACGACTATCGGTTATAACGACCGAATTTGCACGGTCCCTTGAAGGTCGTTATAACCGATTTTCACTGTACTTGGCTACTCCGGGTAATGGAATTCAAAAAAAAAGCTCATGATTTATGCACTAAATATAAGGAGGGCCACATTTTTTTAGAGGGCTCATCCTATCCTTCCGGCCTTGGGGCCATAAAAACCTTAATCTAGCAATGTATATTTATAATCAAAATTTTATATATTTTAATGTTTGCGATTGGAAGGCGGCAGGGGAGTTTTTTTCGTTTCGTCATAAAAATTCAGGAAGTTTATAGTAGTAGTTCAAATTACGTAATATTTTTCTTTTCGTAAGGTATATTCCAGAGGCGGACACAGACTTTCATTTTGGGGGTCAAGGACAGAATTTGCCATGGTCTTGGAATAACACCCTTCATTTATCATGAAAGTTGGAATTTTTTACAGTGAAAAAATATATTTTTGGAGTCGTTATCCCTGTGACCTCCCCCTGCCTCCGCCCCTGGTGCATTCATAGTGGCATATTTTTTATATTTTCTGTTGTACATAATGTAATTCAGTATTGCAAATATAATGTTTAGGTAAAACAAGGAGATGCGCTGGCGTTTAAAGCTGAACTAGATCCAGTAGTTGCATATAGGAAGCCGAATCAGCATGAGCTTAACATGAAAGAACTGGATATGAATCTCAACGGAGAATTCCTAGAAGCGAGACATTTTCTGCGAGTTCTGGTATCCACACCCATGAATGTATCCGTAATTCGAAGCTTCTACGAGGTAAAAGTCATACAGAAAATATATACACCATGATTCATATTCTATTAATTCTGATAAAGCAAACCATCTATCAAACTTTATTTTAATTTCATGTTATGAACTGAAGCGAGGGACCCATTCTGCAGTTCTCGAGGCCACATCTAATGACGTAAGCGATTATAAAGATACTCAGCCATTTGCCATCGATGTTGAAGAACCAATTTCTGGTGTAAACTTGAGCTTAGATCCTGCATGTGTGCAAGTGGGGTTAATGAAGGCACTACAACTTAGCGTTTCCAATGGAACTCATATGATCGTGGACTGGACTTCTGACAACGAAGAGACAAAGAACACTTACATCGAATGTAAGCGATACAAGTAAAAGGTTTTGTGATATCACCGTAGATAACATTGTTATGTTATGTATTTTTAAAATACTTGTTGTGTACGCTTGTGTTTTTTATGTGTTAATAGTTGCATCAAATGGAACCGCAGAAGAAACTTTCTATTGTCAGCAGCAGAAGAATTTCACAGTCTTCGTCAACATATCCAACCCATGGCACTTTGAAAGCGCTGAAGAAACGTTTTGTTGTTTAAACCCCGTTTCCAGGTCTTGGAAGCTGCAGACAAACTCACCGCAGATTTCTCCTCCCGGTAAGTAGATGAGTTGCTAACAAAACTGTTGGTGTAAGTTAGGGCTATCAAAGAAATTAAAGATTAAGTATAGAAATATAGTATAGATATATAAATAAGTTTTGTGAAAGTGGTGTCAATGTTAGTCCAATTACCAGATGCATGGATAACAGCACTTGATTTATTTACATATTGTAATTATAAGATATATAAAAAAACAAAACAACCATTTTCCTTTAAAACATTAATAACGTAAATTATGTGGCCAAAAGTACCTGGGCTTGTGAAATATATATAAAAAAAACCTTTATTTCTTAAATTAATATCGGGTAGGTCCACTTTTTAGTCTTAATACATTCTTCAAAATTTCCGGGCATGTATTCTCCTAGATTTTGAACATGTGGTTGCAGAAATTTATTTCTATTCCACTTGTAATGTCACTGCCAGCAGTGGTGGAAGAAAGGCAGGGGCTCAAAGGGCTCAATTCACACCCTATTGAATAATGAAGTGCATTGCTGTCCTTAATACCGAGTCACTTGATCTTGGTTAAGGCTGCTTGATCCCACATAATCTTTGAATTGACACGATCCTAATTACGAGGTCTTGTTTGGAGAAGCAAAACGATTTTCTAGATTACAAAAGATGCGATCCAATTCATCCCAAAAGTGTTCTGTTATTGGGATTAAATCCAGACTTCGTGAACGCCAGCTGAAACAAGGAACTTCATTTTCTTGAAACTATTCAGCTATTTTATTTCAGTCACTAGCCATTTTTGTGACTGATTTTTAAAAGGTATCCGGTGACTACATAATGCATGTATATTACTCGTGAAAAATTAGCAGGGCGCTTAGACAGTGTGAAGTTACTAAAATCGTTTTAAATAAAGTAGGGAGAGATATGATGTGACGGCGAATCTCAAAACAACTAAGAAATGAGGAGGAAGATACCATAGGTTGATTGGGGGACAGGCCCGGTGCGACCATAAGGCGAACTGGGCGGCCGCCTAAGGCGGCATCACGATAGACTTTTTGTTGCTTAATGCATAACTACACGATAATCGAAATTAACTCAACAACAAATAAATGGATTATCGCTTGCCCTGGTAAAGCCGATGGTTACTTTTGATTTTACAGACGAGAAAAAAAAAAAATAATTTCAACGAGAAAGTTTGGAGGGGCTCTTCCTCTAAACACTTAGCCCCCGTGACCTCATGGTGTTGAAATCTCTTAGCTAACTAAGTATCGACGAGGTGTCAAGATATATATAGTTCTGCATCGTACATCTCAGCTGCTTATATATTTTCCTTCCTAAATATTTTTTCTTAGAATCACGGATTTCCTCCACAGAGCACATGCGCGTGTTAAATCGTAACCCTAAGCCGCTTTTGGAGATTCCAGAGGACTGTGGTGGGGGGTGGGGGGGTGAGTAGGAACACTTACAGAAGAAAACTGGCGATGTCAGAGTGTGTACAAATTTTGGAAGTTGGGCTTTATGGTTTTTACATGCAATCAGTTAGTCCTGGAGACTTGGAAGTCCCACTTCTATTTTCAAACTTCCGCATCATTATCGGAACAAGAAAGATGTAAAAACATACCAATTAATTAATTTGTAATAACATAATAACTGTAATAATAATTTGTAATAACATAATTTGTATAACATGTTTGTAATAACATAACATTTATATTTCACAAGTAAGTAATATTTATTTAAACTCTAAGACTACATAATATTTAAAATTCATTTATAAGCGTATACTCTTAAAATTTAAATAAAAATAATTTATGAAATTGATCACTGAGCTTGCCTTCCTCTGGAAAAAGTGCTAGGAAGTTTTGCTTCACTTTTATGATTTACGACATACGTATTTTTGTGTCATTAAATAAATATCATTTTTTATGCGAATATTCCAATCTGTATTACATCTTATTGGTTTTAAATTTTTAATGATTATATATCAAGATTTTTTTGATAAGTATATTGCTATTTTTATTTTATGTATGTTGGTGAGTCGATTTTCTTGAAGTGTGTGTTGTGTGTTGGGGGGCGTTCGCCTAGAGCGCCAAGTTTGCTTGCGCCGGCCCTGTTGGAGGATTATATGTTAAACCAGTTATTGGGCGAGCCACCAGCAAACAGTCATGCATATTAAATAAAAAGTCTGTTCTGTTATATTTTTCAAAATAGGGTGTTTGGATAGAACCCATTGTTTATAGTACAGGGAATGCAGTCTCTTACTTGGAATATGGATAGCAATTTTATTTATAAAGGTACACCAGAAGATATCCCTGTGTATTATAATTAATCCACTCCAGAATATATCATATGTATAATCATCACATTTACTTATAACAACATTAAATTTTCGATACGTAAATTAAATAACTAAAACTATAACAATAAAAAAAAGCATCTACAAAAACTCAGATTATAATATTTATATGTCAGAAAAATTGAAAAAACAAAAACAAACAAAACCACAAGATTATGGATTTTAATGTGATTCTCTGGAATGGCCTTAGTTGGGCAACGACTATCCAGCTAGGAGATTCTCGATCTTCGTTTTTGCTCATGCGTCCTTTTCACCATATCACCGAATGTTACTCCCTCACCTGTGAGATTTATTTACTTTTCAGCTAACGACATCAGTATATAGCTACAGCTTTGAGTCTTTGCAATTCTCTTCCCTCTCCCCTGAAAAAGCGGAATCTTACTCTGGTTAAGAAAACCCGGTCTAATAATTTTATTTTCCATATACCTTTCAAATCACCAAGCGCTGTATTTTCCCACAACTGGTATACTCAAGAGCTTGGTATTATGCATATAAAGCCCTTGAGTTACCACAGTATATTGCATCACATTTGGCATCTTCAGCTCTCTGTAAGGCATGGCATTTCTTTTGGGCAGGTTATATGGAGTTATCACTCCGCTTTCTGGACAACGAGATAACGTATCCGGGAATGGCATCTGTGGACATCAATTATGGCGATGAATCAGCTTCGGAATTTTCAACACTTGAATGGGGCAAAGAAAACTTATCTCTCAGTCACACGTACGATTCTGGCGGATTCTTCAATGTAACATTCAATATCTCGAATAGCGTCGATCATGAGATCTTTGTCATCGAGGTAAGTAATGATCAATGAAATATAATTGGACGCAGCACATCGCAGATTAAGTTTATAAGCAGATGTGAATGTTATCGATTTTACTAAGGTCATAACGTTGCATGACTTTAGCTTGTTAATTTAAGTAATGGTCCCGTTTTAGTATGATTAATGGTATTTTCTTTTTCATGGAAAGAAATATTATTAGTCATAGCTCTTTTAATGGTGTATCAGAAATAATGAAGGATCTTCATCAATAAAGTCTGGTGAGAATCGTCTGAATTTTTAATGGAAAACCTCAATTTGAGCCATTAATCTACAAGGATACCTTCCTCATTGACGACAGAGAGGTATCAACTTGCTAATATTTATGATACACCTGAATCGGAAATATTCGACCACATAAAAATATGGTGAAACTGCATAACACGTTACCTACTGAATTTTTTTCCAGTGCTGACAAAAACGACTCCCAACAGTCGAAATGATCTGCCTCCATGTTGTTTACGGTGTTTTTTTGGGCCCTGTAATTTTTCCTGAATCAGTGAAGGGTTAGTGGGGGGAGACCTCCCTCGCTTCGGGCTAACGACTTCGCTGCCCGTTTGTATAGATAGTCTTCAAGTACCCGTGAATCGGCATAATGTTGAATCACAAAAATCCTGCAAAGTCGGGAAAGTAAAAAGCGAGTACTCCCCTTGTTCGTGAGGTTGGATGTCTCTTACCTTGCATACGTAATCCATAAAAAAGAAAAGAGTCAGACGCTCGGACATTTTCGCTGCAACGAATAAAACACAGTGAAAGTGAACGTGAAGCAAAAAAGAAAATGGCGTATCACACCAGTTCTTACTGCATCATACAGACGTACATGACGTTAGAGAGCATGTGACGTCATAAGTCAAACTACTGAAATTTAGACTGATTTCAAGAGGACAGAGAGTGAAAGAGGTAACGCGTTGTACAGTGGAGCCAAATATAAGACTATTAAAAGGTATTATCTTTTAGCAACATGTAAGAGCATTTTTAATCTGTAAAATCGCTAATATGTTACGCTTGTCCGTGTCTCTATGGCGCAAGGATTCAAAGGTCATGCTGCTACGGGGCCTACAGTTTTCCGATACACCCGAATTTCTGCTGCCATTGGAATTGAATCTCGGACTAAGTTGGACATTAAAAAGGCGCGCGTTCCACGGCACCATTGAGGAAGACGGGTTGATTGAACGATAGATAAGTGCGTAACCGACGCGCCACTGGAGCGTAGTGGATCTACATTTTCCATAGGAACCCGAATCTCGCAAAGTCTAGAGAATCAACTCCCGGGCTACAGTGAGTAGTTAGTTGGTAAGCGGTCTCCTTCCTGTTTTTCGTATCACCATCGGGAGCGAGGAACCCGGATTAACAGGTGGGGAGCATGCAAGGAACATCTGGAATAAGTTTTTAAGAATTATTTCTCTGTTTCAAATATGTAGTATGAGGATTATACAGGTGCAAGGTAAGCCTGGTCTTTGCTTTTTGTTATTAATTTGTACGTACTTGTATATTAAGAATATTTAAACTCGTTGAAAAAAAAAAGTGTCTACTAAAATTAGTTTTTTGCAAAAATAATTAAATTATAAGTAAATTCAAATTGTAAATTAATTAAATTAAATTAATTAAATTAAATTAATTAAATTAAATTAATTAAATTAAATTAATTAAATTAAATTAATTAAATTAAATTAAATTAAATTAATTAAATTATATAAGTAAATTCAACTTTTTCTATTTTATCGAAATTTTATAATTTATGTTAATTTTATTTAACGAATTTTCTTTATGTATGTATGTATGTATGTATGTATGTATGTATGTATGTATGTATGTATGTATTATTGTTGTTATTATTCTAGTACCTTTAAAGACATATGTTTTTAATATAGGTTCAGTTGTTTGATAAAATGGATCTATTGGAAGTGACAGCTATGTATTTCGAAGATGTAGAAATGACCAAATTACTTCCATTACACGGAAACAAGAAAACGGACGTTCCCGCAAGTTCTTCCGTGCAGTTTCTATGTGAAATCAATGGTATACTTATACATATAATGATACACCTCTCGCTAATATGGATAATGATACACCTCTCGCTATATTTAGGCCCTGGATTGGGTTAATACTTTATAACGCGACTTGAGAGTTAAAAAAAAAAGGATAAAAGCGTATTTTAAATCAGTGGTCCCCAAGCATTCGAATCCGCGACCCACTTTTTAGAACACGTCGATATTTCTCGCCCCACCTTGCTCTAACCAGAGACGTATCCAGGGGATGAGTCTTGGGGCCCCGACCCTCCCCCTAAAGAAAAAATCCTGGATGCTAGATTGGCTTCCACAGAAACTACAAGATTTTATTTTAAAGTCGATTTTCAATTTTTAAAAAATGTTTTTGAAAATATGCACACTTCAAATATATTTCGCGCTACATTAAAAATCGGTCCGCTCGTTAAGACGAACACCAAGGGGAACAGAAAATCTGTTCGTATTAACAGTAATTCGTCTTATCCGTAAAGGATAGTATTCTACATAATCTGATGGGACTTCAGAAAACGGTTCGTATTAAAAGTAATTCGTCTTAAGCGTGCTCGTCTTAACGAGGTTCGACTGTAATTCTAAGCTTCTCAAGAGCGTCCGTCATCGCATAAAACACTTAATTAACTTATAAAAAAGCTCTATGATGTAACCTCTGTTACCGTTATGTGGAAATTTTAAACCAATCAACACAACGCTCCAGTTTTGAGACACGTATCTCCGGCTGTAAGTACACACGTTGTCCATGGCTCCCCTACTTTAGCGATCGGGTGGTGGATTTTTCGAGAACTTGCGCGTTCGGCCAATACTACCTAAATCTAGATAATTTAGGTGATAGTGGCCGAACCAATACCACCTAAGGTAATGTTGGTTCAGCAGGGGTTTTTGCAGGAAAAGTTCACAGTTCACATAACGCACTTTACAATGGAGAAATTGATAATCACCTCATCATTTTTCAGTTACCCTTTAGGAATAATATCTAATCACTCCCTCTCATGGTCTTTGTACCATCCACTCCTAGAAATACAGTGCCATTTGCTCGGCCAACTTTTCCAAAAACTTTCACATGCCCACTAACGCACACACTCCAGCGGTAAGTGACATCTGTAAATGTAAATTTAACGTTTTTCAAAGAGGATATTCGCGGGGAATTGATAAACTTAAACAACAACATCTAGTACTTGAGTTGTTGCGACACGCTGCGTGAAGTTATGGAAGAACTAGTAAAAACAACAAATTATAGCCGTTAAAATTATTTAATAACGCTGTTAATAGCGTACACCCCTAACGTACAACTTTCAAATGGTTCTCAGTCTGCTAATTTGGGATCACGGCGTTGGCAACGCTTTACACCACGTGTGTAAACAGAGTCATAACTATTTTGAGGATGGTGGCGGATCAACTACCGAAATAGCTACCAACAGCGTTATTAATTTAAAAAGTGGCCTAAACCAGAGACTTTTTACCCATATATTACACATTAGGGGATTATTACCCTGCCTAGGGTCAGCATAATAGCCACAAACATGGCTGGCAATTGATGACGAATGGTTTAGCATATGAAGCCTCAGCCGACAGTTCGGCGAAGAAGCGAGCGACAAGTTTGTTGCAGTAAAATTCAAAATATATTCTATAACAAACAAATCGACGCATCAAGGAGGAGTTGTCCGATTGCGATAAAAATTGGTGGATGTGAAGAACATACATAGAAAAAGAAAGGATTAAAATTTCAGAACAATTGAATGATTTATTGCAGAGTTTGACCGTTACAAAGGGAGGAAGTCAATAAGGCGTTGGTCCACCTCTGGCCTGGATGCAAGCTGTCACCCGGCGTGGCATAGACTGATAAAGATCCCGGATGGTGTCCTGCGGAATTTCTTGCCAAATTGTCTCCAACTGTCGGGCTAAATCGTCAACATTCCGGGATGGTTGCAATCGCCTTCCCATAGCGTCCCAAATGTGCTCTATGGGAGAGAGATCAGGAGACCTAGCTTGCCAAGGAAGTGTTGGGCAAGCTTGAAGACAATTCATAGCAACACGTGCCGTGTGCGGCCGGGCATTGTCTTGTTGAAACGTAAGTCCAGGGTGTCGCAAAAGGAACGGTAACACAACCGGTCGTAGAATGTCGTCTACGTACCGCTGTGCTGTAAGTGTGCCAGAAATGACCACCAAAGGGGTCCGGCTATCAAAGGAGATGGCACCCCAGACCATAACGCCCTGTTGTGGGCATGTGTGGCGTGCGATAGTAAGGGCAGGATCCCCACGCTGCCCTGGACGTCTCCAGACACGTCTGCGGTTGTCGTCAGGACACAGTTGGAAACGGGACTCGTCACTAAAGACTATACGTCCCCAGTCAGCGCAGTTCCAAGTTGATCGAGCCCGGCACCACTGTAATCGGACTTGACGGTGTGATGGACGAGGACGTGAGAGGTAAGCGGCGTAACGGTCGGCGCGAGCGTAAATTCCGCTCTCTCAGTCGTCTGCAGAGGGTCATGTTGGACACATGTGTGCGGGCCACACGTTGGATAGTTGATAACGACGAATCCGGTGCTGTGACAGCTGCTCTGACAATCGCTCTGTCTTCTCGTTCTGTTGTGGCCCTACTATAGTTCGTTTGCGGTGAGTTGGCGTGCAGTCCCCTTAGCACACGGCCTGTTCCATTGCAGTAGAGAGTGGAGCGTCCTCCAGAACTCGCTTTTCCCGCACGAAAAACGAGTTCTGGAAGACGCTCTACCCTCTACCCTCTACTGCAATTAAACAACTCGTCTGCTAAAGGGATCGGACGCCAAGTCTGCGCGAATGGACTATAGGTCGACCGCTGCCGTCCCGACGCTGACATCTGCCGTTGTTGACCCACTCTTGCCAGCACCGTCCAATCGCCGCATCGCTTCGACCCACATGTCCAGCGATTCTTCGATTCGTCCAACCAGCCTCTTTCAATCCGATAGCACGACCTCTTTCAAACTCTGACATATGCTCGTAATGAGCACGAATCTTTCGGCGAGGCATTGTTACAGTCGACGTAAGATATCCGCAGTCAAAATGCAACAGAAATTTTGACCACATATTGAGAATCGCTCCTTATATACACCTGCTGAATGCGCAGTTCCGATGCGCTGGAGTTCCCGCTATTCATTCATTGGACACCAAATTTTAATCATTTGCATGTTCGGTCAAAATGTCTTTGCATACGAAATTTCATTACAATCGGACAACTCCTTCTTGGTGAGTGGATTTTTTTGTTATAGAGTGTAAATGATTTTAAGATTTTAAAATATTTATTATGTTACGCTGTTGAAGTTCCAAGTAGTTTAAATTGTTATTTGCCATATATGCATCTCCGATTATATATATATTAAAAGAACGAACTATTATACCCTGAAGTCATGGTTTACGCTCTTTTATTTCTGTTTATCACAGCTTATTCATAAGAATTTTAGAAAAAAAAATAGAAGTGTTGGCAACCCAGGCTGGATTCGAACCAACAGTTCTGTATGTTGCAGTTTCCAGGCGCTAACCCAGCGATTCTTCATCTTTCCTAGACCGTGGACCCCCTTCAGAGATCACTCGCCCTCGCAGACCCCCAAGAATTAACTCAAAGTTTAACGCCCCAAATTTGCATCGCACATATTTATTTCTAGTGTTTCATCACTGATTTTCACCATTTAAGGAAGGAATTTTTCGTTCCCTCATAATTTATTCCTAGCATTAAAGAGTAAATGTTCATGTCCTAGTATTTTTTCGAATCTTTGTGGGACAATAGGGGGGGGGGTCTCGCGAACCTCTAGGGGTCCGCGGACCACAGTTGAACAACCGCTGCTTTAACCAGTGTTACTGACACGAGTATGCATGGTTTTCTGCAGGTACTTAGGCTCATTGGAGAGGGGGGTGGGGGAAGCTTAACCTCATCAAAAAAAGGAGATTGTGTGCATCTTTGTGTGCTGTGTATGGTGGACTCTCGAATACCCCCCTACCCCCAACCGCTTCGATGGCTGGTTACGCTGTTTGAGCGTCCTGTCTGGAATTACAGCGCCGCCTCCGGCGGCCACTCTTCGCAATTCCCTCCCCCCGCATACTTAATAATAATAATAATGACGTTGTGTGAAGCTTAGCCAAGAGAATTGCTTTCTGTTCGTTCATATATATTTCAAAGAATAGATAAAAAAATATGCTAACTATGTGTTTATTTATATTTCAGGAACAGTTTTCCATTATATTGTGAATATTAATGACGCTCCCGAAAGAACCTCTGAATCGAAAGTCATAGTACACGATTTTAATGAAGTAAGCTATTGTATACTATATAAGCTTTTTCACGAATTTGACACGATTTATATAATTTTGAAAATATTTTAAAACGATTACAGTAATATTTCAATAGTATGTCTTCAGTGCCTCATTTCTCAATAGGCTGGGTAGGTTGAAGCCCAGGGCCTTACAATCTAGGGAGGAGGGGGGGAGTCTCCAACTAAGGTGTGCATTTTTGATAGGCACATACATTTCTTACGCATGCTGTCGAAACACACTGTATTCTTTAAATAATCCTTCTTTAATGTTCTTGCACTTCATTTCAGAAATCTGTTTTTATTTAATAACCTGACATTGGCATTGTTTTTTGTACATCTAACTCTTTTTTCTTGAACCGTCTTTTTTTAAACGATTTTGAAACAACACGATCGAATAAAAAACGTTGACGTATTAACCGTGTAAAAAACGTAAGCCGGGTTTTCTTCTACCACATTATTTCCAAATCATGTAAAAAAATTGATTTTGTTCACGCAATTCTTTTTTTTCACCGTCTTTTTTTTACACAATTTTGAAATAACACGATCGAAGAAGGAACGCTGACGCATCAGCCGTGTAAAAAAGAGTTTTGTACACCCCATTCTCTTTTCTTGAACCCTTTTTTTTACACGATTTTGAAATAAAACGATCGAAGGAAAAACGTTGACGTATGAACCGTGTAAAAAAGGAACCCGGTTTTTCTTCTACTATGTTATTTCCAAATCATGTAAAAAAATTGATTTTGTACACCCAATTCTTTTTTCTTGGACCCCCTTTTTTTACACGATTTTGAAATAAAACGATCGAAGGCAAAACGTTGACGTATCAACCGCGTAAAAAAGGGAAGCAGGTTTTTCTTCGACCATGTTATTTCCAAATTGTGGAAAAAAAAAAAAAAGATTTTTGTACACCTAGCTCTTTTTTCTTGAACTGTCTTTTTTTATTACATGATTTTGAAATAACAGGATTGAAGAAAAAACGTTGACGTATCAACCGTGTATAAAAGGGAAGCCAGTTTTTCTTCGACCATGTTATTTCCAAATGATGCAAAGAAATTGATTTTGTACACCCAATTCTGTTTCTTTCTTTTTTTTTTTTTTTTCCACCGTCTTTTTTTTACACGATTTTGAAATAACGATCGAAGAAGGAACGCTGACACATCAGCCGTGTGAAAAAGTGAAGCCGGGTTTTCTTTGACCATGTTATTTTCGCAAATCTCCGCACACCGTGCAAAAAGAGTTAGGTGTACTAATTTTGCTAGACTATGTCAGTAACTTTCGTATTTGAGCTTAAATACTGCACTCCAGTGGATATTGTACTAAAATAGAAATTCTGTCGCTGCCGTGGCTATTCTGCTAGCGGACGGTAGTTTTCAGACCACTAATTTAATTTATTTATAGGCACTATAACAGTGGTTTCATCTCGTATCCAGATAAGTGGTCTTTAGAGATCGCCCCCACCAAAAATCCAATTTATAATAAGTCTGTAACATACTTAAATGTACCTTACTTCATAAACTTGTAAAGAGGGAGAGAGAAAAAACTTAACCCTTGCCTAATTACGAAAATTATGACCTCAGTATATCGTTTTGCGCTACCACTAATTTGAAAATCTTTTAAGGAAAAAAAACCATGGAACCATTTTCTTTAAAAGGGAGGACATTACAAAAAATTAAATTTTGATGGTAAAATTACAAGATGATGCCTGAAGGCAAAATGGATATTTTCTCATTTATTTCTTGTATTATGTATTTATATTTCCTCATTTCAATAAAGGTGATACATCTTTATTCATCGTTATTTTTGTATTTTAATTTTATTTTATAATTTATTGCAATTTATACAGCTATTGCAAAAACATAAAAACCTGTTAGTGAATATAAAACGTGTTTTTTCTAATTAATAACTGCCAAATATAACCTTAAATATGTACTTAATATAAACTTAAGAAGGGGGGGAACCGATGGCTGTCCAGAGTTTATTGAGGTGGCTATTTCCAAATGACGCCAGCGGCAGTTAATATGGTTGAGGTCCCTTCTTGGTACAATTGGGCCAGCCCTCTCCAAACTCCTGTCCTATGTTTATAGTGTATCCGTTAGAGTCAATTAGTGGAGCGTAGATGCTTTGCACTCGCATTCATGAAGTGAGAAGGGTCCGACAAGAAAACGGAGTTTGCTTTTCACTCCATAGATTACCAAATTCAGGACGTTGTAGTGGGGACTATGTCCGAATGATGGGTTGCGAGTTGAAATATCACACAAGAAAAAAAATTTGCGACGGATGAGAAGATGCGTTT
Organism: Dysdera silvatica; assembly: GCA_006491805.2. Taxonomy (NCBI): domain Eukaryota; kingdom Metazoa; phylum Arthropoda; class Arachnida; order Araneae; family Dysderidae; genus Dysdera; species Dysdera silvatica. Next base: position 146,936,970 of record QLNU02014802.1, read on the forward strand.
TATCAAACTAGAAGCGCAACTCGGTATATGTGACTTGAGGTTAGAAAGTTTTTAATTCGAATGGTATTTGTTTCCGCCCACGTGATGTGATTGGATAGAATGTTCATCACACAGACAGCATCTGATACCTACTGATCGATTTCTCGCTCCTGGTCATCATTCACGTACCCCGCAAGTGTCACGTAAAGATGTCAAGTTTCTAACTTAGAACGTTGCACACATGGCTATCTTCCCATCCAGTAATAGGAAGTAGTCACTGGGAAGATTTCTTTCCCCACGTGTTTACGCATATCCGACTGACACTTATATTTTTAGGAAATTTTGCCGGGAAAGCTGCAGCTTTAGCACTCACCTGCCTTATATTTATTCACAATAAAAAAATGTTGTCAATCAGCACACCAGTCTATATCCATGAGCCCATTGTAGCCGCAAGTGTCGATAGTTTTGCGTCAGGAGGATCCTGTATAAAGGAACTCTTGCACGCAGTCCACGGTGCAGTAGACGCCGACGAATTGATGAAGCACACAATGATACACCTGTAGCAATGCACCAATGTTCTGCAAACTGTCCAGATGAAGCAAAACGGTCCGTCACCGCCATGCGGACCAGGTGTCTATCATCCCGTGCTGACGTCACCTTTCGGCGTCCACTCCCGGATTTCCGAGTTGTCTGGTTCTCTTGAACCCACTGCTTCCACACTCGCATCACTGTGCTGCTGTTACGCCCCATACGAGCTGCTATTGCACGATAAGAAAACCCTCCTTCACGAAGGCCGATCATTCGTCCCCGTTCAAACTCCGTAACTTGCTGAAATGTCGCCCTCTTTCGTCGTAGAGGCATAGTGACGTCTCATGTAACGTTTACCACTAGCAGATAACCATACACGCCCCGCTACAGCCCTCTATTTATACGGATCCATCAGCAGTTCAGAGGGCGCTGCTCAGCCCACGCATGCGTGATGACTCTGAAATTCTAATCATTTGAATAGCATACCCTAATTTGCATTTCCTGAAAGTTTCAGCTCAATCACATGATTCCTTCATGGTGTTGCAATTTTTACAAACATGAGTTTATATAAACGTCTAGTTAGAACCACAACATGCCCCTCCCCACCACCACGTTACCCCATTTGGCGACTTTTCAATTTTAAACCTGAAGCAATTGTTTCGTTTGCTACATTTTTGGCTTGGTACTGGTATTTTATGTCCTTTAGAGAAAGATTTGCTTGTTTGGATTTTTATGGCGCAAGAGTATTTATGCTATACTGCGCCACCTTTAGAGAAAGAATTGTCTGCATTATTTCTCTAAATGTGGCGCAGTATAGTCCAGATGCTCTTGCGCCATAAAAACCCGAACAAACGAATCTTTCTCTAAAGGACATAAAAAAACATCAGTGCCAAATAAATAAAAAAAAAATAAGCAAATAGACAAAGAATTATGTGCATTATTAAATTGTAAACACCCGTCATTATTCTCGGATTCACTGAAAATTTCATTTAAAACATTCCTTTCCATCTTTCTCTAGTGATGAAAATGGGGGGAATTAAGGCCTCACTAGTGGATTAGTCCAAGACCCTCCCCCCCCACCTCATAAAAATTCGTCACTGCACGTGCTACCTTCATCGAGACGGAGTGATCCACTCCGTTATATATTAATTATTCTGCAACTATGCATACCTGTAGTGCAAATTGACCCTTACTCTCTTTTTCTCTGACTTCGTGAAGTCATAGGCGTATAGGAGGGGTTATAGGCCTAATAGGGGGTTACTGAGCTACAGCTCCACGTATTCCTATGTTGAATATACAGAATTCCATTGCAATGGAGGGGGTTACAATCATAGGCGCAGCTGAGGGGATGGTTTTGGGGGTTGTAACCTCCGCATCGCAATGAAATTTTGTATAATTAACATAGGAATATATGAGCTGTAGCTCTGTAACCCTCACTATTGAGCTTATAACCCCACTATGAACTTCCTGCCTACGCCTACGGTTACAACCCTCATCAACATCCCTTGTGTACGCCGGTACGTGAAACGTGTTCTTGGATAATAGTATTTAATACGCGTTTAAGAACCTTCGAAGAGAAGAAAATTAACTATTGTTGCAAGTACCTTATATTCAGATAATATTTGGTTTTCAGGTGGGTGAATTTAGCGCCAAATTCAAGGCGTGGAATCCTTTGGAATCCAGTAATGAAGTCGTATTAGATTTGCGAGTAATGACATCTACTGTTAATCTGAAATTAGAAGCGGACAAAGTACAAATTCAGCCCGGAGAAGATGTCTCTTTCCTCATCACATTTGCATCCACGGATCCTTTTACGTGCCTCTCTTTCGATCCAGGGGACGGTAGTGTCAAGCAGACGTTTGGAAACCAAATTTCCTGCCTAGAAGTCTTTCGGACAGAGGACATGGTTTACAATGAACAACAAACAGATCTTAGGAGGTGAAACATGTTTCGTTTTTATGTAAGATAATTTGATGTACCACTAAGGGAATAAGATTTATAAGTAAAGACACCCTTATAAGTGTCATAACGTTGTTAGCGGGTTTCAATAGATATTGAACCCGCTATTGCTTTTGGCTTTCCTGTCTATGGTCAATAAAAAGGGTAAGGTAAAGGTCTTCCGTAAATGCAATGATGATGATGACTATCGTTAACCTTGAAAACCCATCGAGTTACTTCAGAATTAGAGAGTTGGGAATTAGAGGGTGGCGAGTCGCGAATCAGAGGGTCGCGAATTAATGTTAATTGAAACCCGCTAAATTTAAATATTAAGAGATTTTCTTTCACTTGTTTGTCTTCACTTATAAATGGTGCTTTTATTTCAAATAACAGCTCATATAGTTAACAAGTGATTTACAATGGCAACCGTGGCTTCTTCTAGAGACGATCTACAAAATCGATCCTCGGAAAAATAGCGGTCTTGGAAGTAATTTTACCTTAGCTGCCACATGCCCCATAAAACGCAAGTAAAACTTGATAAATTAGAGTTTTTACTTCTTACAAGTTTACGTGCTAACATACGCGCAGCAGTAAACGAGGGAAACACGCACACACAAATACACGCGCGAGTTCCTATTATTACCATCACAAAAAGTGAAATGTGAAAATTTTTATAAATGCACAATATCAATCCATTTGACTCCGAACCATGGGCGCCCATACGGGTACTTGTAGTGAGGGGGGAGGGGGCTGAGAAAAATTATTACCTCTTTCTCAAAGCTGTCGAGAATTTTAGTGAATGTACAAGATACCAAAACGCTAGAAAATAATTGATACTGCTTGACAATTAGTAATGAGCTAAAAAGCACCTTATTTTAAAATGTGACTCTAAAACTTTTGAAAGCAAATATATAATAGGTTCGGGCAAATTAAATTTTTAAACGGCTATGGGGAGCTTGAGCCCCTCTGTCCCGCATATGGGCGCCCATCTTCTGAACTCATTAAGAACTCGACTTTTTGTGAACGTATTAAGAATCTGAATCTGTCTGAAACTATTAAGAACTTGATTCTTTCTGAAATTAGTAAGAACCTAACTATTTCTGAAATGATTAAGAACTTGGCTTATAAGGGTCAGGTCCTTAAATGTAAAGTTCAAATTGTCGAGAGAGAGAGAGAGAGAGAGAGGAATTGCGAATATGTATAATTATTGATTTGGTTTAGCACACAAACATTTTTTGATAGATTATTAATATTCACAATAAAGTAACAAAATATAGTTGAATCGTTTATTTCAGAAACCCCTCGACAGACATTTTTATGGAATTTTTCTTTTTTACGAAATTAGTATCTCATATTGTGAACTCATATTTTTGGACAGAATCCCATCAATTGTTATTCCGTTTTATGGATTATTATTTACAACGAACATTGCGTTTAGTGCAGAAACCCGACAAGCTGCATTACATAGCGTATTTGTTCAGTAAATCTAATTTTCGTCCTGTTGGCAACACTTGGTTTTTGTTTATCCAGTTCCATCACCTGTTTTCATTACTAAACAGTAAGTTGTCGTGTAGAGGTTAAGCTGCAGTGTCGTGGTTATAATTGTATGATTCTGCGTAGCGTTTTATGATTGTTTTTAAAATGGCTAATAGTAGTTCTGAAGATGAACCTCAAGCAAAAAGGAAGCGAGGTATTTCCAAATGAAGAGAAATATAGACAAAGTGTCATACGAAAAGTAAGAGTGAAAGGTGGATACAAAATCTACACAGGTAAAATGGTGCCATTAAAGTCTGTTCCTGATGTGATTATGTATAAATGTTTACGTAAATATTTTAAAGAAAATTTCAACTTTTCATTCGGGCAGCCACAAGTTGACGTTTGCAGCTAGTGTGAAAACTTCAGTGCAAGATTAAAAGATCCTTCTTTACGTTACAATGCAGAGTGTTTGGCGGTGGCGTGTGCATGTATCAAGCTCCAAGTGACCAGCTACAGTTCTCGTCCACTGATCCCTTCTTCTCCATTCTGTTTCAACCAGGATCTTTACCTTGTGGGTAAGAGGCATGCGTCTCCTACCTGAACGCGACTATGGCAGTCGCTACAAGTGTAGAATAACAGCTGAACAAATGGTCCACTAGCGGAGGGCCAAGAAGTTTTATTCAAAGCTAACTTTACGTTCTTAACGTTTACCTTAAAAACGTATAAGGACGTTCCTAAAATGGCGAGTTGAGGAAGTTAAAATTTTATTTCGAAAAGTAATTAAGATAGGGAAATATACTTCCGTTTAGAATATCGTAGAGCGTCCTTTAATTTGTAAGAAAAGATATACGACTCACGTGCAACATGTATACACACTGCCACAAAGTGATGTGTTCCAGAAGTTTCAATGCATTACTCTCAGTTAATGCTTTCTGTTATTTTAAAAGTTAAGTTGAAGTTTTTATGGTAGAGAGATACCATGGTTTCTTTCGTATTATCTTTATATACGTCAGCCGTATATCTTTTCTTACTAACTGAAGGACGCTCTACAACTTTCTAATTGAAAATATTTCCTCATCTTCATTATTTTTCGAAATAAAATTTTTAACTTCCTCAATTCGCCACCAGGGGCGCTGCTGTTCATCTCATCTGATAGTGCATAGTCATTTTACTATACCAATACCTAACTTTCGTTGCAATATCTGTCTTGGTTCAAAAGTTATTGGCCGCGTTCCGACTTTCCAAGGAACCCTGTATATAGTAAGTAGTAACCCCTTACCTACGTATAATTTCTAATGTCACAAAATGAAACAGTTATACCTAAAAGAAACACGACTTTGTTCCTAATAGCATAATTCTTGTGACTGCTAATGGATATTAAGCCATGGGCGATACTTTTGTTAATTTTCATGGTTCACTAAACATTGTGCTCTAAATTTTGAAACTGAATTTTGTGATTATCATCGTTCGCTAAAGCATTGTGCTCTAAATTTAATGAAATTGAATTTTTTGATTTTTAGAAAAAGAGAGACAAAGAAGGCAAATTGGGTCGACAGTCAATCGATTGCGTGAGTCATCTTCTTAGCATATTTTAAATTTGAATTTTTAAATTTTTAATTTTTTTAATTTAAATTTTTAATTTTAATTTTTTAATTTAAATTTTTTAATTTTAAATTTTAAATTTTAAATTTTTAATTTTAAATTTTAAATTTTTAAATTTTAAATTTTAAATTTTTAAATTCAATAATAAAATATAAATTAATATATATAATTAAATAAAATAAATTTAATACCAATTTAATTTAATTTAATTAAATTAAATTTATTCTAATAATTAAACCAGTTTCCACTTAATAATTAACAATTTACTTAATAATTAAATAAATTTTATACCAATAATTAAATAAATTTAAATTTAATAATTAAATAAATTTAAATTTAATACTAAATAAAATAAATTTAATAATATAATATACAATTAATATATAATAAATTAAATAATTAAATTTTTAAATTTTAAATTTTTTAAAATATACTTTAAGTTACAACGGACAATTATATTCTGCAATATTGAATCTCCATTTTTTGTTTTCAATTTACAGCATTTTGCACACTTACGAAAACCCTGGGTCTTACGACGCCGCTGCAGAAGCTTTTAACACAATTTTTCGAACTGGGGATGTCATTCTTATCGGCGTAATGCAACCGCCGTCTACCATATGGATAGAAAATAACTCGACCAATATAAAAAATCCTATGAAAGTTAGTAAATTAGCAAATATTTATTTATTAACATAAAGTACTGTTCGTTCACGAAAAGAAGTCCGATGGAATAGTTAGAAATAACGGGAGGTGACGTCATAAACGGCCTATCCCATTACAGCAGAGGAGGACTCCAATTTCAGAACTTGATTTTGGCGCCGACAAACGTTCACCAAAAAACAGTTCTGAAATTGTAGTCCTCCTCTGTTGTAGTGAACTAACCCGTTTGTGACGTCACCTCCTGTTATTTCTAACTGTTCCATCAGACTTCTTTTCGTGAACGAACAGCAGACATTCTTGCTAATTCGGTAATTCCTTGCTGAGGATCATTAAGATTATTCCTTGTCGGATTGCTAAGAGGGCATAAAAAAAGTTTAATACTTTATTAAATCCCTCGTTCGTGATGTCACACGGACTAACATTCGTTCGACAAGTCACGTGGAAGCGTAACCCCTGCTCAAGGCTCCTGAAAGAGAGCTGGCGCATATCACCGCTCTCCTGCCATTGTATCACGTGATCCTCTTCACTGCTGCGTTAAAGTTGAGTGATTTCCAAGTGTGTTATTTTTAATAAAATAAGGTGAAATGGGTGATTGTGTTTGCAGTGCAAGTTTGTTTTGATTATTTGCATTATAATTTTACATTAATCGGAAACTAAGTTACGGTTGCAAATTGTATTTATTGGCGACATCTTAAAAGTTGCGCCAATGTTTACGTTCGTCGGATAATCGCGGATTTTTGATTATTTTTATGCCAAAATAGCGATCATTGCTCCAAAGCGGAAAACCTTTATCGCCAAGGTAAATGAAACCGGAAGTGTACAGGAAAATGGTGGCTTATGCGTCGGCCTATAATTCTAGGAGCTCTACCCCGCCCCTTTAACACCGGAGCCAGAAATATTAAGTCTACTGCGTACAAATGTCGCTTAAAAGAAAGTTTTCCGAAAATATATACAGTAATCTCTCCTAATAACGGCTGACAGTGGGCGAGACAAAAGAGTCGTTAAATAGAGGGAGACGTTAATCATGGTGTACGCAATTCTGTAGAGTATTTGCCGCAAACTAACGTCCCTAAACGGAAACAGTCGTATATCAGAACAACATTACTAAGAGGAAACTGCTGCAATTTTAAAGAATCATACAAACATGAAATAGACGTATTGTGCGTTCGCGCAGACCTGACGCCTGATACCGTTAGCAGACGGGTTAGTCCATTGCAGTTTAGGGAAGGGCGTCTTGCCGAAACTGGTTTTCCGCGAGGGAAAAACCAGTTCCTCCAAGACGGCCTTCCCTAAACTGCAATGGACTAACCCGTCTGCTAACGGTATCACGCGCCAACTGAGCGCGAATGCACAGTACGGTGTGGCGTGCAAATAAGGTTTTAATCTAGCACGCAGTAAACCCTAGTTCAAGGGTTCAAGTAACTGAGTTAAACGAGAGAAAGTCAAGGGGTAGGTAAACGAGTTATCACTTCGCCCCTTTTTATAATTTGAAGTTCATAGCTCTTCTGTACTTTTTCCAAAATAGAAAGAGGCAATTTGCTTTCTAAATTCGTTTCCCTAGCCTCACTCCGCCCACAGTGTCTTTTGATGTTCCCATTGACTTGTTGCGAACAAAATTTTTCAACGATGTATATGATCAAAATCAAATATCGTGCAAAACTGTCAATTGAAAATGACATGTCTGTGTGTCTCTCTGAAAAGGTTCCCAGAATTGATTTACTTATTGAAAAGAGCCAAGCTCATCCATCTCATTAAATGCGTAACTATGTATTGACTAAATTATAAAGAAATACTACTTGTCTGTTACCTATTCTATGGCATCCATTTTGCATCATATTCTTCTCAAGGGGTTGGCCAAAACACTCGGGCAAGACGAAAGGGTACGCGGGAGAAAAAGTTTGAGAACCCCTGCCCGGCCTGTAGCCAGTATGAAAGAGCAACTGGGGCAAGGCAAAGGGGATATGGGGCACAAGGCACCCTGGGATTGTTTTATATATATATATATAAGTGACTCGATGGGGCAACTTGGGCCATGCTCCTGTTGGTCCTGGCTTGGCTACAGCCTAATCCCTGCCTTAGCAGGGGTCAGGCCTGTAGCCGAGTCACTCAAACCTCCACTGCAACGGAAGGCGTGTCTTTTTTAAAAATTTGTGTCCTGGGGAGGGGTCTTTCCATTCCCGGATCGATTCAGACACTTACCGACGGGAAGGCTTGGCGGCAAAAAAGCTCTTTGGCAATATTGCTTAAATTTTACTTGAGCATAAAATGCACATATGTTAAGAAAATCGAATTTTGTAAACCAACAATAGATTCAATTACAATATATTGCTCGCTAAATATGCATACTCTCACAACAACACCCTATATATTTCAGTGTTTTAATATGCTCAAGGGCCTAAAGTTTATGGTCACGCCAGTACGGTATACAGAAAATGGCTCATGCTACATATCACGGTGCGCGAGTTGTCGTGAATACTAATGTACCTCCGTTCTTTTGGAAAACATCCTCATATTTAAATTCTGTATGGATATTGTTTTGGGTAAAGTGTTATCCTTCGTAGTTACCATACACATAATTAAGGGGGTTTAGAGGCGGCCTAACCTCATATAAAAACGAAAATTACGAATGAATGTTATGTACAGAGCTTAGAAGGGGGGGGGCGGGGAAACAACCCCCTAGAAATTTAGGCTGGATACAACAATGGCGGATACAAAAATCTTTCAAGGGGGGGTTGCAATTTGTTTCCGATTCCTATGTTTAGCCAGATGTCCGGTACTTTTAATTTCATTTTCCATAATATAATCTCTGTTGAAGGGGGCACGATCGCCACATTGCCCCCCCCCCCGGATCCTCCAGTGAGCTACATCTATTATTATATAATACATACCAGATCCATAATGATCTATTTTAACATGATAGCAGTTCCTTTTTTAAAATCTGTACTTCATGCAGAAATAGAAATATTGGAAGCCCACATTCCATTATTTCATAGCGGTGCTTCTCAATTTCGTTGCACTTTTCATCATATCTTGAGATGCCATTCCCCACTCCCACGGCGTTCCTGGCATGAATGCAAAAGGTGTCTCCAAGGGCGGACACGGGGCTGGTCACAGGGGTCATGACCCCCCAAAATATATTTTTTCACTGTAAAAAATTCCAACTTTCATGATAAATGAAGATGCTATTCCATGGTAAATTCTGTTCTTGACCCCCTCCAAAATGTATGGCTGTGTCCGCCCTTGGGTGTCTCTGCACCTGGACGACCAAACCCAG
>QLNU02014802.1:146962742-146978419 GCA_006491805.2 Dysdera silvatica
ACATAAATCGAGAATTTCTGTCTGGTTGCCTACCTACTAGGTGTGCTACTATAAAAATGTGTCAAAGTAATATTTTTGCTTAGAAAAGAGATATTTTACCTCATCAATAATAAATTGAAGCATAGAAAATAGAAAACCGCTATCAAAAAAAAAAATATATATATATAAATGGTATTATAAATCAAAGAACGTTTAAACAAATAATTCAACGTAATAAACTCCAAGTATCTTGAAGCTTTTCAATCCATAATGGATCGAAAAAGAACACAATGCTTAAGGCAAAAGATCAGAGACTCTTCGGTGACTCGTCACAAAGAAATTTTGAAAGCTGACCTCATTCACAACGGCAATAAATATGCCTCCATACCGGTTGGCCTTTCAGTTCATCTGAAAGAGAGGTAACAGAATTTAGCTTTGATGACCAACTTAACTACAAGGAATACCAATGGACCATCTGTGGCAACCTGAAAGTGCTCTCTATGATCCTTAGTCAATAGGGTGTCTACACTTAGTACCCCTGTTAGCTCTGGACCGTCATGCTAAAGCCAAGCACTGGACTCAGAAGGTGTGGCCAGGATGCTAAATATAGGGGGGGGGGGTTGGCGAGAAGAACGTGCACTTCGTATCTTTGGTGAACCCAAAAAAAGGTACTTCTGCCTCCACTTCACATCAAACTTGGCATTATGAATGAGTTTGTCAAAGCCCTGTCAAAGGATGGTGAGACTTTCAAGTACTTATATCAAGTAAGTTTCCAGAGATGTCAGGAGCGAAGCTGAAAGAATGAGTTTTCGTCGGTCCTGACATTTGAAAACTCATGACAGACAAAATCTTTGAAACCAAAATGGAAGATATCGAGCGATCGGCTTGGAAATCCTTTAAATAAGTTGTAAAGAGGATTCTTGGCAACCAGAATGACCCTGACTTCAAGAACATCGTAGGAAACATGCTGGAGAACTTAAAAGCCTTGGGCTACTCAACGAGTTTGAAGATCCACTTTTTTACCTACCTAGCTATATTCCAAAAAATCTGGACGTTGTAAGTAGGGTTTAAGCTGGGTTTTTTTTTTCTTTTAGCACTTTAGCGAAAATGTAAAAAAAAAATAGCATTTTTAAAATTCCTTTAGCTTTTTTTTTCTAATTTAAATACTTCCGATATTTTTGAAAATTTTGTCCCTTAGGCGAACACTGAACAAAATAACATATTTAAAATTTCGGGCTATAAGTAAAAATTTTTAGTTTTTACAAAATTATATAATTGACAATATTATTGTACAATTCTTCTGGGCATTGCTACACACCATAGTTGGTAGGCACTTTCAAAATCAAAATTATTTCGAACAGGTCATTCAATATTTATCATTAGCAATTTGCTTGCATGGTTCGTTGTTAAACAATTTCGCAAGTCAGTTTTAATCAAGTTCATTTGGGAGAAAGCCCTTTCACAATCTGCAGTATGCATAGGTATACTTGCCGCATATTCAGTTATTGAGCACAGTGAAGGAAATTCTCCATTCATTTCATTTTGATTCAAAAACTGTAGTCACTGCAAAAATGAAAACTCCTTTCTTTACATCAGGCACCTACAAATTTCTTGAAAATATTCCATTCTGACAGTACATTTTCTTCAAATTTATGCTTGTGATCGTCGACATAAAACTGTGAAAATTTTTAATTTTCAGGGCTTTCGCTTTTTAGCGAAAGTGGTATTTAAATTTTGCGGAAAATGCAATATCCTTTCGCAAAATGCGAAGAAAACTAACGCAGCTTAAACTCTGGTTATAAGTGAAGAGCAAGGCGATTCCACCAGAACATAAAGGAAATGCAATGGAAGTACCAGAGCCTGTGGAAAACCAACATAATTGCAGACCATTGCTGGATGATAGATAGCTGGGCAGAAGACGCAAGCAGCACACAAGAGAAAAGGTTCTAAACGGAACGTCGAAGAGAAGGAAAAGAGTCATTATAATCATTTTTGACTTCGTGGTGGCTATGACAAACATGAAAAATTAATAAAATGTAAAATACACCTTTATTTTTAAGTTTTTTGTAAACAAAGTTCTTGAACTGTGCTAGATATTCTGTGTGATTTTCCTGGATTTTATCCTCACTTTATGGAAAAACCTTACATGATAGAGGGAAAAGATCGGCATTTCTGAAAGTGTACCAAAAAACATTAGAAATACCTAAAATGGTGCAGATAAAATTAAAAAGCATCATTTCGCAGATCTGTGATTATTAGGAAGGGGGCCCAAACCCAGCAACATAGAGTTTTCAAAATTATTAGGATGTTCGGGCCCCACTGACCCATAGCACTCTATGGCTATGTCTAGAGAATTTACATATGTTGATAGATATGAAATGACTCACTTTTCTACATCTAAATAAAAGCCTGATGTAGAATCTATGACCAGCGGTAAAGCATCCACTAATAGATCTAGTGCGATTCTGTTGACTATAGCATGGGTTATGTTTTTTATGGTCCGCCGTTTGTTCCAAAGCCAAAAAAAAAAAGAAAAATAATTATATATATATACAGGGTGATTCCATAAGTCCTTATGGGCTGAAATAACTGTTGAACCGAGTCAGGTAAACCCATGAATGTGGTGTCTAGGTATAGTGAAATGGCTATGCGCTACACGATGAGATACCTCTCAGCGCCCCCTAGCGATAAATTCCGGAGTTAGAGTTGTATCTCGGAAACTGCATATATATATAATATGAATATAAAGACTTTGAATATTTATGAATATTAAAGACCTTGGATACTTATGAATACTTAAACCTTAAATACTTACGAATACTTAAGACCTTGAATACTTATACATAATATATAGACATAAAACACCAGGGAAGAGATTTGCATACAAAGGTAAAATGGCTAATGAAAATCATCCAAGCTTTTGAATGTGTCAACAGCAGTCCTTTATCACTCCCGATGAAGCACATCTGCTGACGTCAGAAAACTGGGGTGATTTTCATTTGCAATTTTACCAGTGTTAAACCTTTTATATATAAAATACTTATGCACCTTGAATAAAGTGATATCTCATTATTTCACCTAATACCTGTAGAATAAGTATCACGGTATAAAATTCTAATGAATATTAACCACATTGGTTGGATAAAATAAATAGCTGAAAATTAAATGTTAGTACCGTAAAACCCCTTTTAACAGAGACTCCCTCAGTCAGTATCCACATGGACCATCACATCAGATATAAAGCCCTTGGTAAGAAATTCCTTCACAATACCTGTCGTTCACGGACAAAGTTCTCTGTCCGGCGAGTGTCCGCTGAAAAAGGGTTATACTGTATCTAAATGCGTTTCAAAAATGTAAATTTAAACATACTTCTTCTTGTGTCAAATTTCTGACGCCATCGGCTTTAAAATCATGAACTCTTTCTTCCACTTCCCATCGGCTACCATTCACTATTAAAAAATAAGTAAGTAAATATATATACATACATATATATATATATGGCCTGCAAAAGGGTTGCTGGTATCTAACTGGAAGGAGACCCACACGCTGAACGTATGTGACGATGTGTGGAACCGGCCAGGCCAGTAACCTAGTGTCCTACCCCGCCTTCAAGTGGTGCAGGCTGAGCTTTCTATTTATGTGGCAAATTAATATTTGCTACACGGATAGAAAGGCGGAAGGGGAGGGCTAATTCACCAACCCGTCTAGCCAGCGTGGTGAAATTATGGCTAATTCCTCCATTATGTTGACACACCAGAAACCATGGCCCCTAGTCTCCAGGTGCTGGAGTGCTCCTGATCAAGGCAGCGGTCAGTGTGGCATGAAAGCAGGGGGTGCTAAGAATCACTGGAATGGCCCAGGCTGCCGTTTGTTATTGACCTTGGCTACGTTTAATGGACGATCCCTTGCTTCTGAAGCAAAACTTCAGGAATTGGAAGAAGAACTTGACAAGATCAAATGGGACATTGTAGGACTCAGTGAAGTTAGAAGAAAAGGTGAAGAGTTGGTGGAACTTAAAAGTGGACATTTGTTTTATTATAGAGGAACGGAAACTGGAAGAACAAGTGGTGTTGGCTTCTTAATCAACAAAAGAATTAAAGACTACCTTCTTGAAGTCGAAAGCACGTCAGATCGAGCAGCGAGGCTCGTTGTTCAACTAACCCAGCGATACCAACTTCAGATAGTACAGGCATATGCACCAACATCAAGCCATACCGACGAGGAGGTTGAGGAATTCTATGAAGAAATCAAACAGCTACATACCAAGGGGAAACAACACATCAAGCTCATCATGGGAGATTTTAATGCAAGAATTGGACAACAGGAACAAGGAGAGACATCGGTTGGTAAATACGGATACGGGGAAAGGAATGAACGTGGCGATCAACTCATAGAATTTGCCGAAGCTGAAAATCTTAGCATCATGAATTCATTTTTTAAGAAGAAACTACAAAGAAAATGGACATGGAAACACCCCAATGGAGGAACCAGCGAAATTGACTATATACTGGCAAACAAGAAATCAATTATTGAAGATTGCAGCGTACTGAACAGATTTAATACTGGAAGTGATCATCGAATGGTGAGATGTAAAATGCACTTAAATACTAAACTAGAAAGGCAGAAGCTCATTAGGAAACAAGTATGTAAGAGGGTGGATTTAAAGAAATTAAAAGAAAATACCGAGGCATTCAAGTTGGAATTAAAAAATCGCTTTTCTGCACTGGAAGGACTTATTGAAGAAGTTGACATCTCAGAAGCAAATGAAAACATTGTTAAGACAATAATTGAAACTGCTGGGGAAATTGGTGGTGTAATATGTAAAAAGCAGAATAGCAAATTATCTGAGAAGACGAAACAACTCATGAAAAGGCGAAGACTTATGAAGGTGGACAATCAAAATACCAGTCGCAAGATCGAGTATGTAGAACTTTGCAAAACTTTGCGCAAAAACATGAAAGAAGATATAAGAAAATTCAATTGTGAGTTAGTAAGGAAGGCCATTGAAAGCAACAAGAGCCTTAGGGTTGTTAAAGGGAGTTTGTCTATTGGGAAGAAACACATCATTGCATTAAAAGGAGAGGATGGCACCGTAACAAGAAATAGGGAAGAAATACTTAGAAGAGTTGAAGAATTCTACAGAAAGCTGTATGAGGGAAACAGTGGATTAAACGAAGACTCTGAGATAGTCGAAGGAACAGCTCCTAAAATCTTAAAAGAAGAAGTAGCATTTGCAATAAAAAGTATGAAGAAAGGAAGATCCCCTGGCGATGATGGCATTACATTAGATATCTTAAAAGAAGCTGGAGAACATGTAGAAGACATACTCGCAAAATTCTTTACCAAATGCCTCAACAGTGGTAACATACCAAACCAATGGGATTCTGCAACAGTAATTCTTTTGCATAAAAAAGGTGATAAAGAGGATTTAAAAAATTACCGACCAATTAGCTTGTTACCTGCTATTTATAAAATCTTCACAAAAGTGCTAACACATCGCCTGCAGAAAAAATTAGATGCAGCTCAACCAAGAGAACAAGCTGGATTTCGAAGTGGATTCAGTACAGTGGACCATATTCAAGTATTAAGAGAATTAATTGAAAGAACACATGAATATGAACTTCCATTGTGTGTGGCATTTATTGACTATGAGAAGGCCTTTGACTCTATTAAAACATCAGCAGTCATCAACTCTTTAAGATCAACAGACATTGAGGATGTGTACATTGACATGGTGAAACGTGTGTATAAAAATGCAAGTGCAAAATTTCGGTTACATAAAGATACCAAAACTATCAAAATTGGTAAAGGTGTGAGGCAGGAGGGAGTAGTCCTCAAACTAGATGGGCGGATGAAATAAGAAAACAGGTTGGTGTGACGTGAGTTTAATTACCGATAGACTTGTGTGGAAAGCATTTGGAGAGACCTTCATCCAGCAGTGGATAGATAATGGTTGAATATGATGATGTGAATATATATATATATATATATATAGAGAGAGAGAGAGAGAGAGAGAGAGAGAGAGAGAAAGATTAACGACAGGTTCCCGGGCCTTCTTGCCCTGTATCCTCCATATGTTGGGGCCCCAAATTTTATATATAATTTGTTTAGCAAGTTTAAAATGTCAGTTTAAATCTACATATTTTTAAATTATAACTAGACCAATTTATAAATATTATATTTTTTCTTAATTATAACTTCGCCGTCATTGAAAATGGTTTTAAACTATTGATTATGCAGATAATATACATAATAAGAGTTTGCACTTGTTACTTGGAATTTTGTTCAGAGTGCATAGGGAGGGGCCCCGAATAAATTCTAGGCCTTGGGACCCACTTTGGCTTGATCGGACCCAGGATGTAGATATATAGATAAAGGCAGACAAAATTCTGCAAAGTTGTTTAATTCGTTCTCTTAAAATTTTTTATAAATACTTACCATATAGAATGAAGAAATTAGGTTGGGTATAATTTACTTTCAGAAATTCAAACATCATATCTAGTTCTGTCCGCAGGTACTTTCCACCCAACCTTTCTTGCGATATCGTCTGTAAATACAAAAAGAACACAATTAGCTATAGGTTAAATATTATGTATCGACGTCGTAGAGCGAGCATAATTTGAGATATTGGGACGAACGTATCGACTGGTTTCGAACAGATAACGCTGTCCCTCGAAGACAGAAAAAAACAGGGGGAACTCCAGCTGAATATACATGGCGCTATTTTCTGGAAATTGAACATTGGCAAAAAATGTTGACAGCAGAGCGGGGGAATAAATGGAGAAATATATAGCAAAAGAAGTGGGGAGCTGAATTGGTGTGTAGAGTGTTCGCACACTGTTACACATTAATTTACCTAGAACTCTACACACTGCTGTCATTCTACAATACTACTCTAACTCTACTTTCCACTTTCGCTCTACTATTACTATTCTAACTCTACACACTACTCTCAACCACACTACTAAAACTAAACTAAATGTTAAAAGCAGGGGGGAATGAAGAAAACATAGCAAAAGAAGTGGAGAGGTGAATTAATGGGTAGAGTGCTCGCACACTCTTACATATTTACCTAGAACTCTGCACACTACTCTCATTCTACCATACTACTCTAACTCTACTTTCCACTTTCGCTCTACTGTTACTATTCTAACTCTACACACCAATTATCCCCCCCCCCTCCCTTGATATTTTTTTCCATTTTCTGCCGGTAGAGGGCACTGTGCCAGAATAAACAGTGGCATGAGTGGCAACATTCCGTATTTAATTGGAGTTCGTTCAAGTGGATTCCTCGCGAGGGATGTCTGTTTGAAACATGTCAATATGTTTGGCCCAACATAGAAAGCTATGTTTTATAACGTTAATAGTAATATGTACCGTGTTTTACGTAATACCACGTGTGTTGCATTGTGTCAGTTCATCACGGTATTATTTTGTTGCGTCATACTTCATTTATCATGCTTTGCAATATTTTTGTTTTCTATCTTGTAGACACACACATCTTGTAGGCAAACAAAAAATTATTTACCATCCTCCTTTCAAAACTAGGCTTTAAACCGGCAATGGCAGAATTAAAAGCATTTTTTTTAGGCAGTTTACCCCCATGGTCGCCCATACGAGTACTTCTAGAGGGCTACAGGAAAAATTAGCGAAGATAGCTTCAGTGGGGGGTGCAGAGAAAAATTATTACCTCCTTTTCAAGGCTGTCAAGAATTTTAGTGAATGTACAAAAGACCAAAACGCTGCAAAAATAATTGATACTGCTTGACAATTAGTAATGAGCTAAAAAGTACCTTATTTTAAAATGTGACTGTAAAACTTTTGAAAGTAAATGCATAGCAGGTTCGGGCAAATCAAATTTTTAAACGGCTAGGAAGCAGCTCGATCCCCGCTTTGCCCCCCCCCCATTGTTAGAGAGTCGTAGTATTCGGTCTAAGAAAAAGTCCTGAAGATATAAGTAGCGAAAAAATAAAAAAAATGCAATAATTCATCCAGTTGAATAATATTTATTAATGCCTTAAATGTTCAAAACGGTTAATTAAGACGCCAGGAAGATAAATAATTAAATACAACGTTAAAGAATTTAGTACGCTTTTTTGGCTGAGCCTCCGAAAATGACGTGTGCACGCTTCGATGGTAAACGGAAGATTGATTTAATTTTAGAATTCGAAAAACAATTGCACGTACTGTTGCTAAGTATAGAAAGTAAAATTATAATTATACAATATAGTTTGCTAGATATGGAAAGTGAACTAATATACATATGGAAAACATCACATAAAAGGAAACAACTTGGCATTTAGCCAATTTTAGAAATCGAACTTATTAAGATCGCTTTTCTTGCTATTCTAAATGGCAATAGTTAAGAAAGCCTGCAAAGTGAACAAGCAGGATTTCTATAATGGGAGCCGACAGTCCTACGCCTAAATCAGAAATTGCAAATTTTGCAACTCCGAAGTAATTTATTACAGGTTGTACCACATTCAACGCTTTTACATAATTTGAGGCCTTTCTCTCCTCGAAAGTTCCCCCTTCTACGATTAGCAATTAAAAAGACAATTGTTCTAAAATCTATTTTTAATCACCTTTATAAATGTTTGCAGAAAAAAGTAAGCGGAAAAAATCCTAATAGTAACGGATTCCGTGGCTTTCGCGTCAGGACCATAGTTTGATGATCTTGCTCCTAGCAGGGCCGACAAGGGGGAAGTAGGGAGGCAGTCCAGGGGGCAGTAGGGAGTGCAGTCCAGGGGGGCCCGGATGACATCTAAGGGCCCATGCTGGCAAGGATCTATGCTATGGGGGACCCAATCATGCCCCCCAAAATATTTTTAATACTATATTCTTGCTTTTTTATTTAAAATTAAAAAAGTAATAATGTGGCCCCTCCCTTACGTGCCAGTACATATATACAGTGATCTTGTAAAATAATTAAGTAATAAGTAAGTACAAAAATATTTCATATTTCATGCTTTTGGATTCAACTCCAACCCCCTAAAATATCGATGCCACTGCCCAGGAAAGGGGTCATGGGGGCCCCTGCATTAGCCCTTGTCGTCCTTGCCCATAGTGATGGTCATATTTTACCTTGCGAGTTTTATTGAAGTCGATTTTACGCCTGTCCTTGCCAGCGCCCCTTATATGGACCTTCCTCGCCACCCCTAACTACGGCCCTGTTTCGCCACAGCGATAGAGCAGCCAATCAGCAACGTGATAGCGGTGTGTCAGATTCTTCAAAGAACAACTCACAGTCATTTAGGTCACGATAAATAGGCAATCTCGTTCATTGACTCGTTCTGGGATCGACTTGACTCACCTGCACAATGAGATGATGTTATCGGGTGAAGAATGAAATGCTTTCAACTATTTTGTCATTTTATCAACCTAGATATGTATAAAATAAACGATTAACTAACCTGCGTTACTATAACAACAAACCTGCCTAAACTGACCACCCTTGGGTCTAGACATCCATGGTCCCCATAGACAGGTGGGTTGGTACTATACACAATAGGCTTTAGTACAAACGCGACTAAGTCCCTACCAGTTCTCTCTCTCTTATCAAATGTGGCCACCTTATCCAGATGGTATTTACATAGGTGGGCGCTTTAACAGGTTCTACTGTACATTAATAAATTGTGATATATAAGAGAAAACTTACTTCGACTAAACAATTCATGCTGTTACCAATTATCATGTTAGTAATGGACCGATCTTTGGGGTGAGGAACCTCATTTTCAACAGAAGATTCATACATCACTTTCAGCAAACTGCTGAGTATATTCTGTTGGAAAAGTAATAGTAGTATATCTTTCAATTCAAGACTTAAATATTTTGAACAAGGAATGAGTTATAATCATTGATTGTAACAAAAGCGAAGCAGTATAACACAAAGGTCTCTCTTGCATTTAAATAGGTGATTAATTAAATTTGCTATTTTATAATTATTTTACCTAATTTTGTAATTTTTTGGACCTCATTTTTGCAGCGAAGGGTCATGACCCCATCAATCCCTCCTGCACATGCCAATGAATGAAGGAGGGATTGTTAAAAGGGACCTATATTAAATTTGCTATTTTCCGATTTTTTTTTACCTAAATAAGATTTGAAACAATCCATGGAAATGCGTTTAAATTATTACTGTAAATATGGAGAGTGTTATGTAATTATTGTCTTGTTTAATTATGAAAATTGTAGACTCTGCATAGTTTTTCTTTTGTTCTTTTTAAAATGGTACAAATTTAATTCGTGTACCTTTAACAATCACCCATTCAAAAATTTCACTTTAGTGACTTCTACCACTGTTGTACTGTTGTTTTCATTTATGAAAATTTACATCGATATTTGTGAGAGCTTAAATCCATATTGCTAAAAGTTTGTCTACATTCATAGAAGCTCAAGTCTACATTCATAAAAGTTTGCTCATATTCATTAAAATGAGATAAATTACATCATAAAACAATGAGTACACCTACTTTGGACACACGATTGAGAGGCCTACTTTCTGCAAGGGTGCTCACGGCCATCCCATAGACTTCAGAATCATACAAGACTTCGAAAGGAAGCAATTGTACTGCTTCAAACAGTTTTTGATTCACCTAAAACACAGAACAAAATTTGTATTCTAACGCATAATGATGTGTGTCGAACGAGTGAATGAGGACGATCATTTCTGCGAGTGAATGGATTGGGAAATGTTATTCACTTAAAATAATAATAATTCACAGTCTCTAAATAACTCAAAAGAATGAGAACAAAAGAATCATTCGAGAAAGTGAATGATCCAGCTCTCATCTAATAAGATAGCAACCGACACAAATCATACCAATCCTATCAGCTACGTCAAAATTAGATTTTTGTCACTGATGATTTTGCATATTGCGTTATTAGATCATTTTATCTTGCATATTATGATACGGTAAAGTGTAAAAATCCGAACTTCTTGAAAACTTTTGAAATTTCTGAGCTTCCACAAATGTGAGAGCTTGATGGCTGTAATTATATAGTGAAAAACCGATGCTATTTTGAAATAGTTTGTGCTCGTTTTGATAATTGAAGCATTCTGTATTTATCAAAGGATAAATCCACTAATTTTTTTCAGTCCGCCTACCTCTTATTTATTTTTGCTTAACTTTATTTTTAAAAGTACTAACGGAAATTTGGACTGTCAAAACCTCCGGGTAGTCCAGATTTTTGGACTTTTACTGTATATATTCATCTTATCTTTGAGATATTTATCTCACGATAGCTTAAACTATCTCATGATACTTGGAGATATTATCTCATGATACTTGGAGATATTATCTCATGATACTTGGAGATTTTATCGCATGATACTTTGAGATATTTCATGATACCTTGAAACATGCTACAGCTTTTAACAGGGATGAATTTGGAAAAATAGTGACAATGGCTTCTGTATGAAGTTGACTCGAACCCTGAATTTTTTGGTTGAAATGCGAATGACGTCACCGGGTCACAACTTTGGGAGTACAATTCTCGAATGTATATATATGAAATGTATGATTCTCGCAAGTACGATTTTCGAATGAGATTTTTTTTCCTTTTAGCAAAAAAAAAAAAAAGGGTCTATGACATATTAGTAATACTTCATTTATTCTTCTTTGAACAGTTGTTGTGAAAATATATGATGAAACGATAAACTGAACGAAAGTGAAAAATGTTTAAGAGAAAATGTAACGGAGACAAATCCCGGTTGCATTAATGTGGGATAAAAAAAATAGAGGAAAAGGAGTGCGATTTTGCATATCTTTTAAAATTTGGTTTAAAAATGTGCAAAAATATACATTTAGTCCAGAAAAATGCATTTTTCTTTATGCCATTTATAGCTTGCCGAACTCATAAATTTGAAAAATCGGTGACAATGGTTGGGGGACTCGACCTACGACCTCTTGAGTGAGGGGAAATTGACTTCACTGTGTCACATCACAGGGTTGCATGTATGATCCCCGGAATGAACTGCTTTTTTTTATTTTTGCGCCTAAAAAAGCAAGTTCGGTCTTATGAAATGAAACGACAAAATGAGTGGAAGTTGAAAATGTTTAAAAACCGACATAACAGAAGCAAATTCTAGTCGCATTAACGGGACAGTCTACTTCCAGAACCAAAATTTAGAATTACTATGTAATTCATTCGAAATTTGGCACATATTTACATCTCTAAATTATTAACTTATCTGAAAAATTTGATATCAATTGGATAATAATTTCTATAGATATTAAATATTTTCCATTTTTAATTATATGATATATTTAAGTACGAAAACTGCTCCTCACGCATTAATTTCAACTGCAGAACCTCAGTAATAATTATGGTGCTTCTTATTGTCATTAAAAATAAAACTGTGTATTTATTTCCAAATATTATGATAATATCAACAAAAAATAAATTTTTTATTGAAATTTATACAAATTTCTTCCATATTCTTTTCCGATAGCATGTATATATTACTTTTTTACACTTACTTATTATTCAATATACAAATGCATGCACAGTTTTATTTAGCACAACACTACTAATGATTTTGTACAGTTTCAAGAAAATCAAACAAAAATTCAAACGCGAGGAGTGTTTTAAATAAGCAAAATGAACGAAAAACCAAATTTGGAGAAAAATGAAACTAAAGAACAAATTTACCTCCAATGTAATATTTGCATTCAATTGGTAATTAAAACTTACCTTATTTGCAGCCTTGATCCTCAAGTCACATATGGTCATCAAAAACACTGGTTTCGATCACAAACATAAAATTTTAGCAACACTTGACATGGTCATAACCAGAGGCGGATTTACAATTTTGCCACCCATAGGCCGATGTATCTTACCACCTGATCTTAAACGTAACTAGAAGCATAACAGAAATTTTAGTACTTTCTTATTTTGACAGAAAATCCTTAATTTGACAACTTTGGCAGTTATTTCAAATCCGCCTTTTCCTCCATATTTCAGTTTCCCTCCATTTAGGTCTTTTGCCGCTAGATGAACGAGAACATGGAACAACGATCTCTTTCTCCATATATAAGGATGCAAGATATTACCCTGTATAAGGATAACACAAATAGGTACTTACATATTAGAACGTCAACCAAGAAATTGGCAAACATTTTGAAGAATTTGCGCCAAAGTTCATTTACATAAATAACTAAATGTAACCATTCATTGGCATTATTTCCCAACTATTCATAGTTATATATCCCACTATTCATATATATATACTATAGTTTATTATCCCACTATTCAAAGTTATTGTGTTCGAATGTGAGCGGGAACGATTTTTCATTATGTTTCACAGCATTTGGCGACTGTTTTTGATTTGGCGAAAATGGTCGATGGGCTAATACGTAAATACCCACAATTGCCTCAACAAATTCGCCCCGGTGGCTTTGTGTGTTGACCATTATTTGGCAATTGTGTTATCCCTGTGAAGGGTAATAATATCTTACATCCTTATATACGGAGAAAGAGAGCGTTGTTCCAGTCCTCGTTCGTCTAGCGGTCAAGGCACTCTGGACTAAACAGAGGGACCCTGGTTTGAATCCCGGATGAGGACAGCATCTCTTTTTCTCCTAAACAAAAAAAGTGCTAGATTGAGATAATATGTAGGTGCCAAATTTATTAGTAATATTTTATAAAGTGAATCATTTTATAATTTGTAGTATGAGGGTGCATACAAACAAGCAATAGAACATCATCTTGTAACATCCCATGCTACGTGATGATGTTCTGAGATGAACATCGCCGCATATCATCAACACGTAACATCACTGCATCTCATCTGTTCATGCCAATATCCATTCTACACTGACAAAACGCTGTTATGCGCAAACCAGTCCAAATACACGAATATGGAGATGCAACATAGCCCCATGACATTCCTTTGAAGCAACGGGGAAAAAACGACAACTAGTGGGATGGTGAAATGTTACAATGTTCTGTCACGGAGTGCAGTTCAGACTTGATACACGATGGCGTTACGATACAGTGTTTTGTTGCATGTGTGGACGCAGCATAAGGTGCTTTGAATTGAGCAAAGTTTGTAACAGATATCTACGAAAAATAAATAAATTTAATAAAATTCTCCCCATCAAATACCTCAAAACTTCCCGGCACCATATGTGGGTCCTTCACCTTTTTTTTGTTGTCTGGCAACTTTAATTTTTTGAAATTTTTTAACATTACGAGCAGTTTTAAATTGTTTGCAATTGCGACGATTGCTTTGCGAAATTCGCCGTCGATCTCGCTTGGTAGCAATTTGAGCTGTAGCTGCATTCATCTTGCCTGATGATTTTGCATTCATGCTTGCCATGCATCCCATATTAAATTGGCTTATACCTGATACAGCTGCCAATTCAATTCTTCTTTTTGACACAAACACTTCCTTGGAACAGTGACACCAAATTGACTGATGAACGCTTTCATTTGAATTCTGGGGTTTTCCTCTTATGCATCGCATAAGCAGTTCATCGGAGGCCAATCGCTGATATACAGGAATTATTTTAGAAAGGACAGTCTCGGAAAGTTTGGTCTTCATTCGTGCATGGGTTCCATGGGTTTCACCTTTTGCCAATGACCGGTTGAAGAAGCACCAGGAAGCTTCACCTTCAGGACACCTGGTATGCTGGGGCTTTTCATCAGTCGAAGACGCATGATATAATGATGCAAGTACAGCTGCCTTCATTTTATCAACATCAGGGATATTTTCCTGAATAGCTTTCCGATAGAAGTTCGTTAATTTCATGATGGTAGCATCTTTCAGACTTCCTTCTTTTCGTCCACTAAGGCAAATGCCCTTGGCTCTCCATTCTGCTACTTTATTCCGTAGCCCTGTTCCAAGACGCTTAGCCACATGGTTCAGACATTCTTCTTTAATAATTTTTGTATCACCATAAACCTTTTCTTTACATAAGTAATTATATGTTTTAGAGTCACCATCAGATAAAATCGTTGTATAACGCATGTTACATTTATCGATGGACCGATCCCACAAAAGTTTCGCAGCATGCATCTCCATTCCACTTGACGATCCATTGTAATTTTTCTCACACTGATTTTTGTGGCCTTTAAACCAAATGCAAAATTCTGGAGAATTAGCATCCAAATCTTTTTCGGCAAATGAGCATTCGCGACACTATTTTGAAATAACTTCGTAATCTATTACAAGTCCTGTTATAAGGTCAATTACTGTCGCTATACAGTACAATGACGTATAACCTCGTTTTTGCCATGTGGCATCAAAGGAAACACCAATGTCAATACATTCTTGTATTGAGGCTTCATGAGCTTGGCGTACAATTTTCTGAGCTCCCGCAAGGATGCAATCTTTAACGTCTTTCCCTTCTTTCACTAATTCTGCGATACATTTCGAGAACGTGTTTTTATGCATAGTATTCATTCCCAAAGTCATCGAAAAGATTTCCATGCTTGCATGGTCCTTACCAAGATTTAGAAATGCTTCTACCATCTGCTTATTTACTTCAAAGCATTTCCTATTCTCAGTGCGTTGACTTGAAAATGTACTACTGTATGTTTTTTCGCACGACCTGCATACAATTTCAAGTTTGGATGAGAAACCAAACTTCCCTGCAACATTTACATCTAGATTTTGTACACCACACTCAGTACATGAGAGTTCTTTCAACAAATTAGACCACACATATCGACTTACTAATGTATAACCAGGT
>QLNU02014802.1:146985963-146997374 GCA_006491805.2 Dysdera silvatica
TAATGGCCAAAATATCGTTTATGTAATACTTGAACTCTCCCTATCTTATAGTATCCTTTATTAAAGTAACCTTCCATATAGCTTTGTGCTTACTTTGTTTAGCTGAAGGAACGAATATCCGTCGACCCAAATATCGACCAATGGATCAAAGGGCTTTGGAGCTGGCTCGTCAAAAACGGGAGAAAGAAATTAAAATGTACCAGGTGCTAAGGGAAACGTCTGCCTATATTGTATACCTCTGGGTGTTAATGGTCCTCAGCTTCGGAAACCGAGACCCGAATGGTTTCTTTCTACGACAGGCAATCATCAATAACTTCATTAAACCTGGCGATCTCTGGAACGATTTTGGAACAGTAAGAAAATTAATTTAAGATTTCGAAATGAACCTAAAGCAATGAAATTCATTTATTGAACTTGCAGATATAGGTATTGAAGAAATGCAGTAATTCATCCAGTTAAAATATTATTTATTAAAGCTTTTCACATTTAAATTAATTCATTGATACATGCCAAAAATAAATTAATTCGAATGCATCGTTGAAGAAACTTAGTACGCCTTTTTGCTCAGGGCCTTCATAATATGTGTTCACACGTCGATGATAAATGAAAGATTGGTTTGGTTTTAAATTCTGAAAAAAATTACACGCTGTTGCCAAATATAAAAAGTAAAATTATAATTATACAATATCTAAAAAAATATAAAATAAGAGGAAACGATTTGGCATGGTGCCAATTTTACGAAATTGAGCATTTTAAGTTTGTTTTCTTGCGTTTCTAAGTGGCAACAGTTAAGAAAGCCTGCGAAGTGAACATTCATATTGTGGGATCCCGCAAACTTATCTTCATTGTCTTCATTATTCAATTTTACAAATGCAGAAGGTCTATATTAACGCTTAGAAGTACTAGACCATACTTCCTAATGATCTGGCGACAATAAGAAATATTTGATTTTTTCAACTAACTCATTAAGAAGCATTAAAATGCTTTACATTTGGATCGAGTATCGTGCACGATATGTCTTAATTTTACCATGTTTAACTTAAACCTACTTCTTTTAAATTCCAAACTTCACTTCTTTTGGCACAAAGTAACTTGTACTGCTCTTGCGAAAAAAAAAAAAAAATCAACCAATCGAAGTCCAAACGCAGTTAACTGTTTTTGGGGGAAGGAGAGATGAGATGAAGCAGCAACACCTCTCAAGCGCTTCTTAAACTTATTATATGTTGGTGTTAATTTACGAGTCGCATTTTCGCATCGTACGTGTTAAAACGATTGAAAATACGAAACCTTGAATGTTTTACTAATTTGAACTCGTCTCCAGCTCAGATTGTTTGGATTACCGAGGTTTTACTGACTAACCATTACAGTATAACATATTACAGTAACGTATTACAGTATTACGTTAACTGTGCATGTTCTTTCTTGCATTACAGATCAATAATGAAGTTCGATTTTGGAATTGGACAAGGGAAGCCCTCATTCCCGAACTCTTCGTAAACAAATGGTATAATGGTCGCATACCCCTGGGTTTGAGATTATTTACAGATGATAGAAGCAACTTCAAAATCGGTTATGCCGTGCTCCGCCAGGTCCGAGCAAAACCAGGTATTATATATATATATATTGTTTAATATAAATTTTCATGTTTGTTTTTTATGCTTTGTGGCACAAGGATAATCGTTTTTATATCGCAAGGACACTGGTCATTCTGCATTAGGACATAGTTTTTTTTAATAAGATTTCAATCTCAGATGTTCTATTTTATATGGAGAGACAAACGTGTTACTTCCTACGGCATATACTTCACGGCGTTGTTTTTTTCCCTTCAACGGATGCCATTTTCTATTGTCTAATCGTTTCGGTGTTTGGCAATTTAAACTGCGAGACAAAGGCTGATATTTGTCGATCTTTTGAACGTAGAGGCTCCATGGTAAGCGACCAATATCACCTCACGATTCATTTGCAGCCAAGCACACTTAGTTGGTAGTCGAAAAAGAAACTGGTGGCTACGAAGGCAGTTGACATGAACACGGTACCACTTGGGTTCTAATTTAACTCGTTGTGTAACCTAATTTGATTGAGGGGACGTTAGTTAATTTGAGGTTTAAAGCTACGGCAGAGAAAACAATTTAATAAATAAATCCAAGCCCCACATTAACTGAACCGTTTATAAAATTCAACATTCAATAACCTATACCTAGCGCCCCTTATGGCGCAGTATAGCCCAGATGCTCTTGCGCCATAAAAAAGCCAAACAAACAAACCTATACCGGTAGTTTCCAAACTCTTTCGATTTTTGGCACCCCTGCTGAATCTACGTTAATCCAAGGCACTCTACGTCAAATTCTAACAAGCACATTTTGACTGTCAAATTCTAACAAGCACATTTTGACTATGTCAAATTCTAACAAGCACATTTTGACTACGTCAAATCATAACAAGTATGTTTTGACTATGTCAAATCATAACAAGTACATTTTGGCTATGTCAAATCATAACAAGTACATTTTGACTATGCCAAATCGTAAGTACATTTTGACTATGTCAAATCATAAGTACATTTTGACTATGTCAAATCATAACAAGTACATTTTGACTATGTCAAATTATAACGAGTACATTTCGACTATGTCAAATCATAACAAGTACATTTTGACTATGTCAAATCATAACAAGTACATTTTGACTATATCATAGTATAGAAAGTACATTTCGACTATGTCAAATCATAAGTACTCTTACATAAAAATAAATAAAACGTGCATTGAAGACTATAGAAAAAATGTAATTAAAAAAATTCAACTAATTACCATTAGTGGAATGGATGAGCCTGTATCTGCTCAACTCGTGGAATCAAACTGAATAGAGCTGCCCTCATTTCGTTTCTTTACGCTAGTTTTCACACGGTGCTTAGTTTTTATCATATTGACTGAATAAAAATTTTGTAATATTATTACTGCGACACATGTTTTGGGAACGGCTGACCTATACAGTAAATTTATATGGAGAGACAACCCCATGGGCGACTCTTATCTACTGGGCTACAACTTTATGTTTACATATATGTATAGACAAAATCGAAGCATATGTGTAATATATTTATAGTTAACGTTATTTTTCGTTCAGTGATACAGTTTTAGTATTTCTTTTCCGTATGTAATCGTACTCGATCTTGTATCGGATTAAGCTTTTCATGGTTTGTTTTTACGGCTCAAAGACTACAATGGTCATGCTGCGCCGGGACCTACTGTTTTCCGAGGAATTCGAGCCCCTGGACAAAATTTTCAAAGGAATCCGAACCTCTTAAGGCCTAGGGAACCAAACCCAGACTACAGTGAGCAGTGCAATCTTTATGAGATCTCTGACTAAGCGTTCTTTGCACTGTTGGGAGTCAAACCCGGATTAACGGCGCACTAGGCGAACGTGTTACCACACTACGCCACCTCAGGGAAAGGTTTTTATAGGACCTAGACTGAATGGATAGAATAGATCCCTAAGGAAGAAAGATCGTTTGCATAACATCAGGTTCAGATGATTTAGAATTTTGGCTTTCTAGTGAAATTCTAAGCTTAAGGTGAAGTCATTTCATATCGTGAATCTGCAGCAATTTAAAATACAAATCAAGTAGGAAACAAAAAATTGATGTCATGGCCCCTGTCAACAAAAATTACTAACGTTTCTAAAAGAAATAAAAAAAGTAATATTCATTGTTAATTTGGATTAGTAATATGATATGACGCTTTGTGCAGGTGAAGTGGTTTAGACAAGACCTTAGTCTCACAATATAATCATAACTTATCATATAATTATAACTCGCCATATAATTACAACTCATCATATAATTTTCTACTATGTTTGGCGCAGTATAGTCCAGATGCTCTTGCGCCATAAAAATCCAAATAAAAAAAATCATCATATAATCATAATTCACTAGTCTGTGTGTGTGACTTGTATGAATTATTTTACTTATTTGGAATCATTACAGTTACAGCGAAGTTCGTGCCTAAAATATAGATTAAAATAACTTTTAAACTCAAATATTACCAGGCCCTTGCTGTTTAAGCCCAAGCTTACTTGACCTATATGTAAATCCGGCATTACTCGAATTCCTGTTTCAACAATTAATACAACAAAGTGATATATAAGGACTTATACAACGGTGAGTCTACGACAATAATAATAATACTATATGCAGATACCTTTGGTTATCTGATGACTTTGGAAAGGACTTTAGGAAACTTTGGAAAGGACAAATAGATGAAACCAGCCAAATATAACTTGGACTGTGTATTTACATCATAATAATAATAAGTCAATAGACAAGTACACAGCAATCGCATTAATTTTTTGTCAAATACATAACGTTACTGTAATCTAGAGAGAAAGTAAGAAACAAATGAAATATATTCGTTGATAAATTTTGCAGGGTTTTTTTCAGTTGCGTGTGTTCACATTATCAGTCGTTAAAGGAAAGAAGTTCAGAATAACCATAATATATAAAATCTTTTAGGAAAAGTTTCGCTATAAACATTAATAAAGGCGACATGTTGAAGTTAATTACAATTTACTTTGCAGGACTTTTTAATAATCACTAGTTTTTTGTAAAATTCATTATTAATTACACGTTTTTTACAAGACATCGTATCGATCACAAGTTTCTTTGTACGTTCCATTATTAATTACATGTTTTTCGCAAGACATTGTATCTATCATTCTTTGTACGTTCAATTATTAATTACATGTTTCTTTTTTACTATTCATAATTAGTTAAAAAGTTCTTTGCACGATTCGTTATTAGTTACAAGTTTCTTTGTAAGATTCTTTTTTTTATTAGCTACTAGTTTCTTCTTTTGCAAGGTAATTTTTATTAATTTTAAGTTTCCTCATATACTTTTGTTCAAATTTCCACAGGAAGTTGTACCGTTTCGGAAAAGATGGATCATCTGGTGTCTGAATGTGCTGGTTACGGGACCATGGTCTTCGAGGATGGCGTTTTCCATGGGCCACTTTGGAATCGTGATGTCTCCATTGAGGACGTCATTCCTACGGAGTTTAAATACATGACTGCCTCGGATTTGAACGGATATCCCTTTTGGGGAGCGTTGGACTGGTATGGTGGGGGCGGCTACATATACCCACTGATCGCAAAACGCTACGAAGACGGGGCTAAGCTCATTGAGCAAATGCATATATTGGAGCAAACTGGGTGGATAGATAAGAGAACCAGGGCAGTGTTCATCGAGTTCGGCACTTACAATGCCCAAGTAAATCTCTTTACCGTGGTAACAATTATTGCGGAATTTGTACCAGGCGGGGGCATTGTTCCATATTACCATATCGATCCCATAAAGCTTCTTCAATATCACACAGGAGCTGGACTTTTACAACTTATTTGCCAGATTGCCTTTTTGATATTCATTGGCTTTTACACAGTGTCTGAATTGACGTCGATGTTTAAGCAAGGTTGTAAATATTTCAGTGAATACTGGAATCTTGCAGAAGTAGCCAATTTGCTAGCTGCTTACGCAGCGATCTTTGTAGAAGTTTATAAGATGTTCATTACCTGGAGGATTTTGAGGATCTTTAGGGAAACTGAAGGTACTGGTTACATAAAGCTCCAAGAAGCGTTGCTCCTAGATGAATCTTTCAGCTATTTGATTGGGTTTCTAATGTCCTTAGCAACTTTGAAGTTCCTCAAATTGTTGCGATTCAACAAACGAATTGGTTCCATGGCAATGACGATTAAACTCTGTGCTGAAGAATTAAGTGGATTTGCCGTTTGTTTAATGATAGTATTTGTGGCATTTGTCATTATGTTTTGGATGGTTTTGGGAAGGGCGGTGAGAGAATTTTGCTCTTTTCTGAGTGCGTTTGAGTCCTCAATCAGCATGATCCTGAAAAAATTTAATTACCACGACATCGAAACGGCCTCACCGGTTCTGGGGCCTCTAATTTTCTTCACATTTGCACTCACTGCATCCGTGGTTTTGATTAATCTCCTGTTAACGATCATCATACAATCTTTTGAGGAAGTGAAACATGACGTGTCCTTACAGAGTAGCGAACATGAGCTGGTACCATTCATCATCAATCGCTTAAAACTGATGACCGGCATTGGAAAGCCCAAAATCCACGCTTTACCTCCACTGATAGGCCATTTGAGTGATAAGAAGACAAACAAGTACGACGCAGTTGTCGATTTTCCAACCAAGGTTGACAAGCTCCTCGAGTTCATCAACTCGGTATATTTTGAAGAAAAAATGGATTTCGACAACAAAGATTTCCTTAAGAGGTTTAAGTCAAACGGGGATGACCCAACGTCAGACGTCAAATCTTCAGAAAATTCAAAACCAAAACCCAAGAAGGTTCGACCAACTGCAGCTGAAGCTGTTCATTCTGGAGATTTGACAGACTATTTAGATTTCTAATTGTTAAATGAAGACTTAAGTTAACCTCATTTTAATGCATTGACTTCGCATCGCACATTTTTTACTTCTTATCTTATCTTCACCTATATCACAACGTTAAATTTTAACGTTATTTTACAATTAACGAAATCAATTCTATTTATTTCGTACCAGAATAATTACTTCTCCGTCAAATTCGTCACGAAACAATTATTACCGAATGCTAATCTCCCAGGCTTTTAGAACGAAAATACAGCTTGAAACAACAAGAAAGAAAAAAAAATGATTCGTTTGCTGTATTAAAATTTTATATATTTACTCTATATAATTAACTGCATAACTTTGTCAATTCCTCTAGCATACAATTAGTAAAATTCTAATAAATAAATCACAAAATTTTTTACAAAAATGTGTTTCTTTGTTTTTCTGCGGCTTTTAGCTACTTGGATAAAAAAATATATAGCCTATATATATATATATATATAAGAAAGAAAAGATATAACATATATATACATACACAATATATGTTGTCTCTGAAACAAAGTTATCTACAGATCATAATTATTGAAGCAGTTAAAAGCTGAAAAATTATTCTTTATAATTATTAATCCTACTTACTATGGCGAAATAAGTTAGAACATTGTTGCCATGACGCCATTCAATGGCAACATCTAAGGCTCCTCCGCATATCGGATATATGTTTGCCATCGTATGACGTCATCCCATTCACTGCTGTGTTAAAGTTGAGTGATTTACAGGTATGTATTTTTAATAAAATAAGGTGAAATGGTGGGTGTTCCGCTACGAATTGTTCTAATCATTCGAGGAATAAATATAGAATTAGATTTGCAACAGATTCTATAAGAAGAAAATGGATTATTTTCCAATGGCAAACGTTGTGTTATGAAACCGAAAGTAGGCCTGAAAATGGCGGCTGATGCGTCGGCCTATATAATTTTACGGGCTCTAACATGGATGGCTTTTCAATCCTCTGGGCAAAATTTGATTCTAGGATAGCTTTGCTATATACAAATCTACCGTGGTTCGAAGATCTCGTTAAGTTGCTCGTCCCATCGTTAAAAATTAAGTAGAAGAGACTGTAGGAGTTAGACGAAGGGAGGCCCTATACTCCCGGTAAAGCAAACCTGATAAGGCGGAGAGAAGTATGATTCCGACCGGTGGGATATAGTTCGCCCTTTCTTACGTTAACATAGGTAATAACATATACATTTCGAACATAAAACTATAAAGTAATGACCAAATACATAAAACATAGACATATTTGTGTAATTAAAACCTGATGTTTATTAAATGTGGGAAAAGAATCATTATAGCGAATGACGTCTTTGGAAGTAACTGACTACACTCAGGGGAATTTCGTTCGCTTGGCGGAGAATTTGGCGTGCTGAATTTGGCAACCACGTTTTTACATTCAAGTGGGCGATCGTAGCCTAATAATGTTGATAGCTACCTCATTTTTGGCCAATTTGCCGAATAAATTGCATTGGGCGCCCATATGGGGACTCAGACCTAGCTGTTTAAAATTTGATTTGCCCGAATCGCCAATGCATTTAATTTTAAGAGTTTTACGATCATAATAGGTACTTTTTAGCTCATTAATTATCAATTATTTTTTGTGGCGTTTTTGGTATCTTGTACATTTATAAAAATTCTCAACAGCTTTGAGAAGGAGGTAATTTTTCTCAGCCCCCCCTAGCACTACTCTCTAATTTTTCTCAGTCCCCTAAAAGTACTCGTATGGGCGCTCATGGATGGAAATACTTCTTTACTAAATTAAAGAAGAGTACTATTACGTGATGTACTAGTATTACGTGATGTACGTGAAGGTACTAGGTCGATAGTACAAGTTGCGTATGAGCATTCCTCCCTAACAGGGCCTCAACAAGAGCCCAAGGTTTTACTCAGACACCATGCGGGCTTAAACAAACTCCCGTTTCCATTTATCTTTGAGCTTAAACCCTCGTAGCCTCAAAATTTGGGGAGGAATACTTATCCCCCCCACCCCCGTAAAAAAGCAAAGAGAAAAAATTCAAACATCCTGTTGTTCTTTGCTGAACATCTTTAGCAATGAAAGTTTATCTGACAAGCGGGGTAACCTGGTCATAATTTATGACAATGACGAATGGATTAATAAGGACGTTAATTAGGTAACATGGTTTAATGGATATTTACTATTTTAAAGTTAAACTCTTCCATGCGTAATTTATCGTCCTGGTTAACATTGAATTCCGCACCCATTAGATAAGTGTTTTTGACGTAAATGTTACTGACAATTAGAAATCGTTCTCCCGAAAACCATCAGTTACACTTACTATTATAAAACAAATATATATAATAACAGGTAACTTACACGATAAATTTAAATAGCCACTGCAAAGTGATCTACTAGTAAAAAAATTTGGTTATAGAATTAGTTCTGCTATAACGTAATAGATGCTTTACTAAAACGAGCCTGTGTTATAAAAACCCGCGTTTAAAAAATAATAGGATTTATGGGGAAAGATGCGTGTAGGAATGACCATTATTAACATGCTGATCTAAAAATACCGATAGTTTTAAGTAGATATTTATCAATATCGGTATTTTTCACGAGTTTTATAATTTTACACTACTTTTTATCTACTTACATTCTTAGTTCCTTTAATAAAACAATATTTCAATAATTTTAAAAATTTATTAGTATGCCCTGCAGACTTTAATGATTAATGAGTTACATAGTTTGATTCTTTATGTTAACTCATCATATTCAATGTTATTGATACTATTATTTATATTTTTTGAATTCAAATAGGTTTAAGTAAATTAGGTTTTAGATATTTCGTCCAACCTTCGATGACATATAAACGTGTGAGAAAAAAAAAAAGAGCTTTTAAACCACTGGGAGTCGAACACGGGTTCTTCGATTGAATGCCGAGTGTTCTACCAACTGCTATACTCGACCTCTCTGTTTTAAGGATTATATATGCATACTTGGCGCTGGTTTCATGGTGTGATGGAAAATGTGAATTTCTGTAATATTTAATATACGATTTATTCTACTATATATATATATATATATATATTTGTACTCGATAATTGCGGCTGACTTTGGTACCTTTAACCACATTTACCATGTAATAATAGCGCTGAATTTAATTTTTACGCATATTTTTAAACAATAGAGTGTATAGAACTTAAAGCTCCATACACTTTATGGACTTTCGTCACCGAAATTAAATAAGGGAATACAGCAATTTACAATAGAGTATAAAATTATCGAATAGCAACAATACGATGACTATAACTGCAATTATGAAAGTCGTGTTGCCAGGTTTTCCATGTAACAAAAGTTCGTAAAACTAACAAGGAAAGGTTCAAGTATTACGTAAGCACCTTTGTGGGGTTTTCATTGCGCTTATTTTTCTGTGTTAGCCAATGTTAATTTTTGCTTAATAAGGGTGGGGGTTGAAATGGCCAAAATATTGCTTACGTAATACTTGAACTCTTCCGAAAGTGAAAGTCTTTAGGCTACCGTGTAAAAATGGAAGTAAAAAAATTTCAACGCTATTTAATGTTTTTCATGGTAAGAATTATAATAATAATCAAACAACAATGTCAATCAATCAACGTTTATTGGCGTAGTGATACCAACGCCGATGGTATGGCGTGATTAGATGGTGAAACGTTCGAAAGAAAATAAATATTTCTGCCTTCGGTGGGACCTGAACCCACGACCTTCCACTTGCCGGGCGGAGGCTCTACCCACTGAGCTACGAAGGACAATATATAATCTCTTTACGAACGTATATATATTGTTGCCAGTTATTTCGCAGAATGGTGTAGTACATAGACTACTATTTAAACCAAATTGCAAAGAGACTGGTATTAAATTGATCGAAATGCACGTTGCAGCATATGTATTTATTTTATATAAATACTTTATATATATATTTTATAGCGTAGTGTTCGATTTATATAAAATAAATAAATAAATAAATAAATAAATAAACAATAATAATAATAATAACAAATTTTTATTCAACCCGATATACAATTAAACAACAATATAAATCAATGTTAATGGCGTAGTATTACGTTAGTAAACGTTGATTTATATTGTTGTTTAATTTAATCTGCGTAGTGTTCGATTTATTTAAATACCGATATACAATATTTCGTGATACATAGCTTGAGCAGTATAAAAATTATAGAAATGTAAGAGAAGATCTATATTAAATTATTTTAAGATTTGAGGTTAGAAATGGAAGAGAATATAAAGCCGAAGCTTGTTACGAGATTCTCTTCCAGAATGCGGTGATGTTGAGAAAAGAAAAGGCAGATTTTCAGATTTTCTCTGAATTATGCTTATTTTAAAGAGTTCAATGATGGTGTTAATCACTTGCCATTCAAAAATTTCCAAATTTTGTATAACCATATTTAGTATAACCGTATTTAGTATAATCGTAATTTAGTATAACCGTAATCGTCCAGCCTATAGCGCGATTTTGATTACAAAAATCACAAGCGCATAAAAAAAAAATACAACATTTC
The DNA here is from genome assembly GCA_006491805.2 of Dysdera silvatica. Lineage (NCBI taxonomy): Eukaryota > Metazoa > Arthropoda > Arachnida > Araneae > Dysderidae > Dysdera > Dysdera silvatica. The sequence continues at coordinate 146,996,922 of QLNU02014802.1, forward strand.
AATTAAATCCCGTTACAATTGACAAAGTTACAACTCTCTCAGTTGCAAACTTCTTTTTTGGCCATCCTGAATACCCACGAAATAAATATTTAACTCAAATATTTTTTTTTTTGCAATTAATAGTGCATTAGAAATTTTGTGTCTCGAATGTGCTTATCGCGAAATTTATGTATTTTCCTGCGTGTTCAAATTAATTCAGTGTATATTTTCTTGTTTATTTCCCACGTTTTTTTCCCTAAAACCATTATTTCTGTTTCTCGCATTATGGACTACAAGTGTAATTTACCCCCTCTACCTACCTACCTACCTACCTACCTACCTACCTACCTACCTTAATAAAATACTTTGAATAAAATCTGTATACACTATATACGGGGTGTCTCAGTAACAAGGTTACAAATATCTAAGAGGGTGGTAGGGTACACCTAGACGAACAATATTTGTCACAGAACC
>QLNU02014802.1:146998374-147029038 GCA_006491805.2 Dysdera silvatica
AACAAGCGTTGTTGTATTTCCAGGTAAGGTAAGAACATAGTTCAGTGGGTCTGATCAAGAGACCTGATTTCCATAAGGAGATCTGTTCTCTTAAAAAGAGGTGGTTGTATAACCCAGATAGGGTTCAAATTTCCTGTGTGTTGAGTAGTCCGTTAATCTCTTAATTCTTGCCAACCGTGCAATACGCCCAATACACCTGAAATCTGAAATTGTGGAAAGGGGAAGACCGGGATGCCACGATGCTCCTGGTAAGGCAGAACTCCTACGAAGCCAATGCAAAGGAATTGGAAGATAAAAATGATACAGATAGTATTTTACAAGGTGCTTAAAGAAGTGATATTTATGCCATTAGTGGAGAACAGAAAACACAAAGATGATGCTGACTGATAGAAAAAAATAATCAGATATACATATGCATATAAGTGAATGATCTATGGATGCCTGTATTACATTACCTATAAAATGTATGCACTCTATAACAAAAAAATCGACTCACCAAGAAGGAATTGTCCGATTGTAATGAAATTTCGTATGCAAAGACATTTTGACCGAACATGCAAATGATTAAAATTTGGTGTCCAATGAATGAATAGCGGGAACTCCAGCGCATCGGAACTGCGCATTCAGCAGGTGTATATAAGGAGCGATTCTCAATATGTGGTCAAAATTTCTGTTGCATTTTGACTGCGGATATCTTACGTCGACTGTAACAATGCCTCGCCGAAAGATTCGTGCTCATTACGAGCATATGTCAGAGTTTGAAAGAGGTCGTGCTATCGGATTGAAAGAGGCTGGTTGGACGAATCGAAGAATCGCTGGACATGTGGGTCGAAGCGATGCGGCGATTGGACGGTGCTGGCAAGAGTGGGTCAACAACGGCAGATGTCAGCGTCGGGACGGCAGCGGTCGACCTAGGGCCACAACAGAACGGGAAGACAGAGCGATTGTCAGAGCAGCTGTCACACAGCAACAGATTCGTCATTATCAACTATTCAACGTGTGGCCCGCACACATGTGTCCAACATGACCCTCTGCAGACGACTGAGAGAGCGGAATTTACGCTCGCGCCCACCGTTACGCCGCTTACCTCTCACGCCTTTACACCGTCAAGTCCGATTACAGTGGTGCCGGGCTCGATCAACTTGGAACTGCGCTGACTGGGGACGTATAGTCTTTAGTGACGAGTCCCGTTTCCAACTGTGTCCTGACGACAACCGCAGACGTGTCTGGAGACGTCCAGGGCAGCGTGGGGATCCTGCCCTTACTATCGCACGCCACACATGCCCACAACAGGGCGTTATAGTCTGGGATGCCATCTCCTTTGATAGCCGGACCCCTTTGGTGGTCATTTCTGGCACACTTACAGCACAGCGGTACGTAGACGACATTCTACGACCGGTTGTTGCACCCTGGACTTGTTTCAACAACACAATCCCCAGCCACACATGGCACGGTTTGTTATGAATTGTCTTCAAGCTTGCCCAACACTTACTTGGCAAGCTAGGTCTCCTGATCTCTCTCCCATAGAGCACATTTGGGACGCTATGGGAAGGCGATTGCAACCATCCAGGAATGTTGACGATTTAGCCCGACAGTTGGAGACAATTTGGCAAGAAATTTCGCAGGACACCATCCGGGATCTTTATCAGTCTATGCCACGCCGGGTGACAGCTTGCATCCAGGCCAGAGGTGGACCAACGATTTTCTCAATTTATAACGGTCAAACTCTGCAATAAATCATTCAATTGTTCTGAAATTTCAGTGTACTCGTATGTTCTTCACATCCACCAATTTTTATCGCAATCGGACAATTCCTTCTTGGTGCGTTGATTTTTTGTTATAGAGTGTATATTATTCAGTTATAAAAATACATCTTGCATTCTCTAGGATACATTATTGTTAAAAATGATTTGAGAGAAAATACAAGATGTAAAATTATTGTTTGTTTTTAGGTAAAGAGTGCGAATTCAAGCATGATCTGTTGTTTATGCAATCACTTAACACTTTTTGGAGGAGGGTTGTTGGTAGCTCCTAATGCAATCGACTTTTCTTACATCTTCAGCAATTTCAGTTTTGATGACAACCTTGCTATTTACCTTACCTTAATTCTGACGTTTGCTTCGTATATTTTAATCGTGATCTGGGCCAGATGGAAAGATAGAAAAGATCTCCAGAAGGTACGGCAAGTAATGACAGTATCACTATTATCAATGGTTAGCAACATTAAAATAATAATTTTTATGCTGTTATCATTTTCCTTTTGAAGCTGGGTGCAACGCCATTACCAGATAATGACTTGAAGGATAAATATTTGTATGAAATTTTGGTTCAAACCGGTCATCAGATGAGTGCTGCAACTACATCGAAGGTGAGCTGAAGTTACCATGGTCAAAGATCTTCCGTGGTTATTTGGAGGAAAAAACTCTCATTAGTAATTTGTGTTTGATTTGAATAGGTCCACTTCATTTTATCTGGTGAGGATGAGGAAACAGATGTCAGAATGTTCGGAGATGGAGAAAGATCAATATTTAAGCGTGGCGCCATTGATCTGTTCGTTATGGCGGTCCCAAGGTTCTATTCAAAGATTTTAATTAAAGATCATAACAAAACTTTCTCATATTCCTTTATCATAATTACTGTACTCCTTTAAATACTTTGTCATATAAAATGTCATCTTTCAGTTTAAAAACAGCAAGATTATTTAATAAATGTTCATTTTCCATTCGTAACACACACATCAAGGATAATATGATATTTCATCATAACTTCACTTCGTTATACCAGCATAAAAATCGTTACACTTTATATAAAGTTTCTTTTAAGAATTTAGCTTATCTTATTATATAGTATATTTAATATATATGGCGCGTAACGTGACTTCAGAAAATGGATGAATTGTGCGCCGTGTCTCTCCCCCTTGAATATAAAAGTCCCATTCCACATTTGACAGTCATATATCATCATATCACACACATTCCATATTTCTCAGTCATATATTATATAACACATATTCCATATTTCACATAGCATCATATCACACACATTCCACAGTCACATATCATCATATTACACACATTCCACATTTCACAGTCATATATTATCATATCACACACATTCCACAGTCACATATCATCATATCACACACATTTCACAGTCACATATCATCATATCACACACATTTCATAGTCACATATCATATCACACACATTCCACAGTCACATAACATCATATCACATACATTCCACATTTCACAGTCACATATCATCATATCACACACATTCCACAGTCACATATCATCACATCACACACACATTCCACAGTTATATATTATCATATCACACACATTTCACAGTCACATAGCATCATATCACACACACATAGCATCATATCACACACACATATCATCATATTACAGACATTCCGGATTTCACAGTCATATATCATCATATCACAAATATTCTATATTTCACAGTCATATATCACCATGATGATGATATGTGCATGAATTGTGACTTTTTATTCATGAGGGCATGGTGAATGATTGGAGATAAGCCCATTTTTGAATTCACGCTAAGCCATTGGTACATTACAACATTCATGATAAAACAAATGTTATTTACAGAAGCTTGGGGCAATTAAACTACCTTAGGATATGGCATGACAATTCTGGGAAAGGCAAATATGCCTCATGGTTTCTGAAGTTTATTGTGGTCAAAGATGTCGTTACTGGACTGAAGTATGAGTTTATGGTAGACAGATGGTTGGCAGTTGAAGAATCAGACGGTTTGGTAAGCTCCAAGTATTTAATAATATACCATAAGTGGAGCGCTAATAATTGTGATGGTTGATTATTGAACAACTCATTAGTGTGTTAAATTGAAATAAATGCAATTTTGTAATGTAGCACGCCGTTAATAATTGTTTTGATAGAGAGATACGCCTCGTCTTTGTCAGAATTTACACCCAGAAGGCAGGACATATCCCCCTTGAAACAGTTGTAAGCGATATGCCATCTTATAAAAGTGCATCTGTGATAATTACGATTTAATATACCGTTCCGCAGTGTATCGCTCATTCATTAATTTATATCATATTCATTAGTGATTGGATTGAAATTGTCTCGAGGAATTTTTGCTGTTTTCGGCTATACAATAACACCCCCTTAACGGACATCTCCCAGACACGGGCAGATAAAAATTCCCCGACAAGAAACTTTTTGCCAAAAGCTATCTTTTTTTTACGGCCACTCATCTTTATGGACACATTGCTTTGTCTGGTGAGTGTCCACAGATGAGGGGTTTTGCTACTGGCGGATCTAAGTGGGGAGTGGTGGGGAAGTTGCCCCCCATCTTGAGCCTGGATTATATCATGGAAAATTAAATGAAAAGTATCGGACACTTGGTTAAAAATGGGAATTGGAAACAAATCACTTCCCACCTCAACTTTTAAATGATTTCTGGATCCGCTCTTGGCTTTTAATGTGTTAAAGTAATGCATTAAGTTGTCCAAAATATTACTTTTTGCTTACCATTCTTTTGAAATTCAAAAATCTTTGTTGTAGATAGATTTGCTGATCCCTGTAGCTGGAAAGGAGCAGACGAATGAATTTTCGCATCTTTTCTCTTCAGCCTCTCGCCATAACTTTTCAGATAATCATCTCTGGTTCTCAGTCTTTCTTCGTCCACCAAGAAGTCGTTTTACGCGAGTCCAGCGGGTGTCCTGTTGTCTAGCTGTTTTGTATCTATCCATGTTAGCTTCCGCGATGTGGTACCAAACAACAACAAGCAAACCTACGAATGCTGCTTTCGAATTTGGGCCCCTTTCACTCAGTCCTGAACAAGTTAGTGATGTTTGTAAGAACATTCTCGGTCTATGACTTGTGCCATCACCATGATACTAGTAGAACTTAACAAACGCTAATGGTGTTTGATTTATATTGCTTGCAGATTAGCGTCGGCTTGATGACCAACCTCGTTGTGTTTCCTCCCAGTTTTCTCATGATCATGATCTTCAGAAAAACGAGACCTCGTGTCCTCAGGCCCTCGCATTTGGATGAAGCACTGAAACTCCAGAGTAAAATTTATTTAATGTTCCTTCAACCTGAAATGTTATCAAAATCAAGTCATTGAAATAAAATAACAATAAAATGTTAATAAAGTGTCATTAAAAAATATTGCAAGTCCTTTTATGAGATCTCACAAATATGGTTTTCATTTAACAAGAGTCCAACAGTATCCTTTCATTGTGGTAATTTTAGTAACGTTATATGGAAGTCATAACATTTTCGTACATCCCCTTTAAACCATAACCACATTAAAATGCTAGTAGAAGAATTAGAATACATAATATTATTAAATAACTTTTGTTCATGCATATTTTTTGGGCAGACGACCGATGGCAGAAAGAATATGGCCAGGGAAATGGAAAAAGGCCGAGCCAGGATAAAACCAGTGACACAAAGGAGAGAAAACTGGCGTCCCAAGCAGACGAAGAAGCTCAATTACGTCATCAAAAGAAAAAGAAAACATGTACCCTTCCATGGTGGTTTGTTTTCATTGGATGGTTCTTAGTCATCGTATCAGTGGGTTGTTGTATGTTTTTCTTGTGGGCTTATGGTCTGCAGTTTGGAAACGAGAAGACTAGCAAGTGGTTGACCTCTCTCATTATTTCCTTCATCTCATCCATATTCCTGACCGAACCTCTAAAGGTGAGATGTTGTGTATCAGTTGAACAGTTATTAACGAACGATGTTTCTTAGTTTGGATTGATTGTTTAGGGAATTTACCACATGCATCTAAGTGATAAGTAGAGGAATCCCTATTTAACCATTAACTATCACTTCCTACCAGGGCAGAGACAGAATTTACAGACCCCAATGTAGTTAAGAAGATCGGGCGCCCTAACCAATTATGTTTGTTATATTATTAAAGCTTCACATCGGGCCCCTGAACATTGTTCTCTTTACCTCTACCATATCCCGACCTTGTTCTTCCTCCTACATTCAGTTTGACATAGTGGTATCATGCTTTCCTTTCGTACTAATGATCTGGTTCTAGTGCTTGCTGATTTTTTACAGCTCTGCAGCCCTATCCTCTGCAGGCCTGTCATTCCCTAGAAAAACAAAGTCCAGATCTTTAAGAAAATGTAGTGCAGATGTATCCTGATCTTAGTTGTGGGCCATAAGATACAAATCCACTTTGCCATAAGAATCGAATACACTGCGATATTTTCCCAGACACTGCAATATCAAACTTTTTATGAAGTTCTACTTTAGATTACGACAACTTGTTTTTTCATCGAAAACCAAGGCATTTGGTGATTGTTTTATGGTGTAAGGATAGCTATGGTCAGGTTGCAGTAGAATCTACACTTTCACGAGGATTTTATATACTTCTGCCATCTAAGGAAGTAAACCCTGGACCACTTATCACAATATAGTTGATACCGTGACCTATACTGGAGACACCAACGGAAACTGGAAGAACAAGTGGTGTTGGCTTCTTAATCAACAAAAGAATTAAAGACTACCTTCTGGAAGTTGAAAGTACATCAGATCGAGCAGCGAGGCTTGTTGTTCAACTAACCCAGCGATACCAACTTCAAATAGTACAGGTATATGCACCAACATCAAGCCATACCGACGAAGAGGTTGAAGAATTTTATGAAGAAATCAAAGAGTTACACACCAAAGGGAAACAACATATCAAGCTCATCATGGGGGATTTCAATGCAAGAATTGGACAACAGGAACAAGGAGAGACATCGGTTGGTAAATACGGATATGGGGAAAGGAATGAACGTGGCGATCAACTCATCGAATTTGCAGAAGCTGAAAACCTTAGCATCATGAATTCATTTTTTAAGAAGAAACCGCAAAGAAAATGGACATGGAAACACCCAAATGGGGGAACTAGTGAAATTGACTATATCCTGGCAAACAAGAAATCAATTATTGAAGATTGCAGTGTACTGAACAGATTTAATACTGGAAGTGATCATCGAATGGTGAGATGTAAAGTGCACTTAAATACTAAATTAGAACGACAGAAGCTCATTAGGAAACAAGTAAGTAAGAGGGTGGATCTAATGAAACTGAAAGTAAATACCGAGGCATTCAAGTTGGAATTAAAAAATCGCTTTTCTGCACTGGAAGGACTTATTGATGAAAGTGATATCTCAGAAGCAAATGAAAACATTGTTAAGACAATAGTTGAAACTGCTGGGGAAATTGGTGGTGTAACCTGTAAAAAGCACAATAGCAAATTATCTGAGAAGACGAAACAGCTCATGAAAAGGCGAAGAGATATGAAGGTGGACAATCGAAATACCAGTTCCAGGATTGAGTACATAGAACTTTGTAAAACTCTGCGCAAAAGCATGAAAGAAGACATAAGAAAATTCAACTGTGAGCTAGTAAGGAAAGCCATTGAAAATAACAAGAGCCTTAGGGTTGTTAAAGGAAGTTTATCTGTTGGGAAGAAATACTTAGAAGAGTTGAAGAATTCTACAAAAAACTATATGAAAGTAACAGTGAATTAAACGAAGACACTGAAATAGTCGAAGGAACAGCTCCTAAAATCTTAAAAGAAGAAGTTTCATTTGCAATAAAAAATATGAAGAAAGGAAGAGCCCCTGGTGATGATGGTATTACATTAGATATCCTAAAAGAAGCTGGAGAATATGTAGAAGACATACTTGCAAAATTCTTTACCAAATGTCTTAACAGCGGTAACATACCAAACCAATGGGATTCTGCAACAGTAATTCTTTTGCATAAAAAAGGTGATAAAGAGGATTTGAAAAATTACCGACCAATTAGCTTGTTACCTGCTATTTATAAAATCTTCACAAAAGTGCTAACACATCGCCTGCAGAAAAAATTAGATGCAGCTCAACCAAGAGAACAAGCTGGATTTCGAAGTGGATTCAGTACAGTGGACCATATTCAAGTATTAAGAGAATTAATTGAAAGAACACATGAATATGAACTTCCATTGTGTGTTGCATTTATTGACTATGAGAAGGCCTTTGACTCTATTAAAACATCAGCAGTCATCAACTCTTTAAGATCAACAGACATTGAGGATGTGTACATTGACATGGTGAAACGTGTGTATAAAAATGCAAGTGCAAAATTTCGGTTACATAAAGATACCAAAACTATCAAAATTGGTAAAGGTGTGAGGCAGGGAGATACCATTTCTCCAAAACTTTTTACTTCAGCTTTACAGATGATTTTTCAGCAGATAAATTGGAATAACAAGGGAATAAAAATAAATGGTGAATATTTAAATCATTTGCGGTTTGCTGATGACATTGTTATTTTTTCAACGAACCCATTAGAACTCCAAGACATGGTACAGGAGCTCTCAACTAGAAGTAAAGAAGTTGGACTCAAGATGAACCTACAAAAAACTAAGATCATGTTCAATAATTTCGTAGAGGAAACAAAAATACAAGTTGACAACATTGAGCTAGAAATTGCTGATTCATATATTTACCTTGGCCAGCTGATTTCAATGGATGGCAACATTATGAAAGAACTCAACAGACGTATTAAACTTGGCTGGAGTGCATTTGGAAGAAACAGTTTTATCCTGAAGGGGAAATTGCCTTTGTGTCTAAAAAGAAAGGTCTTCAACCAGTGTGTATTGCCAGTCCTCTCTTATGGATCAGAGACATGGAGTCTAACAGTTGGAGCAATACGAAAGTTACAGACAACGCAAAGGAGCATGGAGAGGTGCATGCTTGGAATAACTAGGAGAGATCGAAAAAGAAACACTTGGGTGAGAGAGCAAACTAGAGTAGAGGACATCATTGTTAAAGTAAAAGGGCTGAAATGGCGATGGGCTGGGCATATTGCAAGAAGAACTGATCAACGATGGACAACAGAAATTCTGAACTGGATTCCAAGAGACCACCGAAGACCTAGAAAACGTCCTCAAACTAGATGGGTGGATGAAATAAGAAAACAGGTTGGGGTGACGTGGAAGCGAATTGCTCAGGATAGACTTGTGTGGAAAGCATTTGGAGAGACCTTCATCCAGCAGTGGATAGATAATGGTTGAATATGATGATGATGATATATATATATATATAGTGGTACCTCGGAACTCGTCGAATTCGGTATTCAGCGTAACCTGACGAGAGAAAAAATGCTTCAGCACTAGAAGATTGCTCGGCACTTACCGCAAAACCAATAACGCCACGCCCCGCACACATCCAGATGAGTAGCACAGAAGAGAACTCAGCACTATAGGAACTTTAGAGGAAGAAGCAGCAGCAGACAATGCTAAGGAATTTTTCCTTCAGGTAAAGAGGAGAGAAGAGAGGAAGTCCCTACTGTACTGCTGAAAGAAATGTATTCTAAGTGGGTTGAATTACAAAATTTTGTTGAAAAGTATTGCCCTGAGAAAGCTCTAACAAACCGAGTTGCGGACTTATTTAATGATAAAGCAATGTCTCACTTCTGAAATATTTTGAAACGTAGGCAGAAGCAAGTTTCTCTTGATAGGTTTCTAGTGAAACTCCCCAATTCTGAGTCTCCAGCAGTGTTCAGTGGTATTAACACTGAACGGACGGGTCACGTAAATTTACGTTTTTCCATTCTGACTTCCTAGGATGGGTCACGTAAATTTACGTTTTTCCATTCTGACTTCCTAAGACGGGTCACATAAATTTATGTTTCCTAATTCTGACTTCCTAGGACGGGCTACGTAGAATTACGTTTTTGCTTGAATTTTTATTACGATGCGTTAGTTTTTCATTTTTATGCGTATTGGGTTTATTAGTTGTAGTACTATCTATCGGTTGAACCTACTGCGCAGTTTTACTTTTGAGGTGGTATTTGTTAGTAGTTTTGTAACCGTTAAAATGGCAAGCACGAAAGAGTTTGCTGTGAAAGATGTCTGTGAAATCTGTGAGGAAATTTATGCAGATAAGTTATCCGATGTAGGAAGTGATAATGCATCAGGTTCCACTTCACAAGGGTGAATGTTTTACAAAATATCACACTCGTAAGAAATACTAGACATGTAGATAAATAACTTCGTAAAATTTTATCAAAAATAGTGTTGATTTAATAAAGCTGCAAAGCTTTTGAAACCCTACATACATGTTTATTTAATTCTCTTAAAAAACTGCCTGAAACAGAGAAAAACAACCCGTCTGTTAAGTGTTAAGAGACAGAAAAAGAAGGAAATCCTGCGCTAATTTGATCTAATACTCATGTAATTGTTGTTCTTTTTATTTATCTGTCTGGTTTTACAGTTTTATATAAAACAACAGTCCCATAAATGTATAAATTACGAAGTAAAACATGAAAATTTTTTGGTTCAGAAACGGATTATTTCAATTAACATCGCTCCTTATGAGAAAAATTCGTTCGGTACTCGTCGTGCCTTCTGAAACAAATTAATGACGAGTACCGAGGTACCACTGTATAATAATGTTGTGTCTTCTATAAGAAAGTAACCGGCGACGCATTCTATAGCTTCAAAACTCGTCTAGATTTTATAATTTTCGGATGTTGAGTTCAATTTTAAAGGCAATAAAAACAGCTAAAGTAAATACGCGTAATGAGTTTGCCACAGTTGGAAACCGTTCATTTTACTTTATATTTTACCTAAAGATTAAAAGAAATCCTTATTAACTAAAAAATATATTATTTTTTAATTATAAATTTTATGGAAAATAAACGACAAAAGTAGGCCCCATTTTTCCTGGGGGTTCCTTCCCCCCGCCTTGCAGAGGTTATCAGTACGCCACTAATCACCAGGCTATAGAAAGAAATTGATGAATAGATTAGAATACGACTAATGGTTGATGGTAATTGGCACAGAAATATGTTTTGTTTATCCCTTTATAAGATTCGACAAATTTAAACATAATGATTGATTTAGAATTAGATTTAAGGCGGCGGCGAATCTCTAAAATGTATTTTTACAATTATTTCTCAGCAAATTTTAGTGATGACTAAATATTTTAGTGGTTAATTACGGTGCCTGGTTCACATTGCATTTCGGTTCAAATCAATCTGTCCAGAAATCACATGAAGCTGTTATTAGACTCGTCTCAAGTAAACAATTAAACAACTTAGCAGTGATACTTGGAAACAGGTTCTTAAAATACAGTTCGAGGACTACTGCATGTCCTCGAGAAACTTCCAGGGTGGATGGTGGTTGGTGGTAACAAAATTATTTTCGTACCCTTTTACTACTTAACCTATTTTAATATCTAATAGAGTAACATATCGACAGATATAACTCCCATAGACAAAATCTTTTTGAAGGGCGTCTTCAATGATTTTCATGAGTGAAAATAAAAAATAAAAAACCCAAAAAATTTTAGAACATTTGCTTTAAAACAAGAACGAAATAAATCAACTGAAATATGAGAGTAAATTGTCTTCCCCTTGCTCCGTGTAGAAAGGCTTTATCAATGGAAGAATCTAATTTTATATTGTATTATTTAATGTCGCTTCATATATATTTTTTTTTGCAAATAATTGCATACATAATCCGCTTGGTTATTTCAGGTTTTCTGTTTCGCTATTCTGATGTCTTGTTTCTGTGGAAATCCCGATCTTGATGATGATGACGCAGTGGAAGATGAAGAGGACCCTCGTTTGAAAAATGATGAACAATGGTTACATAAACTTCGTAGGTTCATTTTTTTATAACTCATACACTGTCCGCCGCTTAATAAAATTACATCCGGTTCGACAAATTTGATTCGATTAAGCGGCTGGCCTTTACAATAGGTACAGTCGAAAAGAGCACGGGTGCCGTTAGCAGGGGGGTACAGGGGGACCCGTCCTCCCAATGTTATTATTAGAGTCCCCATGTTCCCCCTTCCAATTTCAAACAAAATGTCTTCTGCTGGTATATTGCCCCCCATATTTTTATGCCGTCGGCACTAAGGACAGATCCAGGCAAATGGTCTGGAAGGTCGACTCCAAAAGCATAGAAAGAAGGTATTGTTTGCCCCTATTTTTTCTCATAGGCCTCCGAGTACGGTGTCGTGTATAATACCATGGTGGAATTCCCTAGAACACTCAAAATGGAAAACGTTCTAGGGAATTGCACCATGGCATTATGCACGACATCTTTCTGCGTATGCCTACGATTAAACGCATGTACAAAAGTAAAAAAAACGGTGAGAAAACGACCTCCTATGTGAGTCTCTTCCCCATGTTTGGGGTCGTTTGCAATGGAATACTCGACTGAATAGTTACCAAAAGAATTCCAAGAACTGAACGGTACTTTTATTTCATCTTGACCTTATATTCAAATTCTATATTATTCAACGTACTCATTGATTTTTTTTTTGTTTTTACAACCAACAGAGTTGATATCATTAACCGGCGATTTAGCAATTACATTGTATTGATTTGAATCCTTTCCTAGGAATTTTTTATGTTAAACGGCTAATTTCATTAGCTAGTGAATTTATTAACCGGTGAGTTATAAACCACTGTATAATACACCAGAAATATTCAATAATAATAATAATAATGAAAATATAATAATAACAACAATCCACTGCACAAGTGGCTAATGAATTTATTAACCACTCTGTTTGTTAAAAAAATGATTTTTTGTTTTAACATTAAACCCATAGATGATACCTTATCATTAAAAAAAAGAAAACATTACATCAACTTATCTTCATAATAAATTTATTATCTTACATTTACAAGTTATCTGTATTGCATTTTTATTTTCATTACAATCATTATTAATTTTATGCTTATCACAGTACTTTTACCCTCTTCGGGGATAACACGATTACTATTAGTGGTTTATACCCGAAGCCTCCGAAGTAGTATTTTTATAATTCATGGGGGAATTAAACGTGGTGTATGAAGTTCCGATCGCTCAGTCTGATGCTCGAACTTGAGTTATAAATAACCTACTTTTGCATAATTTGTTGGGTTGTAAAAAAGAACAAAGGCATTGTACCTAGCTGGTATCGAACCTGCGACTACTTCGTTTGGACCGAAGCGTCTTGACAACTAGAGAAAATATTTTTACCCTTCCCAGGGATAGCAAAACTAATTACCATGTTTGAACAGCACATTTTCCTATAAGTCCAACACAATTATCTTTTTTTTTTACAACCTACCAAAGTAGTGCCTGCGATAGTGTAGATGTTAGGATTCCTTGAAAAACTGCAAGTTCCGGTGCAGCTTGACTATTTATATCTTTGCGCCATAACACTCAATATTAAACCTACTAAATTTTACAATGGTGAGTCGTATATATATGCATACGGATAGTGCAGGGGTCCGTATTCCTCGAAAAACTGCAGCTTCCGGCGCAGCTTGACCATTTATATCCTTGCGTCATAACACTCAACATTAAACCTACTAAATCTTGCAATGGTGAGTTGTATATATACGGTGCAGTCTCGCTAGTCCGGACATCCAGTTAATCCGGACGGACCTAAAAAAAAAAAATCGTCAGAAGCGTGCATCAGTTTTAAAACCTACTGTATCTGTTTCGTTTGTACTGTATTAGTTTTTTTTAGTACCGTGCAATCAATAAACTTTGAATTTCAATCAATAAGATGTTTTGTTTTCTATCCTAAATTAATTCGTAGGTTAAAAAAAGTAGGCCTGCGTTGTAGTATTGAGACTGAAAAAATCATTTTTATGATAAAAAAAAAAACATTGATTTTAATAGTTTTACCCATCTAAAACTTGTTTTACAGACATTTTAAATCTTATTCCGTTTAATCCGGACTTTCGGTGATCCGGACGAGGTCTGATCCCATCAAGTTCGGATTAGCGAGACTCCACTGTATCGTTAATTTGAACATCAGAGGCGTGGGTGGTCGGAATTTCATATCACATTTATGTTTACATCTTACATTTATATCGTCTTGCATCGCCATTGTGGTAAAAGGCCTTATGCTGTTTTACTTTTCTGCAACATACCTTATCCTACTTTATTTTACAGCAAAATGTCTTATACGAATTTGCTTTACCGCAAAATATCTTATAATATCTTATATTTATTGCAAGAAAAACACATTACATTACCTTTAAAACAATATACATTACACTACCTTTACAATAATGTACATTGCCTCACTTTTACCATAAAAGCATTACATTCATTATCTTTACATCAATATACATGACATTACCTTTACAACAATATACATTATATTACCTTTACAACAATATACATTATATTACCATTACAACAATATACATTATATTACCTTTACAACAATACGCATTACCTTTACAATAATGTACGTATCTCATACATTGCTTCACTTTTGCAGTAAAAAAATTACATTACCTTTACAATAATGTACGTATCTCGTACATTGCCTCAATTTTACAATAAAAAACATTACATTATTTATACATCAATATACACTGCTTCATTTTTGCAAAAGAAAACATTAGATTATCTTTAAAACAATATGCATTGCCCCACCTTTGCAACAAAATATATTACACTATATTTAAAAAAAAGAATAAATATATAAACAAGAGATAATTTTATATTAAAATTATGAATTATCCATTATTAAAGCATCTTATAGTATCATAAGTATGGAAGAATTCAAGTATTACGTAAGCACCTTGCGGGGAGGGGTTGTGGTTTTGCTCATTTTCCTACGTTAGCCAATGTTAATTTTTGCTTACTGGGGGTGGGGGGGGAGGGTGCGTTGTAATGGCCAAAATATCGTTTATGTAATACTTGAACTCTCCCTATCTTATAGTATCCTTTATTAAAGTAACCTTCCATATAGCTTTGTGCTTACTTTGTTTAGCTGAAGGAACGAATATCCGTCGACCCAAATATCGACCAATGGATCAAAGGGCTTTGGAGCTGGCTCGTCAAAAACGGGAGAAAGAAATTAAAATGTACCAGGTGCTAAGGGAAACGTCTGCCTATATTGTATACCTCTGGGTGTTAATGGTCCTCAGCTTCGGAAACCGAGACCCGAATGGTTTCTTTCTACGACAGGCAATCATCAATAACTTCATTAAACCTGGCGATCTCTGGAACGATTTTGGAACAGTAAGAAAATTAATTTAAGATTTCGAAATGAACCTAAAGCAATGAAATTCATTTATTGAACTTGCAGATATAGGTATTGAAGAAATGCAGTAATTCATCCAGTTAAAATATTATTTATTAAAGCTTTTCACATTTAAATTAATTCATTGATACATGCCAAAAATAAATTAATTCGAATGCATCGTTGAAGAAACTTAGTACGCCTTTTTGCTCAGGGCCTTCATAATATGTGTTCACACGTCGATGATAAATGAAAGATTGGTTTGGTTTTAAATTCTGAAAAAAATTACACGCTGTTGCCAAATATAGAAAGTAAAAATATAATTATACAATATCTGAAAAATATGAAATAAAAGCACACGATTTGGCATGGTGACAATTTTAGAAATTGAACCTTTTTAGTTTGTTTTTTCTTTCGTTTCTAAGTGGCAACAGTTAAGAAAGCCTGCGAAGTGAACATTTATATTGTGGGATCCCGCAAACTTATCTTCATTGTCTTCATTATTCAATTTTACAAATGCAGAAGGTCTATATTAACGCTTAGAAGTACTAGACCATACTTCCTAATGATCTGGCGACAATAAGAAATATTTGATTTTTTCAACTAACTCATTAAGAAGCATTAAAATGCTTTACATTTGGATCGAGTATCGTGCACGATATGTCTTAATTTTACCATGTTTAACTTAAACCTACTTCTTTTAAATTCCAAACTTCACTTCTTTTGGCACAAAGTAACTTGTACTGCTCTTGCGAAAAAAAAAAAAAAATCAACCAATCGAAGTCCAAACGCAGTTAACTGTTTTTGGGGGAAGGAGAGATGAGATGAAGCAGCAACACCTCTCAAGCGCTTCTTAAACTTATTATATGTTGGTGTTAATTTACGAGTCGCATTTTCGCATCGTACGTGTTAAAACGATTGAAAATACGAAACCTTGAATGTTTTACTAATTTGAACTCGTCTCCAGCTCAGATTGTTTGGATTACCGAGGTTTTACTGACTAACCATTACAGTATAACATATTACAGTAACGTATTACAGTATTACGTTAACTGTGCATGTTCTTTCTTGCATTACAGATCAATAATGAAGTTCGATTTTGGAATTGGACAAGGGAAGCCCTCATTCCCGAACTCTTCGTAAACAAATGGTATAATGGTCGCATACCCCTGGGTTTGAGATTATTTACAGATGATAGAAGCAACTTCAAAATCGGTTATGCCGTGCTCCGCCAGGTCCGAGCAAAACCAGGTATTATATATATATATATTGTTTAATATAAATTTTCATGGTTTTTTTTATGCTTTGTGGCGCAAGGATAATCGTTTTTATATCGCAAGGACACTTAAGGTCATTCTGCATTAGGACATAGTTTTTTTTAATAAGATTTCAAAGCTCTGTTGATCAAGGGAATTAAATGCCGCAGCCAGGGGACAGAATTTGCCATGGTCTTGGAATAACACCCTTCATTTATCATGAAAGCTGGAATTTTTTACAGTGAAAAAATATATTTTTGGAGGTCATGATCCCTGTGTCCGCACTTGGCCGCAATACGGATTGACTAGAATTTCAATCTCAGATGTTCTATTTTATATGGAGAGACAAACGTGTTACTTCCTACGGCATATACTTCACGGCGTTGTTTTTTTCCCTTCAACGGATGCCATTTTCTATTGTCTAATCGTTTCGGTGTTTGGCAATTTAAACTGCGAGACAAAGGCTGATATTTGTCGATCTTTTGAACGTAGAGGCTCCATGGTAAGCGACCAATATCACCTCACGATTCATTTGCAGCCAAGCACACTTAGTTGGTAGTCGAAAAAGAAACTGGTGGCTACGAAGGCAGTTGACATGAACACGGTACCACTTGGGTTCTAATTTAACTCGTTGTGTAACCTAATTTGATTGAGGGGACGTTAGTTAATTTGAGGTTTAAAGCTACGGCAGAGAAAACAATTTAATAAATAAATCCAAGCCCCACATTAACTGAACCGTTTATAAAATTCAACATTCAATAACCTATACCTAGCGCCCCTTATGGCGCAGTATAGCCCAGATGCTCTTGCGCCATAAAAAAGCCAAACAAACAAACCTATACCGGTAGTTTCCAAACTCTTTCGATTTTTGGCACCCCTGCTGAATCTACGTTAATCCAAGGCACCCTATGTCAAATTCTAACAAGTACACTTGGCCGATGTCAAATTCTAACAAGTACATTTTACCTATGTCAAATTCTAACAAGTACATTTTGACTACGTCAAATCATAACAAGTATGTTTTGACTATGTCAAATCATAACAAGTACATTTTGGCTATGTCAAATCATAACAAGTACATTTTGACTATGCCAAATCGTAAGTACATTTTGACTATGTCAAATCATAAGTACATTTTGACTATGTCAAATCATAACAAGTACATTTTGACTATGTCAAATTATAACGAGTACATTTCGACTATGTCAAATCATAACAAGTACATTTTGACTATGTCAAATCATAACAAGTACATTTTGACTATATCATAGTATAGAAAGTACATTTCGACTATGTCAAATCATAAGTACTCTTACATAAAAATAAATAAAACGTGCATTGAAGACTATAGAAAAAATGTAATTAAAAAAATTCAACTAATTACCATTAGTGGAATGGATGAGCCTGTATCTGCTCAACTCGTGGAATCAAACTGAATAGAGCTGCCCTCATTTCGTTTCTTTACGCTAGTTTTCACACGGTGCTTAGTTTTTATCATATTGACTGAATAAAAATTTTGTAATATTATTACTGCGACACATGTTTTGGGAACGGCTGACCTATACAGTAAATTTATATGGAGAGACAACCCCATGGGCGACTCTTATCTACTGGGCTACAACTTTATGTTTACATATATGTATAGACAAAATCGAAGCATATGTGTAATATATTTATAGTTAACGTTATTTTTCGTTCAGTGATACAGTTTTAGTATTTCTTTTCCGTATGTAATCGTACTCGATCTTGTATCGGATTAAGCTTTTCATGGTTTGTTTTTACGGCTCAAGGACTACAATGGTCATGCTGCGCCGGGACCTACTGTTTTCCGAGGAATCCGAGCCCCTGGACAAAATTTTCAAAGGAATCCGAACCTCTCAAGGACTAGGAAACCAAACCCAAACTACACTGAGCCGTGCGATCTTTATGAGATTTCTGAGTAAGCGTTCTTTGAATCGTCAGGAGTCAAACCGGAGTTAACGGCGCACTAGGCGAACGCGTTACCACACTGCGCCACCGCAGGGAAAGGTTTTTATAGGACCTAGACTGAATGGATAGAATAGATCCCTAAGGAAGAAAGATCGTTTGCATAACATCAGGTTCAGATGATTTAGAATTTTGGCTTTCTAGTGAAATTCTAAGCTTAAGGTGAAGTCATTTCATATCGTGAATCTGCAGCAATTTAAAATACAAATCAAGTAGGAAACAAAAAATTGATGTCATGGCCCCTGTCAACAAAAATTACTAACGTTTCTAAAAGAAATAAAAAAAGTAATATTCATTGTTAATTTGGATTAGTAATATGATATGACGCTTTGTGCAGGTGAAGTGGTTTAGACAAGACCTTAGTCTCACAATATAATCATAACTTATCATATAATTATAACTCGCCATATAATTACAACTCATCATATAATTTTCTACTATGTTTGGCGCAGTATAGACCAGATGCTCTTGCGCCATAAAAATCCAAACAAAAAAAATCATCATATAATCATAATTCACTAGTCTGTGTGTGTGACTTGTATGAATTATTTTACTTATTTGGAATCATTACAGTTACAGCGAAGTTCGTGCCTAAAATATAGATTAAAATAACTTTTAAACTCAAATATTACCAGGCCCTTGCTGTTTAAGCCCAAGCTTACTTGACCTATATGTAAATCCGGCATTACTCGAATTCCTGTTTCAACAATTAATACAACAAAGTGATATATAAGGACTTATACAACGGTGAGTCTACGACAATAATAATAATACTATATGCAGATACCTTTGGTTATCTGATGACTTTGGAAAGGACTTTAGGAAACTTTGGAAAGGACAAATAGATGAAACCAGCCAAATATAACTTGGACTGTGTATTTACATCATAATAATAATAAGTCAATAGACAAGTACACAGCAATCGCATTAATTTTTTGTCAAATACATAACGTTACTGTAATCTAGAGAGAAAGTAAGAAACAAATGAAATATATTCGTTGATAAATTTTGCAGGGTTTTTTTCAGTTGCGTGTGTTCACATTATCAGTCGTTAAAGGAAAGAAGTTCAGAATAACCATAATATATAAAATCTTTTAGGAAAAGTTTCGCTATAAACATTAATAAAGGCGACATGTTGAAGTTAATTACAATTTACTTTGCAGGACTTTTTAATAATCACTAGTTTTTTGTAAAATTCATTATTAATTACACGTTTTTTACAAGACATCGTATCGATCACAAGTTTCTTTGTACGTTCCATTATTAATTACATGTTTTTCGCAAGACATTGTATCTATCATTCTTTGTACGTTCAATTATTAATTACATGTTTCTTTTTTACTATTCATAATTAGTTAAAAAGTTCTTTGCACGATTCGTTATTAGTTACAAGTTTCTTTGTAAGATTCTTTTTTTTATTAGCTACTAGTTTCTTCTTTTGCAAGGTAATTTTTATTAATTTTAAGTTTCCTCATATACTTTTGTTCAAATTTCCACAGGAAGTTGTACCGTTTCGGAAAAGATGGATCATCTGGTGTCTGAATGTGCTGGTTACGGGACCATGGTCTTCGAGGATGGCGTTTTCCATGGGCCACTTTGGAATCGTGATGTCTCCATTGAGGACGTCATTCCTACGGAGTTTAAATACATGACTGCCTCGGATTTGAACGGATATCCCTTTTGGGGAGCGTTGGACTGGTATGGTGGGGGCGGCTACATCTACCCACTGATCGCAAAACGCTACGAAGACGGGGCTAAGCTCATTGAGCAAATGCATATATTGGAGCAAACTGGATGGATAGATAAGAGAACCAGGGCAGTGTTCATCGAGTTCGGCACTTACAATGCCCAAGTAAATCTCTTTACCGTGGTAACAATTATTGCGGAATTTGTACCAGGCGGGGGCATTGTTCCATATTACCATATCGATCCCATAAAGCTTCTTCAATATCACACAGGAGCTGGACTTTTACAACTTATTTGCCAGATTGCCTTTTTGATATTCATTGGCTTTTACACAGTGTCTGAATTGACGTCGATATTTAAGCAAGGTTGTAAATATTTCAGTGAATACTGGAATCTTGCAGAAGTAGCCAATTTGCTAGCTGCTTACGCAGCTATCTTTGTAGAAGTTTATAAGATGTTCATTACCTGGAGGATTTTGAGGATCTTTAGGGAAACTGAAGGTACTGGTTACATAAAGCTCCAAGAAGCGTTGCTCCTAGATGAATCTTTCAGCTATTTGATTGGGTTTCTAATGTCCTTAGCAACTTTGAAGTTCCTCAAATTGTTGCGATTCAACAAACGAATTGGTTCCATGGCAATGACGATTAAACTCTGTGCTGAAGAATTAAGTGGATTTGCCGTTTGTTTAATGATAGTATTTGTGGCATTTGTCATTATGTTTTGGATGGTTTTGGGAAGGGCGGTGAGAGAATTTTGCTCTTTTCTGAGTGCGTTTGAGTCCTCAATCAGCATGATCCTGAAAAAATTTAATTACCACGACATCGAAACGGCCTCGCCGGTTCTGGGGCCTCTAATTTTCTTCACATTTGCACTCACTGCATCCGTGGTTTTGATTAATCTCCTGTTGACGATCATCATACAATCTTTTGAGGAAGTGAAACATGACGTGTCCTTACAGAGTAGCGAACATGAGCTGGTACCATTCATCATCAATCGCTTAAAACTGATGACCGGCATTGGAAAGCCCAAAATCCACGCTTTACCTCCACTGATAGGCCATTTGAGTGATAAGAAGACAAACAAGTACGACGCAGTTGTCGATTTTCCAACCAAGGTTGACAAGCTCCTCGAGTTCATCAACTCGGTATATTTTGAAGAAAAAATGGATTTCGACAACAAAGATTTCCTTAAGAGGTTTAAGTCAAACGGGGATGACCCAACGTCAGACGTCAAATCTTCAGAAAATTCAAAACCAAAACCCAAGAAGGTTCGACCAACTGCAGCTGAAGCTGTTCATTCTGGAGATTTGACAGACTATTTAGATTTCTAATTGTTAAATGAAGACTTAAGTTAACCTCATTTTAATGCATTGACTTCGCATCGCACATTTTTTACTTCTTATCTTATCTTCACCTATATCACAACGTTAAATTTTAACGTTATTTTACAATTAACGAAATCAATTCTATTTATTTCGTACCAGAATAATTACTTCTCCGTCAAATTCGTCACGAAACAATTATTACCGAATGCTAATCTCCCAGGCTTTTAGAACGAAAATACAGCTTGAAACAACAAGAAAGAAAAAAAAATGATTCGTTTGCTGTATTAAAATTTTATATATTTACTCTATATAATTAACTGCATAACTTTGTCAATTCCTCTAGCATACAATTAGTAAAATTCTAATAAATAAATCACAAAATTTTTTACAAAAATGTGTTTCTTTGTTTTTTTCAGGTTTTGCTACCTTGGATAAAAAAATATATAGCCTATATATATATATATATATAAGAAAGAAAAGATATAACATATATATACATACACAATATATGTTGTCTCTGAAACAAAGTTATCTACAGATCATAATTATTGAAGCAGTTAAAAGCTGAAAAATTATTCTTTATAATTATTAATCCTACTTACTATGGCGAAATAAGTTAGAACATTGTTGCCATGACGCCATTCAATGGCAACATCTAAGGCTCCTCCGCATATCGGATATATGTTTGCCATCGTATCACGTGATCCCATTCACTGCTGTGTTAAATTTGAGTGATTTACAAGTGTGCTAGTTTTCATAAAATAAGGCGAAATGGGTGGGTGTTCTGCTGAGAATTGTTCTAATCATTCGAGGAATAAATATAGAATATTCAGATTTGCAATATATCTTATAAGAAGAAAATGGATTATTTTCCAATGGCAAACGTTGTGTTATGAAACCGGAAGTAGACCAGAAAATGGCTGCTTATGCGTCGGCCTATAATTTTACGGGCTCTAACATGGATGGCTTTTCAATCCTCTGGGCAAAATTTGATTCTAGGATAGCTTTGCTATATACAAATTACCGTGGTTCGAAGATCTCGTTAAGTTGCTCGTCCCATCGTTAAAAATTAAGTAGAAGAGACTGTAGGAGTTAGACGAAGGGAGGCCCTATACTCCCGGTAAAGCAAACCTGATAAGGCGGAGAGAAGTATGATTCCGACCGGTGGGATATAGTTCGCCCTTTCTTACGTTAAGAGAGTTAATAGAAGATACATTTCGTACATAAAACAATAAAATAATGCTCAAATACATAAAACATAGGCATATTTGTGCAATTAAAATCTGGTATTTATTAAATTTAGGAAAAAGACTCATTATAGCGAGCGCTGACGTCATTCAAGTAACTGACCACTCAGAGGACTTCGTTCGCTTGGCGGGAAATTTGGCGCCTGGAATTTTGGCAACCGCGTTTTTCTGCATTCCAAATTAGGCGATAAATAGCCTAATAATGTTGAGGGCTATCTCATTTTTCGCCAATCTGCGAATGAATACTCGTTGCACTGGTGTGAATAGGTCGTCGCAGCCTTAACAACGTACAAGGTTAGCTTTGCCGCAAGTACAAAATACTCCATTTGTAAGCCCCCAATCCACTTTTCTAACGATTAGAGGAAGATGGAAAAGAATGTTTTAAACAACATTCCCACAATGAAAATACCTTATAGTGATTTCACCGATTTTTCCTTGAAATTTTCAAAACAAGTTCAGATCTACTATAGCTAAAGCATAACTCTGTCGGCTTTTCATTCGCAAATTTACCGATGTGAAGTTATTATTTGAATTTGGTGTGAAACCGTTATTTTTCTATTGTTAGCGGTTAAAGCAACACCTGAAAGACTTCATAGTCGAACCGCGCATGCGCAGTTTCCTGCGCTACCGTTGCCATCTAGCCTTCGGATCCATATATACATACGTTTTGCTACACTACTTTTTCTTGTTTTTGCAGCTAACCAATTGATAAGCAGTTTTATTCGTAAACGCCTTTGGTTTATTTTCATGTGTGTGCTCAGTTTAAAGCCAATTATAACATAATTGCGAATTTGTTGGATAATATAAGTTCGGGAGCAAACACGCATGCGTGGCTATTTTCCTCCGCTAGTCTAATCTTTGATTACATAATTTTTACTGATTTAAGCTTGGTAAACCTTATATCTATTACACTTAAAATCCAGTTTTTCGTACTAATGTTGATTCGTGTGGAGAATTACCCAATTTTTTTAAACCCAATCGAACACTTTCTGCTGCGCATTAAATTTGGGACTGGGGTTTAGTCCATTGGTCAGTAAATGCCTGTTTCCAAGAGATAGTAAGATAAGTCTCCATTTTTTTAGTTACGTTAGGAAAAATAGGTGGAAATGGCTGGACGTTAGGTGGTTAACCGCTAATAATAGAAAGATACAGCGATTTTTCGTATCAATTTAAAATATTAATTTTTTCGCATTGGCGAATTTACAAATGAAAATCCTGCAAGGTAGCAGTAGTAGTAAATTGGGGGGGGGGGGGGGATTAGGAAAGGTGGCCAACGGAGGCGGCACCGTAATCCTAGGCAGGACGCTCACACAGTGCAACCAACCTCCAAGGCGAGTTGTGGGGAAAGGGGTAACCTTGCAAGGACGTGCTTAGATCAGAGATCGGTGACCTTTTAAAGGTGTTGGGCCAGAGTAATACTGAAATCACCTTTTGCATGCTAGCCTATATTCACCTTCAAATTATGAAGGTTTAGTTTACTATCTGAATACTAATGAAAATTAATAAATAAGTTCATTAAGAGAATACAAATTAATAATTAGTAATAGAACAGAATATAAATTAATAATTAGTAATACAACAGAGTACAAATTAATAATCAGTAATAGAACAGAATATAAATTAGTAATATAATAGAATACAAATTAATAATTAGTAATAGAACATAATGCAAATTAATAGTTAGTAATAGAACATAATACAAATTAATAATAGAACAGAGTACAAATTAATAATCAGTAATAGAACAGAATACAAATTGGTAATTAGTAATAGATTACAAATTAATAATGAAATTAGAGAATAAAAATCTCTTAGTCCGGGAGGATATTCTTCGCTAAGGATTTTATTTTAAAATAAATAAAATATGTCTGAATTCTAGCAAGTATATTCAGATTTTGTTTTTACTTTAAAATCACTACGTTTGCCATTCAAAACATAGTCCGGTTGACAAGCCTAGCCGACGTGCCCTGGGTTATCGATTTCTGCTTTAGATGTTGGTCTGAACTCATTTTGTAAGTTTCAAGCAAATCAGTGAATCACTATCAGTCACTTTTCTGGTCAGTGAAGCCGAGGAAGATGACCAATGATTAAAATTTCGTAATTTGCAATTTCTACTTTAAGGAGACGATGTGTCAGGATAGGCGTAGGCAGAAAGTTCATAAGGATGGGTGGTTACAGAACTATGACTCATATATTCCTGTTAAATATACAAAATTTCATTGCGATGGGGGGTTGCAACCAAAAAACCGCTCCCTGACTGCGCCTATGTATGCCAGTGCCGTGCCAAGGATGTGGTGAACGAGATAACTGCCTCAAGTTACAGGCGCGCCAAATGGGGGTAATATGGGGTGTATTTTGTAAGCGAACGTTTATGTCTAAGAATTAAAAAAAAACGTAGTTAATAATTTAAAATAGTAAATGTAGAAGCATATATATATATAAAACGAAGCGTTTTAACGGGGTCACCAACGAAACCAACAACATGGGGTTTTCCATAGAGACATAAGGAACATTTTCTCCGAAAATACTTATTCGATGCGCATAAAACTTTTTTTTTTTTATAGTTAGCAAATATATTTAATGTTTGGGGTTTTACGATATATACAATATTTGTAATATTAAAAATATTTGTATCAAATTAGTTTTATTTTTCTAAAAAACACGATTTTTATTTAACGTTTAGGTCAATAATTAAAAAACCAAATAAAAAAATATAAAACACTAAAACAAAGTATGCAGAATCCCTATATGTACGTACACAAGAAATTATCAGTCAACTGAAACTCAAGATTTTGAAAACATGTTCCTTTTGCGACAGGAAATATCATTTTGAGAAAATCGCATTTTTGTAAAAAGTTTGTAGTGCATTTAATTTCACTTATTACATTTGTAATTGTTTAAAAAATAGTTCTAATTAACCCAGAGCCAAAAATTTTGTGTGATATGAAAGGTATGAATCCATACTTTTTTCGAATAAAGAAAAAAATTTTCTTTTAAAGCACTTTTACAAGTAGAGAAACACTTGAGGAGCACTAAAATAAAGAAACCAAATGTTTAATAGGTGGTCATTTACGAGAAAAGTTGTTTTTTGGTATTGAGTACTATGTTTGATACAGGACACAGGAAAGAATTATTTTTTATCTCCTCCTGAAAATGTAGTTTGGCCCTGAATAATAAACTGCCACACTGAGAGAAAGAAAGAGGCAGTTGAATGCAGGAAATTTAATGGTCATAAACGAGGAAAGTGTCTTTCCTTCACCGTATATGGCTTTAAGTTTGATGCTGGACTTGAAAATGCCATTTTTTTTTCTTTTCATCAGAAAAGTTGTTTCTAAAACAATATTAAATGAGGCTATCCATAAGAAGACAAGAATATGCATATTAGCAGGGAAACACAGAGGAAGTCTAACATGTGCGAACAAAGCGTTTAATATGAAGCAGCTCATGGTCATAAACGAGGAAACTTATTTTTTTTCACTGCATAGAGTTTTAGGTTCGATGCCGGATTTGATAGCTTTTTTTCCCCCCTTCAAAAAATAAGTTGTCCCTGCCAAACGAAACGGCATGTTGGAAAAGGAGGGGGGAAAAAACCGTTCAACAGCAGGAAACTTAATAACCGTAAACGAGGTTTTTCATCACCGAACAGGTACTGAGTTAGATCCTGGAAGTGCGAAGGTGTTTTTCTCCCCACTCCCTTCTAAAAAATTGCTTCTGCCTCACTAAATGAAGAAGCGCGGTAAGGCAATGATTCTCAAAGCAAGTTCTACGGAATCCTCGAGTTACCCAAGTAAAGTGTTCGGCAATTTGTGAAATATGGTTGAAATTTTCATAAAAATTTAAAAATTCTGTAATCCCCCCCCATTAGAGTTGTAAAGTCAGGCAAGTTTATCCTTAGAGGAACTAACTGCCTGTTGTTTTGTATGCAAGAAATAATAAATAATCTGGAAAGGTTGGCCGAGCAAGCGGCTCTGTGTTTCCAGGAGAGGGAGGGACAGAAATAGTCTAAGGGATAAGAAAGAAGGGGTAGAATCTCCATTTGGGGATCAGAGCTCTTAACGAGATGTGGTGGAAGAACCCAAGTTGAGTTCTGGTGAACAAGGTCCAGTGTGGAGCATCGCCTCTGATCCCCACCGATAGCGTAGCGCGGTTTGAAATTTCTGGAAAGCCAAAAATTATGGAAGGTGTTTAGGAAGGACGAAGTGATGTCCCCTGAATGGCCAAAAGCTCAATTTCCCCGGTGTTGTCTCTATTGAGAGAAAATGTTATAATATGAAGTAGGCGACAAGTTCTAAGTATAGTGATAGTTCTTTCAAGAGAACGAAGTTGATAACTGAACTAACTCAAGGGGGACTCGAGCTCCCCAGTGGATATCAGAACACATTGTTTTCTTTACTATTGCTTCATATAATCTTCTTTAATGTTACTTGGGCCCCACAATTTTTGACCTACTACGCCACCGATTAATCGTAACCAACACAATATAACAGTATTACTTTCTATACTAATTTATTGATTACTTTTTATGTTTGTCTAAGAAGTGATTAATAAGATCCATTCAAGTTTTATTATGTAATATTTATTTGGGATTCCGTGGAGGAAGGCACTTGGTAAGAAAAAGGTTTGTAATATAAACAGTTTGAGGGCCACTGCTCGAAGGGAAAAGAACGGAGCAGTTAATAGCAAGAAGTTTGAGGGTAATTAAAAAGAAGAAGAATGGTATTTTGGCACTTTGGATAGGTTCCTATGTTCAGTACTAGACTTGGAAATGTTTTTTCTACCTTTAAAAAAGCAGTTTTAGGGTAGAAAATGAAGCCACAAAATGTTGCCACAAATAGGAAACAAATGTTAACTGGAGAACACTGCAATAAGTCATTAATGCGTTTAATGGCTGGCAGCTTGATGGCAAATACGAGGAAAGTGTCTTAGAGTCACATTATAGTGACTACAGTTCTATACCGCCTTGTATTTTTAGTAACGGAAGTAGTTTTGTCGAGGTAAATGAATTCAATATTTCTATTTGGAAGCTCATGGATACTATGTTGTTGTTTTGTATGCAGAAATGATTTGGAATAGTTGTCCGATCAAGAGCAACTGCATTTCCAAAAGAGATATGGCGAAGTCATAGTGATGTAGCACCTATCCAACCCTGCATGCGATGAAGTATGAGAGGTGATATGACACATAGCGGAGTTTCATGAATCGAGAAAAGGCAGGAAGAAACCTGATGAAGAAAGGCAGAAACTGGTGAACAATGAGGATGCAAATAAACAGCAAAGTCAAAGAACCACCACGCCGAACACGCAAGACACCAAGGTACACAGCGACAAGATGGCTACTAGTCACGTAGCATTTACATTTTCAGCGAATGCTATTCGCTGAAAAATTGTACGGAATATCAATTTGACACAAATTAAAAATTGCAAGTTCAATTTAAACAGGGTTTCACTAAATAAATTTACGAATAACACTTTTGAAATTTGAGAAAGAAAATTCTCGCGAGTTTATTAATCCAGATTTTTGTTGAAGTTCAGCTACTCGCGCAGGAACGACAACGTTTCAGCTGATATTTGTTTTAACGAATATTACGAATAAATGGTTTATATGCCTAATAACGGAGCGATATATTGAGGAATAATTTTGAGAAGGATGATGGAGACTACATCTGAAGATGAGACGGATACTGAAATTCGCAGAGGTTCTTTACAATTGAACAGTTTGGCTGACGATGAAAGAAAGTTTTTTGATTTAGTCGAAGAAGGCAATACACAAAACGTCCGAGATTTTTTAAAGGTATGCAGTTTTAAAATTGTTTCTTTTATTCTTAGTTCCTTAGGGACTGTATCAGATCGAAGTTTTCTCGAGAAATACATGCGAATTTGATCTCCAAAATGCACCATTAATTTTGTGTTTACAAACAGAAAAATACACACACAAAAATCTATATTTTATAGTACTTTTATATCGCCAACAAAATTGGCGATCCATTTCCTCGCCAACCAGGGGACAATTTTTGAGAAGGCATGTGGTTAGAATCACTGCTGCACCCATGTAGGGAGCCGAGGGGGCCTGGCCCCTCCTGGGATTAACAAAGCGAAAAATTATTACGCCAACAGACACTGAAATTCTTTTAAATGTAGTAAAACTGAAAGTAGTGACGATCCCAACGATGTTTCCCTGAACTCTTGTGACATTGATGAGACTGCTGTTGAGGAAAGCAACAGCAGCGGCTAGGGGCTGTCTTCAAAAGCTTTCCAAGAGGAAAAGTTCCAAAACGGTTGGAATAGAAATTCTGACTACGACTACAGATATTTCTAATTATGCCAAGATATCTAACCTCACTGATGAAGATAGGATAACAGTGCTAAAAAGTCTTTGGGAACCATATGCAAATTGCAATTTTCCCACGACCGTCACTAGTGCTGTATAAAGTCAAGGAAAATCTCACCACAGTCTGAAGTTCTGCTCATCTTAACTGAGTAAGCATAACTGGCTAGCTTGTCCAAAGGTAGTAGCAGACAGTGCTTACAGAGAAATTTATGTGTTCTTTTCACCCTATGAAGTCTGTTTAAGATCAACACAAGCCACAAGTCAACTTGTTTCAAAAGAATTTAATAATTGGAAGAAGGCCTTGGAGAAGTTCAGCCAACATAGAACTTTTCTCTATCATAAGGATTCAGTTCACAAAGCCGATGAGTTTTTAAAGGTCGCAAAAGGAAAAAAGGCTTCCGTAGATCAAGTAGTGGACAGAGGGCAAGCAAAAGCAAGTTTTGCACAATAGGCTTATTTTTAAACCTATTACTAAAACAGTGATCTTTTGTGGAAAACAAAAGCTGGCCATTGTAAAATTGTACAAAAAAATCCACCATTTTTAATCATTTAAGCATATTGCACTGTCAAATTAGTAGCAATTTAATAATGATAAATGAACTAAAAAAAACGGAATTGATATGGCCTCCTGGCCATTTTTCCACCAAAAATTTGTTGTACTATTGGGCCCCCTTGGGAATATTCTGCGTGCACCACTGGTTAGAATTGGTAACAAAGAGCTCAGAAACAAAATTTATTGCCTTACTTCAGTAGACAGTAAATGGCGACTTTTTTAAACTTTCCACCTTGGTGGACTAGCAATGCGTATGCATGGCCGTAATGATGGAAATCATATTTTTTCATGATTTGTACGTAGCTTAGAGCCCAAAATGTATTAACCATTATATAAAATTATTAGTTCGAAACTATGTTATTGTTTGTTTTTACGGCTCAAAGACTACAGTGGTCATGCTGCGCCGGGACCTACTGTTTTCCGAGGAATCCGAACCTCTTAAGGCCTAGGGAACCAAACCCCGGACTACAGTGAGCAGTGCGATCTTTATGAGATCTCTGAGTAAGCGTTCTTTTTGCACTGCTGGGAGTCGAACCCGGATTAGCCGCGCAATAGGAGAACGCGTTACCACACTGCGCCACCGCAGGGCCACGAAGCTATGTTAAAATCATCTTAACGTATAAAGCTTAAGGGTGCGATATGCATAATTTATTTTTCAAAAATATCCCCTTCTTTATAAAGGATTAAGGGGCAGCAAAATAGACTAGGGGCTGGCAATTTAAAAAAAAAAATAACTCTGTCACTGCCAATAACAAATGCATATGCGTATTCATAAAGTTCATAAGGGGGCGTTACAGAGCTACAACTCACATATTCCTATGTTAAATATACAAAATTTCATTGCAATGGGGGTTACAACCCCCATCAACACCCCCTGCATACGCCAGTGAACAAATGTACTTATAACATCATTCGTGCTTTCATTGACCCTGTTATTGTTTTTTTACTCCTTTCTAAATTTACTTAATTTACTTTCTTAATTTACTTTTTAAACTTTCTTAATTTACTCCTTTCTAAACGAAGTCCCCAAGTTTCGCTAATGGAGTTTTGTAAAGTTTAACGGGTAACTTAAACTATATTATTCTCGGGTTTTCAAATGCAAATGGTATATTTATATGGTTGTCATATATCTAATGCGAAGTCAACTTGTCGACTTCATGTAGAAAAGAGTAAACTAAACTACATCAGGAGGCCGAAAATCTAATCTTTTTAAGTAGAAATTTTGTAGGTATATAAGCAG
>QLNU02014802.1:147029138-147039881 GCA_006491805.2 Dysdera silvatica
ACAGGAAACAACGCTCTCTTTCTCCGTATGTAAAGATGTTAAGGTATTATTACCCTCCGCAGGGATAACACAATTGCCAAATATGGTCAACACAAGAAAGCCTCCGGGGCGAGAATTTTGTGAGTTTTCGTGGGGGAAATTTATTATACTATAATTTTTGCCACCCACGTATTAATTACAGCTCAAACTAGAGCTTGTGTAATTTTGGAGAAAAAGACAGATACATAAGCTCTAGTTTGAGTGTAATTAATGGGTGGGCAAAATTATACACCTTTTGGTCATTTCTGGCACATTTACAGCACAGCGGTACGTAGACGACATTCTACGACCGGTTATGTTACCATTCCTTTTGCGACACCCTGGACTTACGTTTCAACAAGACAATGCCCGGCCGCACACGGCACGTGTTGCTATGAATTGTCTTCAAGCTTTCCCAACACTTCCTTGGCAAGCTAGATCTCCTGATCTCTCTCCCATAGAGCACATTTGGGACGGTATGAGAAGACGATTGCAACCATCCCGGAATGTTGACGATTTAGCCCGACAGTTGGAGATAATTTAGCAAGAAATTGTGTAGGACACCATCCGGGATCTTTATCAGTCTATGCCACGCCGGGTGACAGCTTGCATCCAGGCCAGAGGTGGACCAACGCCTTATTGACTTCCTCCCTTTGTAACGGTCAAACTCTGCAATAAATCATTCAATTGTTCTGAAATTTTAATCCTTTCTTTTTCTATGTATGTTCTTCACATCCACCAATTTTTATCGCAATCGGACAACTCCTCCTTGATGCGTCGATTTGTTTGTTATAGAGTGTACATTCTTTTTCAGCACATTGTACATTTTCCCCTTAGAAAGTAGGTCAGCTACAAATTATTTATTTGCCTAATATCAATACGGTATGCCATATAAATGTACACTCAAAAATTAAATCGTAATTTTAATAAATAAAAAAAATTCTAAAGGGGGACGGAGCCCCACTTAAATTTTCTTGAGCATGTATGGTGCTTCTTGAATTTTGATTTGCAACCCTGTTGTGAAATTCTGATGTTACTTCATTTGATAGAAGATGTGTACAATTGAACTGTGATTCACAAATTTGCATAGAAACTTACGAAGAGTTTGTGTTTTCTATTATGTATTCAGAAGAGGCAAGTTGTTCTTCACGTCGAAAAACTCTTTTCAGAAATTGATGTACTCTCATAAATAACTGAAATATTTTGAAAACAGAAAGTACAACCTATTATAACAAGATTAAAATTATGTTTCATTTTTTCAAGTCTTTTGTTACATCACGTCGACTTTTAAATCTATCTAGATTTTAAATCACTACTAGACTTTTAAATCTATCTAGATTTTAAATCACTACTAGACTTTTAAATCACTACTAGACTGCATAAAAACAGTGCACAAAAGGGCCATAACTAGACGTTTGTTACACGGAGAAAAGTTCTGAAAGTTACACAGGGGGTAAAATTCGTAAATGTTTTGATGTATTTTATTAATATATTTAATAATACTAAATATAAGCTAATATATTTAACGTTAATAAATAAATTTCTTAAAATAAATTTTGCATTAAAAACTTATAAATTTTAATATGCCTCTATAACTTCCCTTATCATTATAGCATATATAAAGATATATATAAAGACATATATAAAGACTCACATAGCATATATAAAGACTAACTTCTATAAAAACAAACCATTATATACACAAAATCTACCGTAGAAAGCTATTTTGAATACATTTTTAACGTCAATTTCCAGTTATGTACAATTTCGTACAAAACAAAAAATTAAATAAAATTCTACAATATTTGATTTTTGAAAAAAATATTTCCAGGGGCGAGGGAAGTCCGGCCCCTATGGCTAATCTAGCTACGGCTGTGGTGCATAACATGATATCATTGCAAAATTACTAATAAGGATAAACTATTTTCCAACAGGATATGTATAAATATTGCAGTTATTATAACCTGCTTCATTTACGAATGTATTATTTAATCGTGTTGAGATTTCACCCATTATAACTGATTCTTTTAAATCAAAATATCATTATTTTTAAATTTCAATTGACTAGAATAGGAAGAGAGAACGTTAACTTGGATTTGTCCAAATCATTAACTAATTATGCGCTTTTGTTTAAGTGATCACATTCCTGAATCTGAATACCAGACTTATGATGATAGCGCTGAATATTCAGATGATATTACACCGCTTCTGCTTGCCGCTCGGTGTGGAAGTTTTCCTATGGTGCGAATGCTGCTAGCAAGAAGTCATCGTATAGACAGGCCGCATAAGCCAGCGTGTAAGTTTAGCAATTTGTTCCAAACGTTTAACTAAGTTCTAACGTTTTCTAAGTCTAAAGTTTAACTAAAGGTTAAACTAAGTTCTTTAAAGTTAGCAATTACGAATAGGTAAAAGCTTAGTTATGAAAAGCATAATAAACAACATATTGAAGTTCATAAAAGATATAACGTAAGTCTATGAACAATGTAACGTAAGTCTATAAATAATATAACGTAAGCTTATAAGCAATATAATGTAAGTTTATAAATAATATGAATTCCTACATAATATAAGTTCATAGATGTAAACAACGTAAAGTTTTTAATTATGAAACAAAACGAAATATGTAGTTATAAATATATTGAAGGCTTCTAATTATATAAAACAAACAGAAAGGATCTTACGATCAAAACCAATATTTATCGATAACATCAATGCTGTTTAGTGAGAAAGACGTTTGTTCTATTACTTTTAAACCTTACAGAAAATTTAAAATAATCATTTGAAATCAATGGCGCACCTACGTAGGGGACCGAGGGGTCCGGCCCCTCCCTTGGGTTAACAAAATGAAAAATTATTACGCCAACAGACACTGGTAAATTATTTTATTAAAAATGTAGGATAAAATTAGTGATGTTCCCAAGATTTCCTTGAACTCTGGTTACATTGATGAGACTACTGTTAAGGCAAGCAACAGCAGCAGCAGTGGTCTGGGACTGTCTTCAAACGCTTTCCAGGAGGTAAAGGTAGACCAAAACACAATATCAAACACGGTTGAAATAGAAATTCTGACTGCAGATATTTTTAATTATGTCAAGAAATCTAACCTCACTGATGGAGATAAGACAAGAGTGCTGGCCATTGTAAAATTGTGCAAACATAATCTACTACTTCTAATTATTTAAGTATGTTGCATTATAGAATTATTAGTAATTCAAGAATGATAAATGTACACGCAAAGATAACCTAAATTAATATGGCGTCTGGCCATTTTTTTTTCCACCAAAAATTCCTTGCAATACTAGGCTCCTTCTCGGGAATATTCTGGGTGCGCCACTGTTTGAAATCATGTGTAAGGTTGAAGAGTAGTGAAGGAGAAACTAGATATAGGCTAAACGTCTAGATAATCAAAGAGCAACTAGGTGCGGAGCATTGAATTGAGTTCTATAGCTTTCCCTATACTTCGAGACTAGTTACGTCAATGGGAAGGAGTATTGAAGCAAGAATATTAAAGGTGGACCTGTTTACGTTACAGGTAAATTAATATTAATTGTGTAAAATTCGCTTCAGTCTTGTAATTATGAAACAATGCAAAATTCATAATTACGAGGTAATGCAATGTTCATAATTCTGAAATAATTACGGTTTATTAAACTTGTTCACGTTCTATGCTTTAAGACATTGTATATGTAATTACGTTTCAAGGTATAATATAACCTGTGGATGAGACCAAAGTGGAAACAAATAAACAAAACAGATAACAAAGTGGACGGTACTTTTTCTGGGGAAGAGAGATAATCTAGGGGACACGGATATTGGGAATCGAAATAAAAACTTCCATTGAAATTTTAAATTTGATTCGGGCAATAGCCTGTAGCAAATTTATGACACCGGGATGAGAAGGGCCGTGGGATGTGGGCCGAAAAATTTTGTGAATCGCTCATTTGACTAACCTAGTAGCAGTAGAGTGGGCGTGGGGAGTGGGAAGGGTGGCCGCCGTAGGCGACACTGTAATCCTAGATTTTACTAACTTATGTATGTATGTATTGGGCAGAAAGAAAAATTGGAAAAGGTGGCTGCAATTCCGAATCACGGTATGTTACATCAATCCAGTTTGTAGGAAATTAAACTCTGTCCAATGAATTCAAAAGCAGTATTCGTTGCTATTAATTATTCAAGATGCGACACATTATGCAGGATAATTAATCAATCATTCGTTTCACTAAAATCTTATGTCACTTGAGTATAATTAGAATTTCTTATTATGCAACAAAATAAGTTGTTTTCCTAGAATGCGCAAAACACTCCCTTTGGTTTTTCTGTCGTCTGAATCTGATCTCGATGTTTTGCATTTGTTGCCGAGCAAAATATACGCATCTAGAAAAACGCGTTTTAAGATTCAAAACATCCTAAACTGGTTTGCTTAGATCTGTTTAGCTGAACCTCTCATCTTATTAAAGATCCATTCTCCTTAACTATTAACTCTTAAGGAGAATGTACCTTATTAAATATATGCATTCTCCTTAAGAGTTAATATTTCCTCCGCTTTCCTAATGGTGAAAACATTCTATTACTAACTTCAAAGTTCATCAGATTTATATTTGTTATAAATCTACTCGAAGAGATGTGATGAGCGTTATACACACAAATGCACACACACACAAACATACATGCCTAATTTATCAATTTATTTATTACTCAAACTACCTGAATTCCTTATTCTATTTACCTTCAATTCTCTCTTTTTAAATGAAAATAATTGAAGACGTCGGTAAAAGAAGGATATAACTCCACTTTTTATAGTTTTGAGAAAAACGGTATAAAAATTCAATTCACTGCATATTAACAAAATTTTTTTATCATTATAATACGTATCGTTGGATAGGGAGCTGCACCGTTCTTTTACCTAACGATACAGGCTTATTTTCTCTATCACGTGTTACCCGTAATACAAAATCTCCAATTTTGGAGTTACACCCTCCTTTGACCGATGTCTTCAATTCTCCAAAAGTTCAGACGTTTAAAAGACGTTCTCAAACAGACGTTTTAAGATTTTTTTTCCGCAAACATACAGCTACTATTAATGATGTGCGTGAAGCGGTTTTCATGTGCACGTTTTCCTAACCCAAAGCTTCAATATTGGAGAGCTAAAGGTCTCTCCCGATTCGATTGCTTACCATTACCGCTAGATGTCAAAGGATAATAAAAAAACATGTTGTAATCTCAAAGACAATAGAGCTACTTTTTGCTCCAATAACTATCAACCTTGGTGTAATCGTTGCTTACATCTTTTACCTTTCTTGTCATTTACTGCAGTTTTTTCAAATAAATTCTATCCATAATTATTTCATTCAACAGCAATTTTTTCATTTATAATTAAACTTATACTTTTGTATTTCATTAAAAAATATTGATGTATCGCTGAACTGGTCCCGCTGGCATACCTTCAGCAAGTGTGGCGCAATCAAGATCTGCAGCTTTCAAATTCAACGCCAACATGCGTAATCCGCCACAAACAGTCATGGTTCAGCAAGCATCTGTTCAACAAGCTGTTGCCCAGCAATCTGTCCACAATCATGGTCAGGATTCACTCACCGCTTCGATGTTGGCTTCGGCCATCCCACAAGAACAGAAGCAGATGCTTGGAGAACGTTTGCTCTCCATCATTCATGGATGGCATCCGTAACTTGATAGTAAGATTTCCGGAATGTGGCTGGATATTGATAACTCGGAGCTTTTGCTTATGCTCAAACATAAGAAATGTTTGAAATCGAAGGTTGAAGAAGCTGTGGTCGTCCTCCAGGCTCATCATGCCAAGGAAACCATCGCTGCTGGTGGTATGAAAAAAAAACTGCTGTAAATATTGAAGAAATTAGGAAATCTCTATTAAGTTACAAAGTCTGTTCATTTTACTTTCGATTCTCTTTCACTTCGGAAGAGAGCCTTGCAACACAAGCAAGACTTTTTATTCTCATTCTTTTTCCCTCTTCCTTTACTAAACTAATCATTAGAAACAATATATCTATAATCAATGTCTAATGACGAAATATGTCCATATAAGCTTCCAGGTATGGAATATATTGTCTGGTTCGCACTCTGTGTACGGTGTGCGCAAGGTTGAATAACCATTATTATTCTCTCTCCAAAATTCACAATTAAGAAAAAAGATGAAATAGTCAAGGCTTGTTACGTGGAAGTTAAAAATAAAGTGGAAGATATAAATATTGTAAATATGATTAGCTTTAAATTTATCCTTAGGCCTCTGTGCGACATGTAAGGCTCTGATGTCAGAGACCATGTCCAGTTTGTCACGAATACGATTAAACTGCTACAAGGCACTCTCGAACCCGTCTTACATTTCTCAAGTCACGTCCGATCCCATATTGTACAGTTTTCTCTTGGACAATGAACTAAAAGAATGCGCCGAGATTGACAAAGAATATCGGGTAAGGAAATAAAATAATTCCAACCATCGAGTTGCTCTATCTCCTAGTTTTCAATATGTTTTGTTCTAAAGTTTCACATCACTCATTACTGTAGTCTGGTGGCAATGTTGTGAAGCCAGGTCTCTACTCTGTGTGTGTGTGTGTGTGTTTTAGAGAATAATTTTATTTATTCTTCTTTTGTACAGTCGTTTTGACATGACATGCCAACCATCGTTACTGTTCTTCTAGAGAACAGTGAAGTCATGACACTTTTAATGTGATTAGCGTTGTTAGAGGATTGCTATCGGACTAATCCAACTTTAACTTTCAACTAACTCTGATTTAACCATGAGTGGGAAGAAAATTCTATATTTGGCTTTTTTTCCCCTCTATATTTAATAGTAATCAGGAAGCAAGCTTTCTCGCATGCAGAGCTCAAGAACTATTAAAAGACAAAATAAATGTGTTGCTTTATTTAAATTTTTATATTATTTCAAAACTGGCGGGAAATTCTATGCCAAAAGGCGACCGAAAACTTATTACGAGAAGCCCAGTGCCGGATTAACGCATGGGCTTCAGGGGCTGCAGCCTAGGGGCCACCGCAAGCTAGAGGGCCCCCAGAGACGTGTTCTCTTGTAGACAATCCTTTTGAACAATTTTACTGGGGGCCTCATAATACTAGGGGCCTCAAAAACTTTAATCTGCCGTTGGAGAAGACTGATGATTTTCTTGGATTCAGGCTTTGTGAAATTTTTTTTTCAGTATTAGAAAAAAAATTGTAGAAGTTATTTCTTATTCGATTTTGTATTTTTTGGAACATGGGAGTATTAACACCTACTCCCCTCATACCTGTTGAGAGGACTTATACATTAATGATAATTTTTAAAAATTCACATTTTTAGAATGAATATCTTGGATTCGCAGAAGAATTGCGAAGCTTCGTTGTGAAATTGTCGTCCGAATGTCGCAATGCAACTGAGATGGAAATTATTTTAAAGCAACCCTCTGGATTTAAAGGTGCTGATGATATTACTTTTCCAAGACTACAGTTGGCTGTCGATTGCACACAGAAAGAGGTTTCCTTTATTTTTCTTAACTTATTTTCCTTTATTCATCTTAATTCTCTTTCTTTATTCTTCTTAATATATTTTTTATAGGCCTACATCTTAATTTGTCCCCCTTCCATTCCTCTTATTTTTTTCCTTTATTTCTCTAACTTCAATATTATCACATTTTCTAATACCAGGCAATTTCGCTTCTATGTACAAGTGAATTTTATTAGTTTCCTTTCCTCCTCCTCCAGAGTTTTAACGATTTGCTACGTAACGTGAATGATCATTCTTAGAATAGTGCATATTACTTTTACGAGAATATTATAAGTACAAGAGTTATTTTCACAAGTCCCCCAGACAGAAGTTTTGGATGCCTCGGAAGACCGTAGATCCAGGGGCTAAGCATGACCCTAGTTATTATCGCATCACAAAACAAATTAACAGTACGTTCATGGATGCCTATATTAGTACTTCTAGAAGGTGGGGACTGAGAAAAATTATTACTTTCTTCTCAAGACTGTCAAAAATTTTAGTGAATGTACAAGATACTAAAATGCTACAAAAATAATTTATACTGCTTGGCAATTAGTAATGAGCTAAAAAGTATCTTACTTTAAAATGTGACTGTAGATTTTTTTAAAAGTAAATGCATAGCAGAATCGGGCAAATCTAATTTTTGAACGGCTGGGGGGGCTTCGTGCCCACCTATACCCACTTATATGGGATTCCATGATTACGTTCCATCTTGTTTTTCACTTTATACAGGGTGTCTCAGCAGCAGGGTTACAAACTTCAAGGGGTCATAGTACTCATCAAGGTGAACGATATTTGTCATAGAATCTAAAGTCGCAAACCACCCACAGCGCCAGTTCTAAAACCGTCCAGCATGCACAAATATTTACAAATAGTGCGTGAAGAGCGCCAGATACTACTCAGGTCATCTGATCAAGTGCATGTGCTTGTTGCTCTTCTCATGCACTGGTAGTAAATACTTGTGCATGCTGTACGGTTTTAGAAATGGCTCTGTAGGTGGTTTGCAACCATAGGTTCTATGACAATTATCGTTCAACTTGATGAGTACTATGGTCGCTTGAAGTTTGTAACCCTGGTGCTGAGACACCTTGTATATTATAAAAGATGTACTCAAATCTTCGTTGTTTCCATTTTCTCACTTGTAGTTTGTTGCCAATTCACTAGTTCAGCAAGTTTTAACCTCGTTCTGGTTAGGAGAGAGCCGCTCGTGGAACCGACTAACGCTAGTGCAAAAAACTTGTCGCACTCTTCTGAGAATCATAACCCTTCCTGCTATTGTCTTGGCTGTAATCTTCGCACCAGGGAGCAAATTCTCAAATAAGTACAAAGCTCCAGTGAATAAATTTGTGTCCAGTTTAGCATCTTATTTGGTCTTCGTCTTCTTCGTCTACTTGCTCAGTGAATTGGATGAAAAAAGAAGTAAAAGGGGCCCCCCGCGCACAGGTAAAAGGTCGCTCCTAAACATTCGTCATTTTTCACATGCAGTAAAACCTCTTTAGCGGGGACACCTGTATTTAACGGAGGCCTTTTTTCGAATTCCCATTTACAACGCTTGTTATTTTTGAACTCTCCTGAATAACGGGCAGGTACTGCAATCTAGAGGTGTCCAATATTAAGAGATTTTATTGTATTTCGTCACCTTTAAATTTTTATAGAATTTCGTCAACTCCTTAAACTTATTTTCTTTATGTACTTTGGACAGGTTGTGAAGCAATTGTGATAATTTTCGTCGTGGGTTTTATCG
Organism: Dysdera silvatica; assembly: GCA_006491805.2. Classification (NCBI taxonomy): domain Eukaryota; kingdom Metazoa; phylum Arthropoda; class Arachnida; order Araneae; family Dysderidae; genus Dysdera; species Dysdera silvatica. The sequence goes on from QLNU02014802.1 coordinate 147,038,408, forward strand.
TTTCATCTATAAAGCAGCTTTGGTCGCAAGGAAGAAGCTTTTTCAGAGTGGCTTGGCACTGGTAGGAAGATATTTTTTTTCCACTGAATATTTGAATTCAAGTTTGAATGAATGGTATACTTTCGGGTACTCTTTGTGTCATGGCGTAACGTCGTTTTAGCTCCTACTATGGCAGGACCTACAATTTTCCGAGGGTTTGCGACCGCTGTCGTTTGGGAAACCAAACCCCGGAGTTCAAATCAGTAAAAGAAGACAGCAAGCAGGAAGACTAGCGGAAGCCAAACTCAAATTTTCGTATTGATAGAAAAACGCCTTACTTTTTTATGCCAGTGTATAAGGCTCCTAAAAAGAGCGAGCTGGCGCATCCGCCATTTTGATGCCATCTTTCCACATGACTGCATCCACTGTTGTGTAAAGTTGAGTGTTTTGTAAGTACATTATTTTCAATAAAATAGAGTGAAATGGTTGAGTGTGCCGCTGTGGGTTGTTCAAATCACTTAAGGCATAAACATAGAAGGTTTAGATTTGCAATAGATCTTGTAAAAAGAAGAAAATTGGTTATTAATTTTCCAATGGTAAACGTTGTGTTATGAAACCGGAAGTGTACAACAAAATGGCGGATAATGCGTCGACCTATAATTCTAGTGCAGTGATTCTCAATAAGCGGCCCGCGAACAGGAAAAGCCGGCGCGGCTACAAAAGATAGAACTTCAAATTTCAGGGGAGGTGCGTGGAAGTACTTAAAGCTCTTACCTCAATGCTATTTCATTGAATCAGAAAATTTGTAGGGGGAATAAGTCTACTAATCCCCCCCCCTCCCCTAGTTTCGATAATGTCTATATGGCTTGTGAGATAATTTCGTTTTCATGTCTTCTGACCCGCAGACTGAAATAACGCTCAAATTTCCCGGGATGAAAACTGATTGAAAACCACTGTTTCAGAGTCTCTAGCAATGTAGTACTTTCAAAAATTAATTGTGATATTTCGAGATACAAGCAAAAAGCGCCTATTATATTACGAGGCGTAAGTAAAAAGCGCCTCTCACTTTTCACGATTACCCAGGGACAAATAAAAGGATTTAAGATATTTTATATTTAAGAGTTTATTATTAAATTTTTTACACAAAATTATACGCCGGTGCTCATTGTCAATCTAATGGCAATTTGTGAGAATTTGTGTTATATGGTAAAGAATATGTTAGAAATTAAGCCCTGATATAATTGTGATATAAACATTGTTCCTTCAAATCTGGGAGTAATATCATGTTTTCTTAAAGTATTCCAGATATTCTCGTTGGAATTAAATGCCAAAAGATTTGACTGTTAGTTAATGTGTATGATGGTTTCTTCTTAAAGATACTATTTCATCAGCTTTTAAAACATAAATGGAAGCGGGTAAAATTTTTAGTAAAAGATTTATAATATGCATAAAAAAGCAGGTGTTCTTGGTAAAATTTCAATATACTCGATTCCCA
>QLNU02014802.1:147045189-147061693 GCA_006491805.2 Dysdera silvatica
TTAACCCTTTATAGGACCATTTTTTTTTCTAGTAATGGTATATTAAAATATTTTTGGGATTGCGATTGATTTAAAAAAAAGAAATTCATTTAGCTTATTAGATAAAATTAATTACTATAAAATTAATTATTAATAAAAATAATCAGACATGGTAAAATAGCTTACCATTCAAAATTAGCTAAGACATTCAAAAATTGATGAAGTTGGCGGTAAGTATCCTTTCCACGGCCTTATAAAGGGTTAAAGAGTTTATTCAAGAAGAAATTTTGTTGACTCCAAATGGTGATAAATGCTTTATTCTGGTAACTCAAATTTATTTTTTATTAATTTTTTTGACGTTAATATAGAGATTCGGCTGTAATTTTCACGATATATGCCTAGAATTGGATGGACTATTAGCTGATTTTTTTTCGTTAAAATCCGCTTATGACAGTCAGGAGACCGCTCTTGTTAGAAAACAAAAATTTATGAAGCGTCAAGGTTGTGAGTCACCGTAAATATATGCGCAGCTGTAATTTTGGCGTGTACAAACCAATTCCTCTATTCGTAACAGTTAAAGAACTTCGTGTTGAGAACACGTACATGAGAGACAGTGGCGTAGCCAGGGAAAGGCACACCGAGCACGGGCCGCCCCCAAATCTCTGGATAATTTTTTGATAAAGGAAAATATATATAATTTTTTCACCTTTTCTTTAAAGTTTTCTCCATTTGATTGCATTTTATCAATAATATATTTTTTCACAGAATGCTGAATTCTGTAATCGTCTTATGTGCTCAAAAATATGGATATTTTGGAAAATTATTTTTGGTGGTTTTACAAAAATTCACTGCCCGCGGATTACTATGAGGGAGATCGTCTCCCAATCTTCTAGTTCGATCATATCACTGAAAATGAAAGAATACACAATAGTGGATCCAGGATGCCGTTACAGGGAGGGCGGTTTCGGGGGCCCCCACCTGGAAAATTTTTAGTTTTGGACTGTGTTAAATAGTTTAGGTAAATGTTGTTATATTACTAGCCTTCCTTTATACTCACCAAAATATTGAATTTACGATAATGAATTAAAGTTGGACTTCAATTAAATGGTATGGTTTAGGGTAGCTTATAGTTAAGTATAACATATCTGTAATAACACATCTAGTAAAGGAGACATATACAATAACCAAAACGATAATTTACAATGTAATTAATAGGACAAGTTTAAATTTAAACTGTAAAAAACATTGTAATTGTTTTAATTTTTTTATAACAAGCAACTTTTAAAAAAAATTAAGTTTAGTAAAAGTTGTGTAGAGTAGTTTAATAATTTATGTAGAGTAGTTTAGTAATTTATAGTACTTATTTATATTTATACGTGGGTGTTGAAAATTATTGTGTAGTTTAGTAAGCTAAGTGCGAAATCAAGCCATCTTGGTTTCTTTGAAAATTTGTCAATCACTTTATTTACATCAATATGAATATTTCTGTGGGTGTGTATTAAAAGTTTCTCTTCTGTCATCCGCGTTCGAAGCCAAGTTTGACGGCGCTTCGAGGATAAAAAACTACGTTCTGCTGAAGCAACACTTACTGAAAACGTAGTTTGAAGGGCGAGAAGCTTGTAGATTCGTGGAAAAAACGTTTGGATAGCATTTTTCCAAGACTTAGATACTTTGGACACCAGTATAAGACTTTTATTTATTACAGTCATAACAAACAACATAAGATATTCTTCATCGTGTTTATTTTTTTCCTATTCAACCCTGACGGGGCGCGCGATTGCCCCTTCCGCCCCTCGCTGGATCTGCCAATGAGAGTACGGAACCCTTGGCTAAAACTATGAATAGGTTTATTGAAAATTTTATGCTTCGGGAAGATTTTCTGGAATTTGTACCCGTATACGATGTTACGAGCGGAGGACTGGCCGCCATATTAAGACGCAGCTGCGGAATCTTGGGCTGAATTTATTATCACACTGGGTTTATTATCACACATGTGCAGTAGCGTAGCTAGGGGAAGGGGCGGTTTCCCCGGGCGCCACAATTCGGGGGCGGCAATTAGCTTTTAAAAAAACATTTTTTTTTTTTTGTTCCCCCATTCTGGGGTTTTTACGATTTTTTCCCCATTTGCACCGTAAATTTAGGGAGAGGCAAAACACGCAAATAGCTTTTCCTGTTTAATTTTTTCGTTATTTAGGAAAAGCTATTTGTGTCACGAGATCGAGCTCAAAAGATGCTGCAGTGACGGCATTGTTTACTCCGGGACTTTTCAAACTTTTCCACTTGGCGACCCCTTTTATCCGAGCAAATATTTTCCCGACTCTAGCTATTGAGGTATATAAAGTAGGAATACAAATTATATATGAAACATTTGCTGATAATAAAGCATAAAAAAATTTATTCGGAAACAATTCTTTGGTATATGTACGAATATAATTTTACCATGTATTAAAGACAAATATTGGCGTTCGTACTAATAAGCTGGTTGTGCTTGTTTTCTTTTGCATAAAAAGTTTTACTAAAATTTCTGCGACCCTCAAATTTAGTTACGCGACCTCAGATGGGGTCGAGATCCACAATTTAAGAAGCTCTGATTCACTCAACTTTACGACGCGATATCAACACTTGAACAACTACATTATTCTTCCTCTTTAACAATCGATTCACATATTGATGATTGTCTAATACTCCTTGGCAGCCAAAAGTTCAAATTTATAGCTCTCTTATATTTATGGTCAGTATTACTCCCGACTGTTGGCAGAATTCAGAAATGTTTTCAGGCTAAAACTCTGTCTTTCAGTCAAACTATTATTCACCTAGTAACTTTAATTAATAAAATTGAAATTTGAAGAAATGAACTATGTACTACTTCCATTTCTCAAGCTAAAGGTACGTGCAAGGAATGGGATATTTCAGTGCACAGACGCATAAAAAAGAAACGCTCCGTGCCAAATGAAAATGCATTTGATGTAGGATTGAGTGAACAAGAAGAGATGCGGCGATGCCTTAGGCAAATTTTAAATAAAATTGGGATTGAAATCGAAGACCGGATTTCACAATTGCGAGAACTGCAGAACCATTGTTTGTGTGTGTGTGTGCTACTGAATCGTTTATTAACCAGTTGAACTATGAAACTGATGAATAGCTTGTCAAGCTTCACACGGTGTTTTGATCTTATATTATTTTATCCAAATGATTTGAACAGATCCGAACTGTATGAAGATTATAAAAATACAACTTCGTCTTTCAAAAGAGAAAAACGATTAGGAGAAGAATTGGATTACTCTCCACAGAGTCTTCTCATATGCATTTCTTCAATGGGATTGGAAGCCTATAAAACATTGGCCATAGTACTTCAAATTCTATTGACATTGCCTCTTTCAGTTGCATCACGTGAGCGCTCTTTTAGTAAAATGAAGCTCATTAAAAAATTAAAAATTTTGCAGACAGTAAATCAAAAATAGCTACGTTTTGATCGTAAATATTTTGTACACTGCTAAAGATTCTCATTATATTATTTTTATAGTGGATAATTCCAAAGAAAACCTGAAATGTATTTAATAAATCTCTCATTCCCTATTATAATCTGCGTGCATTTGTAAATGGCATTTAATGGGGGGAGGGGGTGCCACAACAATCACTTCCTTCGGGCGAAAAAATATCTAGCTACGCCACTGCATATGTAGGAACAAGAATATGATGGATGCAGCAAGGCAATGAGTTGCTTTTTCCACGGTGGTCAAGCCCGGATCAGTCAAGAATATTCCAAAGTGATTTACACTCATTGCTCATACATTGAATCTGTGTTTTGTTGACTCTTCTAAAGTTTTAACTATAAGGAATGCGTTTGGAATAGTCAAGGGACGTTGCGTATGTTTTAAGAATTTAGCACGACGGAGCGCAATCCTTAAAAATAATTTGAAAATATTAGGAAAATCATCTTTAACTCAAGTCTGAAAAAATATGATGAAACGAGAGGAGTCGAGCGCCATGAGGATATTTCTATGAAGCTGTGTCTGAAGTGATATCTTTACCAGAAGGAATTGTAGAAGAAAATCGCGAAGACAGTTCTAAAGCGGAGTATCTGCATTCTGTTTTATGCAAGTTTTTCTTTTAAGTGACCATTGGTGTCTGCTATAAACTGTTGGGTTTGATCTACATTCTATCTCAGTACTTACAAATTCATCATCATCATCATATTCAACCATTATCTATCCACTGCTGGATGAAGGTCTCTCCAAATGCTTTCCACACAAGTCTATCCTGAGCAATTCGCTTCCACGTCACCCCAACCTGTTTTCTTATTTCATCCACCCATCTAGTTTGAGGACGTTTTCTAGGTCTTCGGTGGTCTCTTGGAATCCAGTTCAGAATTTCTGTTGTCCATCGTTGATCAGTTCTTCTTGCAATATGCCCAGCCCATCGCCATTTCAGCCCTTTTACTTTAACAATGATGTCCTCTACTCTAGTTTGCTCTCTCACCCAAGTGTTCCTTTTTCGATCTCTCCTAGTTATTCCAAGCATGCACCTCTCCATGCTCCTTTGCGTTGTCTGTAACTTTCGTATTGCTCCAACTGTTAGACTCCATGTCTCTGATCCATAAGAGAGGACTGGCAATACACACTGGTTGAAGACCTTTCTTTTTAGACACAAAGGCAATTTCCCCTTCAGGATAAAAAGTACATACGTTGATATAGAGGTTACCTTGGAGAAAATAATTAGTTGTGAAACATTTAGAAAACATGAGACAAGAAGCGGAAGTTTAAAGTCATTTTTGAAAGACCGTCATATTTAGCTGCTATATTGATTGGGCAATCACCTTTACTGTCTAGAATAGTTGGAACCCAACGACAGCGATCGAATGCCCATGCGATCACTCCTGAAGAATACTTCCATGGTGTCGTTTTCATTCCCTTTCTCGATAAAATAATTTCATTGAAAGATTTACTGTGCACAAAGAAATTCTTATTGGTCTACAGTGCTTAGTCCCTATTAGTGCCATCAAATCAAAGTTTATCGATTTGAAACCAGCGATTGAATTCTTTTCTGATGATTTAGTAAATTGAAATGCTTCGATTTTGAAAGAAGAGTAAGATGTATGGAAGACGAAGTGGATAGAATCCGAAACTGTTCCAAAATATGCCGTGATAGCTCTCTTAAATTGCTAAGAAACTATACTATTTCGAAATATTTACATTCTTCTTGTAACATTGGCCACGTTTCCTGTGTCTACAGCGTCAGTTGAGGGGAAATTTTTTGTCTAAAGCGCATCCAGACATGCTTGAGAAATAGTATTGGCAAAGAGCGTCTAAATAACCTTGGCTTGATGTAGATACACAGGGAAATCGGGGTATCTGATGAAGAAATAATTAATGAATTTGCAAAAAACAGCCGGCGTCTAAATTTGTGTAATATACATAATTATTTTTCTGTTCAATTTTAAATAAATTATCAACCATTAATTCGATTTCAATGGAGAACAGTGAAAATATTGTGCAACGCCATTTAAAATGATAAAGCAATATACGTTTGGAGCACAGTTAATATGTTTATTTTTTTATGTTGAAACGTTTTTGGAAGAAGTTTTCTGAAGAAGAGAGGAAACGTCCGTCGAAAAACATTTCAAGCTAAACATAAACATATGATCTGTGCCAATCATTTATTGCTTTATTATTTTGAGCATTAATTAGATGTTTAAAAAAATATTGCTTCATTCTTATGTTCAAATAAATCAACTTCATCATTTGATTATAATACTCCTGTTCAAGCGTTACTACTTTTCGTCTTTTTAAATTTATACAGACAAATTAACTAATTAGTATAATACTATTTAATTGATAATAATTTAATATGTACTAATTATATAATTATTATTTAGTGGGAAATATTTAGTGACAGTCTCTTCAATAAACTTACCTGTGCCCTCCCCATAAACCGAATCCTGTCTACGCCAGTGGTAGCGTAGGCAGGGGGGCTCAAGACCCGGGCCGGCTCAAACAAATTTGCTGCCCTAGGCGAATGACCTGTGCGCCCCCACCCCACCCCGTAGGAAAATCGATACCCATCAATATATCTTGCAACCATTGAAAAGTGAAAAAAACACGGCACATTCCGCCCTCTCATTATAGTTTGACTTAAAACGAAATATGATAATCACATATCTCATAATACACATATAAATTATGAAAAATAATAAAAAATAGTCTGGGATTTTGCTGTTGAAAGACAAAATTGTAATTTTTACAATACCTCGTATGTAACAACGACCAAAAGTGTGAAAAGAAAAAAGCACTCCAAGCTTCTAGTGCTATAGCGGCACTGTCCGCGCCATTGTAAAGTGTAGCGAGCAATGAGAAAATGTTATGAAGAGTTACGTAAATTTGTTAGAGCAAAAATTTTTGATGTAAAGAAGGAAGAAGTTGGGGGTATGGAAAAAAAAAATGGATAAGGGAAACAAATATATAAGTGGGGAGTGAAAATTTATGAAGGCATTCAATCAAAGGTAATCCATTCAGTTTCATTTATTTATTACCAAGTTTATTTCAATCATCCTTCAGTATTAAGTACCTTAAAGAAAGAAAAAGGGAAGAAAGAAAAGCAATTGTCGCGGTGCCGCCCTAGGCGGCCCCTAGTTCGCCTATGTGGTCACGCCGGGCCTATCGAAACACCATGGGATATCAAAACGCATTATTTTCTCATGGGCTGCATTACAATTTTTTTTTTTAATGGCGATTGATCCCGCTAGGGGCGGTCTTGGCCGCCGGGCCGGTGCGCCCTAGCAGGCGATAGGACTCGCGCCCTCCGAAAATCCAAGGTATGCGCCTTCTTAGAGGACCTAGTCCGCTCCTGGGTCCCACCCCCATACTAACCATGAGATTTAAATTGCTACGCTAGTGCTAAACGGAAGTCTAAGCTGCGTAAGCTTTTATCGCATTTTGCGAAAGGATATTGCATTTTCCGCAAAATTTAAATACCACTTTCGCTAAAAAGCGAAAGCCCTGAAAATTAAAAATTTCTACAGTTTTATGTTGGCGGCCGCCATACGACGATCTTGAAGACCTTCTGTGACGTCATGAACGGATGAATCGAAATCAGTTTAATTTTGAAAATGCCTACAAACTACGATGGGTAGCAAAGCTAAGGAGAATTGTACAATTATATGGCCGATTGTATAATTTTGTATAGAATAAACAATTTTTAGTTCTAAATTTTAGTTATATTATTTTGTTTAGCATTCTCCTATAGTTCAAAGTTTTCAAAATTATCGCAAGTATTTACAGTAGAAAAAGAGAACTAAAAGAAATTTAAAATACTAAAATTTTCTTATTACATTTTAGCTAAAATGCTAAAGGAAAAAAAAATCCAGCTTAAACCCTGCTGCTAAGAGAAAAGTATTTTCAAAGTGAAGCCTTAGTCGAAAACTTTGAAGTTTTCTGCTTTGAATCAAAAATTTGTTCAATTAATGCTCTCAAGCATAGCCGTATGCAGAAAGTTCATAAGAGGGTTAGAAGCTTACAATAGGGGTGAGGTACCATGGGCTCCCATGTGATTACTTCTAGGGGCAGGGGCTCAAAAAAGTTATTACCTTCTCCTTCATATATTATTGATAAAATGCAGTGAAATGGGCGTAAAACTTTTAAAAAAAAGTAAAAAAAAACCCGATAATTTTTATATATATTTTCTGTTATCAAAAAATTATCCAAAGATTCAGGAGGGGGGCACGTGACCAGTGTGCCCCACCTAGGCTACGCTAGTGTTAATAAGACCTTTTTTTTAATGCAAGCTGATGTAATTTCTATTCTCAGAAACTTACTGAAGATTTCTTTTGGTTTCTAATGCTCCCAATTGGATATTATATTTCTGCTATCTTTACCCACATCAGAGTTGAAAGATGAAAGGTACATGTTTCTTGTTGATTAAAAGTTTGTTTGAATGTTGAAAATTTAGCTTTTATTGGGAGATTAAAAACAAAATTTGTCATAAAAATTAGAGACTGGATCATGTATTTTAACTACTCCAGCACTACGCCCGTTGGCGTATAACTTGTTATAGTGCAGCGTATGGAACTTCGATTATTCAAAATAAAGACGATGAATCCGATTTCAAATAACAACTGATAATAACAATGCAGTTATATGGTACGTAATGCAGTTTATATGAATATAATCTAGAAGTTTATTACATACAGGTATCTCTTAATGTTATATGAACACAATACATAGTCCGAGTTTGTATTCATATAAATGGCAAATTGAGTTAAAAAAACTAACATATATTAATAAGTTCACAAATAACATACGTTAGTTCATAATAAAATGGGGGCCCTCAGTCACGCCCCAGTCACGTTATATAAACGATTTCTAAAAATTTGCAATTTATTCTGGGAACTCCTCAAAACACACACACACACACACACACGATGAGATGGAAAATACCCTTGGAGATGTAATTGTTAATTTAATGTTAAATTTGTGACAAATCAGTTTTAAGAAATTGAATGTACTGAAAGCTACTTTAGTACAATGTAACCATAGCGTATATTTTAGATCCTCAAAATATTTTCATAATTCTGGTTTATGTAAACCTTTGCCATACTTTTTAATCGTTCCAGGATTTTTTTTTGGCAGAGATAATTCACCATTTTTTTTTTGTGGTGATTGCAACTATAGGAACTAAATTATCATCGTCGAATCTATTCCAAATGCTGTCTCTGGGTTTTGTGATGTATGATGTTTCCGACGTACTTTTGGAGGTATTACATTTATTGAACATTATATATATATATAGGTTCTATGACAAATATTGTTCGTCTAAGTGTACCTTACCCCTCCTAGATGTTTGTAACCCTGGTGTTGAGACACCCTATATATATATTAGCCTCACATTAATTAGTTTCCTTTATTTAATTAGTCAATCTAGTTTATCTTTACATTAAGCGGCAAGAAATTCAATGCACAATTAGAAGCCAAACCATGTCAGGGTAGAGAGCTCGTCCCCCCCCCAATAAGTGGCTTAAGTGGTTAAAAAGGGTGGATGGGAGTTTTCTTAGCAAAATCCACACTGCAAATAGGGGCGGATTTAGAGGTCATTCAATGGGGGGCGGGCGATTAATGACGATTTTTGAAAATGATACCTCATTGGACCTTTACCTTGTATCTTTTCAATGTTACATTTTCATTTAAGGGGGAGGAGGCGGGGCGGACGTTCTCCACCCCGCCCCTCTAAATCCACTCCTGCTGCAAATGAGATGTAGATGTCCCAGTGTAATCTTGGATATAAAAGCGAAGTAACGAAAGAATGCTCCGTAGTTTCTCCGCTATAAGTAATTCAGGATGAAGACAATGATAACAGGAATGATAAGATAATAATAATAAATAACGATAAGGAATGATGAAGACAATGATAGAAGAATGAGGAAAACGATAGCAGGTGTACTTTAAAACATGAGATATAACTCATGACTTCGACGGGTACCGTGCTAGTTTTGATTTCAAACGATAGCTCTCGATTAGATTAACGCCTTCTATGTGCATTCCAAAATATTGAACCAATTTTAGATAATGAAACAATTAGAACATGGAAAAAATTTTTTTTTTCACAGTGTCGTCAAGAACTTATACTAATCCCAACATGAAATATAGAAGACGAATATCATCAGAAAGTACAATTCAGCAGTTATCTAGGGATATACCATTGTCAGCAGCTAAGATTGTCAGGAGGCGCAGGACACGCAAAAATGTGAACGTCGGCGGTGAGGTCAAAGACGGCACAAACCGATGCGCACCCTTTAGCTCCACCATAGGCATCTTCCCCAAAGAGAACATTGATAATCACCGCCGCGCATGCAAAATACGAGAGGACTGAGGCTCAACGCCCAGTGGTCAATAAGGGCGTCCACGAAAATTTCCAATCATTATAGCTCTTGACATAGTGCAGCTGCGACACTGGTTGTAGTCTTACAGGATAAATTTTGATTAGATCTACGTAATCCACGTGCATTCCAAAACACTAAGCCAGTCTTAGGGACTGGAAAAATGTGAAACAAGAAAATAAAATTGGAAAAATTTCACGAAATATAGAAGACACATAGCATCGGACAAGGCTTCACGGCAGCTATCCAGGAATATACCAATTGCAGTGGTTGAGAGGGTCAGGAGGCACAGAACGCAAAAATGTGAAAATCGGCGGCAAGGATAATAACTGATTATACGTTAATCCAAACTAAACGGAATCATTTTTTCGTTAAATCCATCTTCGTTATAACTTAGTTCCTCTGTACATTATTTTAATCTAACACTTTTGTCTAATTAGGGAAGTGCACGAGGTGTAAGTCGTCGATTTTGACGAGAATAGTAACGTTAGAAAGGTCTCGTTACAGGTAGTAAAAAAGGCAATGGAATTACCCGTCTCAATTCAACAATTAAGAAGATATCGCTAAAAGAAAACAATGGCGTCAGCACTGCTGGGAAAGCAAAGTGCAGGGGCAGATCGTAAATACCTTTGTATCATTTATATTGTTTATTATTTATGTTATTTATATTACTAGGTTATTTATATTATTATTACTATTGTCTGTATACGCACACACGCGTTAAACCCTTAACGATCGCATAATTTCAAGAAAATAGTAAAAAGGGTGCCTATTTTTTTTTTTTATTCAAGAAAATTGTATAAAAGTAAGTGTACGAAAAATATATGTATTCATTTTTAATTTTTGGAATTCTTTTTAGCTTGAAATCAATAAAATTTTATTTTTCAGAAAAACGAACACTTAGGATTATTGTAATTATTATACTGTACTGTATTAATTATTTAATAAGTACCACACAAATAACCAAATAAAATAATAATAAATTAATAAATAAGTAAATAATAAATAACCAAAATATAATAATAAATTAATAAGTAATTAATAAATTAATTAATAAATAAGTAATCAATAAATTAATTAATAAATAAATAATCAATAAATTAATTAATAACAAGTAATCACAAATTAATTAACAAATATGTAATTAATAAACACTGATAGCAACACTATTAATTAATTGCAAAAGTAATTAATTAATGAATTAATTACAAAAGTAATTAATTAATAATTACTTTTGGACACTCCAGTCCGGAAATATCACTGGAATGATAAAAAGAGAGCGAAACCTCACCCTGTATTTTTGACGGGAGCGAGAAGGAAGGGGTTAATACGAAATTTTAAATGGTTAATATTCATGTCAAGAATGCTTCTTGACATCCCCCGTTTTCCCTGATAGTATTGTGCAGTACAAAAATGTAAAAAGTACAAATGTCGTGTACACCAAGCACACTGCAAGAACAAACTTACTACTTCAAAAAGAAATCTTCGATTGACGTTTGTTTTCATTTTTCTTGGGAGTTGGCATTTAACATTGCCTTTTCGATTTTTTCAAATGCATCGAAAAGATCATTGTTGACGTCAAAAAGCGAAACGGAGCGTAAATGAGTTCATGGAGAAATCGCCACAAACTCGATTGAAGTTGGCTTTCTGACGACAGTTGATTTTCTAACTGAAATTCTACTTACAGCTACTGGCTAATGACGGAAAGGCAGCGTTAAATCGAGGAAAATATAATATTGGATTCAATGTAACTCAATCCTGACCAATACAAACAATCGTTTAATTGAGGATATCGTTAAATCCGGTATCGTTAAATCGAAGTTAAACTATACATGGAAATCACTTCGATGAATGGTGGAGGAGGGGGGGGGAGGGAATTACTCTCAAAAAAAGGCATAGTTTTCATTACTAAAGTCAACTAAAGGCAGCCTTTATAATAACACAATGAATACTTAACTGTTTGCCAAATGCCTAACCAACTTATGGGGTTTTGTGCAGCGGTGTGTAAAGTTTTTACATTATGATTGTTATTCCAGGAACATGTATTGTCGAAGTGAACTACAATGGACTCGCATTTTTACAAATCTCACGGCGAATAATCTCTTCACGAACCGAACGTTTTTACGGACTGTTGTTTTGTCTCTAAACCTATTCTATAAAAGAAATGTTTACCCATTTGCAAAATTTTGATTTTAAGGAACATTTTTTAAATGTTCCTTTCAGTCTTTGACGTCAGATAATCGGGATACTTCTGTTGTTCCATAAACTCAACTAATTTTGTTTATTTATACAAGTCGAACACTACGCAGATTAAATTAAGAAACAATTTTTATCAACGTTTTTTTAGGCGTAGCGACAGTAACGACGATGTTATGGCATGGTTAGATGGTGAAACGTTCGTAAGGAAAAGAAATGTGTTTTGCATCTGGTGGGGTCCCACGACCTTCTACAATCCGGGCAGGTGCTCTTACCAACTGAGCCACAGACGACAAACACTCAATCTCCCTACGAACGTATTTAAAGCGTACTTTTCGAAACCGGTTATTTCTCGGAATGGGCAGTACATGGACTGCTTTTTAAACCTAATTGCGAAGAGATCGGTATTAAATTCATCGAAAAGCCCGTTGTAGCAGATTTCACCATCTAACTATGCCATAACATCGGCGTTACTATTACTACGCCTAAAAAACGTTGATAAAAATTGTTTCTTAATTCTCGACTAATTTTATTGAAACTGTTCTTTCAAAATACGAACTGTTTTCAGTTTTCTAGTTGTATGACATCTGAAACATCAAAAAATACGGCAAATTTATAGAATGAAAAGAGTCAACTTCAAAAAAATACTTTTACTATTATTATGGTATACAAATGTACATCTCGAAAGTAACATATAAAATGAAAAATATAAGTAAATAACGTTTGGAAACTAAGTGTCGTTAAAGGGAAACTCTTTAACGAAGTTAGAAAGAGTAACAGATTATTCGCTATTTTGTCCTTCTCGCCTGAAATATCTTTGTACAAGGTGTGTCATAAGTGTCTGAAATTCGAGATCAAGTATTAAAAATAAAACAAGCATTGAAATATAAATAATATCACTTAACGAATAAAAAATGCAAGCATGGCGGACTATATACTCCCAAAGGGTGCTTAACTTGGATTTTCGGAGGGCGCGAGTCCTATCGCCCATGAGGGCGCACTCACCTAGTCTGCCCTTGAATGCAAGTTAAATAAATGGAAATTCACCTAGTTAGGAATTTCGAGATTTAAAATTGTACATCAGCAAGATTTAAGATGAGCTCATCCAAAATGGTAATCATCATGGGCAAACTGGGCGGCCGGCCTGTGCGCCCTCATGGGCGATAGGACTCACGCCTCCGAGTGGACAAGGATTCGCGCCCTCGAAGAATGCAAGGTAGGCGCCCTTTGAGAGGACTCAGTCCGCCCCTGGTAATAATCGGAATAAATTTGGAGGTAGCAGGAAAGTGGTTTATTTATATGAAAAGTGTGATCCTAGCGAACTACCAGAAGAGTAAGACGAGCAAGCTTTCGATGGTAACAAGATGTTCTTTGTTAGGAATGATAATGTATGACAAAATTAAACTGCTAGTTTTGTAAAGCGAAAACTTTGAACTCAGAGAGAAGACAAAGGGTTCATTATACTCGGAAGGGAGACCACTGTAATTAGAGGAGGAAAGCAAGGCGTCCATTGTACTCGGAGTGGTGGGGAAGAGATACAAAATCATCAACTTTTAAAATTTAGGTAAAGTTGTTGGTGTGACGTGTAAAGCTTGGATCCCTTTTCTCTTATCATTTGACTCCTCGTATGTAAGTACATACGCAAATACGCGTACATTGGAGATGAGACGGGCTTTGTATTTTGTACAGTTTGCGGGATCGGGCAAGGCGGGCTCATTAGACGGATGCAACTGAAGCTTAAAACTGACTTTTCTATATCGAAATTTTCCAAGGAATTCAACTACGTCATTCATTTTCGAGATCTGTAGAAATACGTGTATATGAAAATTCGAAGGAAATTAAATTACGATGTAGTTTAGGAAATTTTTTAAAATTTAAATCGTATGTCAAGTGGTTAAAATTACATTTGGCGCTCCTGGCTTCGGCTTTGGCGGGCTTGGGCTCAAATTCCCACAAAGTGTTTCGGGTTCAGGCGGGCTTACAGTGCAAGTCTTCGCGCTCGCGGCTCGGAAAATGAGCCCGAACTCATCTCTAGCGTACATACACAAAGATTTAAGATACTTACAAATATCTGAGTTAAACATAGGCTGTTCACATTAATGCCACATTACGATAATCCCCATTGTTGTGTGCTTTATGAATATTTTGCTATCTCATACTCATAGTTAATGCATAGTTAATGGTTATTATAATTGAATAGGATTTATTATATAATTCAATGGGATTTATTATATATTTCAATAGGATTCATTATATAATTCAATAGGATTTATTACATAGTTCAATAGGATTCATTATATAATTCAATAGGATTTATTATATATTTCAATAGGATTCATTATATAATTCAATAGGATTCATTATATAATCCTATAGGATTCATGATATAATCCTATAGGATTTATTATATAATTCAATAGGATTTATTATATAATCCAATAGGATTCATTATATAATCCAATAGGATTTATTATATAATTCAGTAAGGTTTATTATATAATTTAATACTCAATAAATATACTGTACCTCGTATAATGTTTCATCCTCCGGATACACCTTGTCATATTCTATATACCAGAGTCTCTGAAAATATTTATCAACGTGTCATTTACAGTACATAACAAATGCCGTAGAACCTGCCCAAAGTGTCCACCTTCGGGTCTGGACTGCAATGGTCGCTATAGACAGGTGGCCACTATACACGACAGACTTTAGTACAGGCATGACTAAGTCCCTACCTGTTCCTTCTTATAAAAAGTGGTCACTAAATTCAAGTGGCCAATTCACAAAGATGGTCACTTTACCAGATTCCACTATACAGGGTGAGTTCAATCCACCGCACCCACGAAACATTTTTGAAATAGCCATCTGTTCACTGATTGGACTAGTTTCACCAATAGGCGCTAACGAGTAACTACTGGGTTGTTTATTTTTCCGAGATAACCTTTTCATTGGTTCTATACTATCAGAAAAAGGGTGAGCCCAATTTGGCGACTTTGCAATCTATCTTCACCGTGTTACGAACAACGAAAGTAAAATTTACAATATTCTTAAGGTGCGTATATATATCTGCGAGCCGTACCGTTCGCCAGATTGGGACGGGCATTTAAGCGCCGAACGAACCACTTTTGAATCGTTTGTGGCGATCCGCTTTCTGTCGGTTTTTTAACGAACACAAAGGCGTTCGCGGTTCAGATTGAGACTGCGTTCGTTGTTTTTCTTTCTGCTCGCGAACCTCCTGGCTCCATCGTATATGATTTTGTACCTGTTGATTTTGTTCCACCGGTTTTGTTTTTTTATATTTAATTGTGGGGTGGTCAAAGGAAATTTTATTGAAGATGATTGATATTTATAAAACCAAATCTTTACTCTGGAATCCTAAACATAAGGACTATTTAAACAAAAATTTAAAGAAAAATGCTTGGAGGGAAATAGATGCTGAGATAAACATATCTACATTGAAGTGCGAAAATATGTTTCCTGTTTGTAAATGTGGGGCCCAGTCTTCTGTAGCAGATTCTCGAAATCAGAAGGTGACATTCGCTTGACATTCTTATATTGGACGCTTATCTCTTGTGAATTCCAGTTCATCATTAGCTCCGTACAAATGCATTTTGTATACAGGTCAGTGTGCCACCAACTTCGTTTTTTCCTCTTTTTCTTGCACAAACTGGCCATCACTAAAGCTGAACCACTCATCACCAAAATCGCTTAATTTTCTTCGCGCGAAGACATGATTGTAAATAAATGAGAAATGGCTGCTGGTGGTTCGAGGCTGGTTCTTTCCTTTCCCATGGATCGTTGGAAAGTTCGCTGTGAAAATAATTTCAACGGACGGTTCACGAACGGTTCGGCTCGCGAAAGGTTCGCAGATATATACGCACCTTTACGCGCGAGAATGATCAGTTTATTAGAATTGGCGGCCCATCGCTGTTTCTTAAATCTCTCCCTAATTAATAAATATAAAAAACCTCAGCATTCAAATATTGTGCACTAGAGAACATTTAGACATCGTCCCATTTGCCTATCCTAACGGTGGGGGGGGGGGTTGCGGGGGTTTGACCCCCATCGCCTAAGTGTTAGCGTGCATTTTTTTAACATGGTTAATTTTCTGGATTGAGGGTTGAAATAAACCTTACCAGAAAGTTGGAATGGGGGTGGGGTGACCCCCCATTCCAACTTTCTGGTAATGCTTATGCACCATCCTGTAAATTTCGAATTCAGTGACGTTTTTCCTAATACAGTGTTTATAATTGTTATTATCTGATTAATGATATTACAACTAATCAATGGTTCCGAAGCTCATCAATTAATTTTATTTTTTTTGTGGGTAGAGGGTAGGCAAGCTCCGCTCCAATCAGCGTCTTTCATAAAATTATTACAAAGTTGTAAAGTAAGTTCATGAGCACTTTTTGTACAACCTAGCAGTAGTAGTATTTTTATCTTTTTGTGTTTAAAAAC
>QLNU02014802.1:147061793-147078885 GCA_006491805.2 Dysdera silvatica
AGTCCCGCAGAATGGAAAACACAGTGGGAACCAATGGGAGGCCTCCAATAGAATCATGGAAGAACCCCAATAGGGACCAATGAGAAACCCATACTGCGGGGCACCTAATGTTGGGGAAGTCCCATACATTTCAGAGTAAGAGTTGTTTATAAGTTTCTGGAAGTGGTTGTGATGTATTAATGGCTTTCCCGTGTAGTTTGTAAGTTTCCCAAGATTCTAAGAAGAGTCTACTATTCTTGTTTGTGATGTGACGGTGTAGTATTTTTGTTGAGTCCCAGTCGGGTTCGTGTCCGTGTTGTAAAGCGTGTTCTGCCAGACGTGAGGCTATGTCTCCTTTCGCGAGTGCTTGTTTGTGTTCTTTTTTTCTTGTTTTGATCATTCTTTTTGTAACTATGACTAATATGCGACTATTTGCTACTATATTTGACTTTAGGCGACTATGGTGACTTTTTTCATTGAAAGCAGCCTAAAAGTTACTATTTTCGGCAAAGTGACAACTTTTTACAAGTGCTGGTGACTATTTCTTCCTTTTTCGTTCATTTTCATTTTTTTCTCAGAGGTTTGCAAACAGTTAATGGTTTTGGCGAAATTTAATTATTTGACGAAAAAAAATTATCGTCAAATATTCTGTTTGACGTACGGCATGTTTAGACAATAGAAAAGGAAAGAAAACGACGAGAATCCACACAAGTGTCATCTCTGGGGATCTTTTACTACATCTGGCATATGTGCAGTACAAACTGAATAAAATATTATATAACTAAATAAAATATGCTCAGTACAAAAAGTTTTTCTTTCGAATTTTGGATGTCTCTCGCTCTGCAATAATTTTTATTTCATGGGGCTAATTAGACCGGGGCCTATTGCTAGCATAAAACCCGTAGTCATGATCCCTTCGCTATTACTCACCCACAAAGATATCAGAACTTCATCACTAACTTTACCTGTTTCATACCTGCCAACTTGTAAAGTTTTGACTGAAATGATCGCAAACCATGATTCATTTGTACTTTCAGACCTAAAAAGAAAGCTTAAGAACGATTTAATGGAACTTATTTTTCCTCGATGTATAGCATTTTTTGTTTAATTTTTATTGCTACTATTCTTCTCACAGCACAAGCATAGCGAACAAATTTGGATTCGAACCATGTGGCTTGTAATGTGGCTTTCACGAACAACGAGAATTTCGTAAGAGCATTGATCAATGGCAGTGGGGTGGGGGACTCTTTAAGAAATAATTGCTAGAGTATTCTTTTGAAGTAGAAATGATTGGTACAACACTTTACTCCCAAACCCAAATTTGGGGTACGAAATGTCTTGAATATAGCAATGTTTTCCCCCTTTCATCATAGTATATGCAGTGAAACTCCTCTAAGGTGGCCACCATCGGTTCTAGAAAACTGGCCATTCTGAGGGGTAGTGGTGGAACAGGGGTGCTGCTAATTTTTCTTTCGAATTGTTAAATTTAAAATTTCGCAATATCCACAATGCATTAAAAATGAGTGTATATCCGTTTTGCTATTGTGTTACTAGATTACAGACATAATATAGTGATAAGGGGGAGTTTTTTTTTTTTTTTAATGATCAGAAACAATTCCCATAAAAGCATCCCTATCGCCATTGTTAAATGAAGGGTAAATTTTGCCCGAGATAGCAAAACTTTCTTTATTACTAAGCACAATGATGTTTCTAATAATGAGTCAATCCCTTTACCTATCTGTTACTAGGAACGGGAAATTGGCCATCTAGAGAAGTTCCACTATATATATTTTTCATAATTATATATTTGTTAAAAGATATTTTCTCTGTGTGCGTATGTGTGTACGTGCACACTGGAAAATCATTTGAAAGGGCAAGGCATCCTATCGAGATTTCTAAGTTAAGCTAGCCCCCCCCACCCCCCCAGAAAGTCTTACGATAGAAAATCGCAGAATATGGAGTCAGTGCTGTAGTGTGAGGAGTGCCAACTTCTTAAAGACGTAAAATTTTAATATTGGACTGGTGGAAGGGATTGATAATGTGTTTTCGCGGGCGAAATACTTAACTTGCCCCCCAGGCGCTGGCAACCCACGCTATGCCGCTGGGGGGGATGCTTTTATGATTACCTTTTGCTCATTATAAAGTGAAATAACGACATTTTTACAAATCGATTTCATTTAATGACAAAACTGCTTGTTTCGGTGGGGAGATGGGTGCGTTTTTCCCCGAGGAGGACTGATCGACGGAATTATACGGTAAAAAAAAAATTTAATGGAAATAAACCTTTCCCTGGAGGCACTTTTTTTAAAAAACTGGTCTATCACCCAAAATTTTGAAACTGAGATCGCGCGGTCTGCAAGGTTCAATTCCACCGATGCTGGCAAAAAAAGTGTAATTTTTCGGACTTCAAATATTCATAAAAAATTGTCATATCATTTTAGCAGACAAATGATTACATATTCGTGATCAGGAAGTCAAGCACTATCATCTCCCATAGGTCTGATCTCAAAGTGCAGTGAACAGTGAAAGGGGTTCCTTTGTAAGTCTGCAGCACAGGCGAGTGCTTTTGTGTCAACAGGAGCAACAACTGAATAGAATTTGGTCAACTCATTTGGTATTTCTGATATAATGGACTATAACTCAACTTGACCAAATTATAATTCATGGTCCGACTTCCAAAATGAAAAGGTCTTAAATGGTACTATTACCAATTTCATAGACTGGGTGCAAATTTCTTGATCAGTTTACATAAATCTAAGGTAAAGTTAAAAGCATTATGACCGAATAAAAAATATTACCAAAAATCTTGACTGCAGGGCAATCAAAAATTGAAGGTCACATCCAGATGGTTACGGATATGGCATGTCTATTTACCACATGTCAAGTTGGAAGTTTTAGTAACTAAATATCTGATTCCATATTAATTGCGAGTGCAATAGATAACGAGCACAATAATTAGAACACCTTTTGATATCACAAACTATTAAAATTATCAGAAATTGTTACACCATTGAAAAGTCAAAACCAGAATACTGTGTTGCAATAATGAATACAGTGATAAATAATGTCGGCTGTTTTAGTGTAGTCAAGTCATACACCGTGCTGCCATTGGTATCCCCTACCATTATGACCAGGTTATGAAATTAATATTACCAATACTTCTTTTTTGAAAACTTTTTCTTGTTAAATGCTAACGAATGTAATTGAAAATCACATCTACGTCTTTATCGATATGACGATTTTCTAACTTTCTTGTAGTTATAATAGTATATATATGTAGTTATATATGTAGTTATAACACTCATAAGAGCAACGAAAATAACTCAATGGCACAAAGAGAGACAGGAACCCAAAACTGTTCCCGAGGGCATTGAAGATCACGCCCAGATGGTTACCATTGTGATAAATAGACTTGCTATAATTATTAAGAAGTGGAAATATATATATTTATACACATTGGACATAATAATAAAAAATTTAGGTTTTTTTCTATTCTTATGCTTTGTTTCTGTTCTTGTATCTTGTACCTAAGCTGTAAAGTATTCTAATTTAATTGTGAGAATAAAACCATGCAGTATATTGATTAGGTAAGTTTTTTTAAAGCATGTAATTTCAATATTTTGTTAAATTTTTGCATAAGGCAACTTCTTTCGTGATTAAATTATTCGCTTCTGGCAACTATTGTTGCAACTATTTCTGACTGTTTAGGCCACTAAAGCAACTATTTTCACTATAAATTTGAGTGGCAGCCCGGTGTATGGGATTTCCCCAATATCAGGTGCTCCACAGTACAGATTTCTCATTGGTTCCCATTGGGTTTTTCCATGATTCTATTGGAGGCCTCCCATTGGTTCTCACTGGGTTTTTCCATTCTGCGGGACTACTCTGATGAAGGGTTTTCCAGAAATTTCAAGTATAAAAAAGAGACAGAAACATAACATCGTCATTACTCCTGATGAAGGACTGCTGCTGATGCGTCCGAAAGCTTGAGTGATCTTTTTCGTTTCCGGTTTTACCACTGTTTAATCTTTTATACATAATATAATAATTATACATGACACAACTGAAACCCAGTTGAAACTACAGAGAGAAGGCATTTGTTAGGGAATTTTCTTGAAAAATCAGACTCCTGAAAAATTCCCTGAAACTTTGTTCTTCCCCTCCAATGTGAGGGGGAATCATGTATATAAAACATGAGGTATATATTTATTGCTTTTTATTAGGATTTATTGTTGGATATTCTGGGATACTCGAAACTTTGGCACAAATTATATTATCGTATGGAATTTTAGTGGCTACAGTTTTGTCTGTGTGTGCCATTTCAACAAATGGTGCTGTTGAAGGAGGCGGCGCTTATTGTATCCTTTCGTTGCATTTTACATAGCAATATGTATATATATATATATGTTTTTTGTTTTTTTTTAGAAATAGAAATTTGATATATCTTTAAAATAAATTTACTATGTTCTTTTTAATTCAAAAGCATGTAAAGCAATTTTAATTAGTTATTAAAGTTAAAAAACAGCAACTTGTGTCCCTTTATTTATTGTTTGCTAATTTTAGTTACTATGCATGCTCTTCTATGTACAAAATGTTTTTCAATTAGCAATATGTATAATTAGTTTTACAACAGTACGATTGTTATGCAGGTTGAGTATCTTCATTCTGAAATATGTAGTGCCTTGTGGTATGGCATAGTAGTACAGTAGAACGCCGATTATCCGAACCGATCAAGACTGAAGATAGTTTGGGTAATTGGACATTTTTTTTTGTGGAGTACATGTATTTATGTGCACTTTCCGTTACAACTTATCCAGGCTTAGGACTAACAGACTATTATGCTATTCAAGCACAACGCTGGTGTGTTTAATTTTTTTTTTAAATTTTCTTTTTGTTCATTTTGGGTTTGATTGAATTTCTTAATGTACCAAATCAAAAAAGAACAACCACGAAATCGTTTTCTGCTTCAAAGAAGGTGCTCTTTTTTTTGCAACGATGTCACAAATCCTTTTGAGGTAGGCAAGCTGAATAGGATCAATCCCTTCCGGACGCTCCATCCACTTCATTGCAGTTTCTAAACATTTGAAAGTTTCAGTATGCGACGGACTTTCGTCGTGTTCGTCATGTTCAGTTTCACTTTCTTTGTCTTCTGTTATTTGCTCATCTTGAAGTGCCATTATGATTTCATCATCATTTAAAATTCAATATCCAGGATCATCTGCATCGCTGTTCAACCAGGACTGAAGCTTATTTTGATACTAATCTTCGATCTCATTAGTAGCATCAATAAAACCCTGCACAGAATCACCATCAATCTGTTTCAGTTCCTTTCTATTCAAGATTTTATTCCATGATTTTTTCAATGTCGATGTTTTAATGAGATTCCAAGGATCTGCTACCATCATACAACATTCTTTTAAGTCAATTGCTTTGGTTAACTGGGAATCTGACTTCTCATGTTCGTCTTCTGCTAGTAAAATATTCCTTAACAGTTGCTTTCGATAAAGCCGTTTGAAAATTTCGATGACACTTTGATTCATTGGCTGTATTAATGATGCAACATTAGGGGCATGAAAAGACCCGAAACATTCCATTCTCATGTTCAAGGAGGTCTGAGCTTGGATGTGTAGGTGCATTATCTAAAATCAACAAGACTCTACTGAATTTACCGATTTTTTTCTGATATTTTTTACTTGAGGAATAAAGGTTTTATCATACCACTTGATAAAAATGTTGGTATTCATCCACGCTTTCTTTTGATTGGTGTAGACAACTGGAAGAGTTTTCATATTTTTAAATGCTCAAGGTTTTTTAGATACACTAACTATGGTATTCGGACCACTAGCAATGGTATTCTGTGATTCCCTGTTGCATTTGCACATGCGAGAACGGTTATTCTTTCTTTATTCAGTATGTTTCCAGCAGCACATTTCTCAGGTGTCGTTGCCTAAGTTTTCTGGGAAGAGATCAATTCAGACCGCTTTTATCGGCATTGTAAATGCATTCCTCATCGTAAGTTTCAGGTTCAATAACCTTTCTCAAATCATTCACGAAACTCTGAGCCCCTTCTGCAGATGTTGACAACTTTTCACAATGAATTTCTATTTGGCGTATTCCATGCCGTTGTTTGAACTTTCTAAGCCATCCAGAACTTGCTTTAAACCTTCTATCCAGCTTTTTATTAAAAAGCAGCGGGCCGGAAATTGGTTGACCTGATGAGTGTTTTTGTAGAAACCACATGTAGAGGGCACTGTCTAATGTATAATTTTTTGACTTTTTCATTCATTTTCTTTTTCAACTCCCTTGTTCGTTCTCTATACAGAAACAAAATAGATAATGGATGCACCACATTTTTCTTTATGCCTGAAGTCGTCGATTTCCCAATACCGTACTCAATGGCTAGTTGGCTTCCACTTTCACCATTGTTTAATCTCTTCAAAATCTCGGTTTCTTCACTTAATGAAAGAACGATTTTCTTTCGCTTTCCTGACATTGCTTGAACAAAACAAAAAATATCTTTCTTCAACAAAGTCTGCTTAACTGCGCTTAGTGATGGATTGTCTGTTTAAGGCTTATTGACAACATTCCACTCTCTTTGTTCCTAGCAAATTTTCCTGGCCTGACCCCTCCCCTTCCTCTTTCCTTAGAGGAGAAAACCACATCCTTCTTAGGAAAAATTTCTTTGCTCTTTGTTCGTTCGTCCACATTCAGTTTGCCAAAAAAAATCCCTTCGTGCTAGAGAACGATAATATTCAAAATTTTAGAAATAATATTTTTTTAGTTTGGATAATTGGACTTTTTGGATAATTGAAGTTCGAATAATTGGTTTTCTACTAAAATATATTTGGTTACCATGCAAAAACTCTCGGTTTAATTCCAGCAGGTATGCAATACTCGATGGGTTTGTAACTGTAGGCCCTGATGCGACATTGCCTTTGACCTTACATAGCTGTTCTTGTGTCATACAACACAGTCAAAATCCGTAACTTCACTCTCAAAGCATGCAGTCTTTTGAGATAGACCTACTATTTGAGATCATCCGTAAACAAGGTGATTCAATTCTGTTTTTGAAACAGTGAACCCTCACCCGCCGTAAATTTGAATATTAATCATTTTTAGTGAATTAGCAAATATAGATAAGGTTAGATTATTTTGCCATTTGATTATCTTGAGTTTAAGTAGGATTGGATTAGTCGATGGGTAAGATTCTGTTGTGTAGCATATAAAGTCTACACATAAAAGAAACAAGGGAAGAGTTGCAGCCTTTTGTTTGCTGTATTTTTTATCTTGTTAAAAGGAAGATTTTCTGAAATTATTTTCTCTTCCCTTTAACGAAGTCACGTGTTCTGCTCTGTGGTAGTATAACATAGTTACCAACTGCTCCTGCATGTTAGTATCTCCGGAAATATACATGTTGACTCGTCACTCTCCACGTAGGTATCCATTTACTCTGGAAAGTCCTTCAGTTTTATCAAAGACAATTTAATGAAGGTAAAAAAAGCAACATATGGTGTAAAATTGATTATTAACTATTGCATATGTGTCTCAATTACTCTCTGCCATGTTTCCCACGTTTTGAAGTAACGTTGCATTTTCCTCTTTCAGTACTTCTGCATAATTAGGTGCTTAAATTAACATACTTTTATTACATTTTATTCATAAAGGTTTATTTTATTTTTACAATAGCATTTGCGCAGAAAACATAAAATATGTTACTTGCAAACTTTTGCATTTTACACAGGAGATGCAATTTTTTTGTCTGCCACTGTATAATTGAAGTTTTGCGATTTTGATAGTTAATGAACTGTGCATGAGAAGTAGTATATCAATACAGGAGTCGGGAGAATCTGAAAAAATTACCTGAAATACGAGAGAATCTGGAAAATACATTAGAGTTGGTCACCCTATGTGGGCCTTCTACGTGAAGTGGTCACCACCCTTTCTCATCGGGACATCTCTCTCGATTTGTATTTTGTTGGCCTAATAATTATTTTAATTGAGTGTTTTTTTAATTTATTTATATTTTTATTTGAATTTTATGGAATTAACTATTAAGTTGCTAAATAAATAACTTGCAATAGTAACATGTATGCCAGTGGCTTATAATTAAGCAGTAGTTATACCTAAGATATATTTTTCTCAACTCCAGTCAGTTATGATCAGTAGAGCACTTGGTCCAGAGTTTGGAGGAAGTATCGGCACCTTGTTTTTCATTGCAAACATATTTTCAAGTGCATTATATTTGACAGGGTGTGTTGAAGGCATCGTTAATAGTTTTGGTCCCTCAGGTTAGTACTATTTTTGCACATTGTCTTTATTTTATTGTTTCCCCTCACCGTTTTAGTTCTTTTGCAAATTAATGTTTTTTATTCTGTTTCAGGAAGTTTGGCGCCCATTCTGCCGGCTGGGCAGTGGTGGGATTTTTTATTTGGATCGTCACTAAATGTTTTTAATTTGCTTGTTTGTCTTATTGGAGCTTCAATGTTTGCTCGTACATCTGTCATCATCTTTGTCGTGGTTATGGTTTGCACCTTTTCAGTGTTCCTGAGTTTCTTTGTGGTGGGGCCGTTTCTCGTGCAAATACCAGGAGAGAATACCTTGGCTCATAAGATGAATATCACCACTGCTGAATACACGTCTTTCAGTTGGCACACGTTTACAAATAACGTTTGGTGTAAGTATTTATTCGCTGTCTGTTTTCATAAAATCTGTGGTGAATTTGCAGGAGTTTTTTAATATACTGAAGTATTGGTTGCGGAAGGGGAAATGAATAATTTCCTGATCTGTACTCTTTTGTCAGAATTTTCTACTTCATGAAATGATTTTAGTGGTAATAACCTGGGCTGGACAAATGTGGTCGACATCGGCGATTAGATTCTTGCAGTCGGCGAATAAGAAAGTTTCTTTCTTACTTTCATCTGTGTTCCATAGTTATGGCCACTTTAAATAATTTATAAATATTGTATTTATGAAAACAGCAGGAAGAATGTTTCATAATAAACTAATTTTAATGGGGAAACAAATACAAATTTACATATTTTTGTCATGTTACTAGCTTTCCCTGTCCATATTTTTCTTTAAACAAATTATATAGCCTATATCTACAATTAACTTGGCCTATTATTTTTTCTCCACAACATTAAGAGCCCCAGAAAACTTGTTCTTCGGAACAGGTCCTTTTTCAACTAACTTGGGTTCGGGTAATTTACTAACAACGTTAACTACGTTAGTGGTTGAAATGTCATTTTTTATATACAGGGTGTTCCAAAAACACTTGATTAAAGGCATATAGCTGTGATTCTTGTGCAAAATGGACAATAATTTACCTTTACATCCGCTGGGGGACGGAAATGAATATCCATAGAGTTATGTATAGTTTTAGTTTTCGCAGAGGCGGGATCTATAATGACCAATGGAGCTTACAAACCAAGAAGTAGCCCCCCCCCCTTTTCTAAATCTCAACTCAGGCGTGTAGTTGCTAAATAGCAGTGCTGAACTGATTTCGGGGTGTGTTGGCATTTTTTGTGATTGCCGAAATTGGTGACGATCTTATAATTGGTGCAGTTTCACAGATAAAGATTTCAGGACTTCTACGTAGGGCTGGCAACTTTCCTCAGTGGTGCACTACGAACATAGGAGGCCTCAAGATCCGTGGGAGCCCTCTTGGTTCTAAACAAGAAGTTTAGTTTGAAAAATAAATATCTCGAGACTCGCAACACCGATTAAAGAAGTTTACCTAAGGAGTGTTTCAATTTTTGCTACGAAGGGCAGGGCAGGCAATAGGGGGAAGGGTGAATTGCACAGGGACCCGGTGCGGCCAAGGGAGCCCGGTACTAAAAGGAATAAACCCTCCGCACAGTATACGTTAGCAAGATATGTAGGCAGACGCCTAACCAAATAGTGGCCATAACTATCATATCATGTAACCCAGTTATGGCCACTTCCATGGCCAAAGCTGGAAAAACTATTTTGAAATAGATACAAGTTATGATCACTTTATTTACTTGTAAAATTTACAAGTTACACTTCTATAACTGAAAATAATGAAACAAGGTTCTATCTCATATTTAAATACTGTAAAACCTTCCAATTATAAGTAAATTCTATGGATTACATGTTATGATTAGATAATCACAGCCCATATAAAGTAGCTAGTCTGTAGTCTGTTGAAATCTGAAATTTAATTGGCTAACCCACTTTCAAGCTTAGAAACATAATAAAGTTCATGGAAGTGGCCATAATAGGGGTTGTGACTATAACTGAGAACTCCGCCCTATATTATGAACTATTTTTATTTTTGTGTACTACATTGTCAACTATTTTTGTTTCTATGTAGCGCATTATGGAATAGATTATACTACGGATAAAGAAACAACGTTTTCTGTAGTGTTCGGTGTTATGTTCAGTGGCGTTACAGGAATTATGGCCGGAGCCAATATGTCAGGTGAGTTAATAGCTTTATTTATTCCAAATTGTGATTAAAATGTTGTATTATGGATTTCCTGCTGTAATTTCGCAGTGGTTATACTGGTGGTATAAGATTTGATCCATTGTGTGCACACCAACTAGGGCAATACTTCGGGACTCAATGGCCAATATTATGGTGATTTTAACATACTGGGCATAATTCTGTGTAATCTTGGTTGTGTATGAATGTATCATGATTTGGAGGTCTTGTTAAACTGCCAACCTTGTCACAGATAATCCGTCATCTAATCCTAAAAAAAAAAAAAAAAAAACATGCTGACCATACGCACGTTTTTAAATTTTTAAAAAGTACTGGCTTTTACTACAGTCTTTGATTTTACCATGTTTGGCGCAGTATAGCCCAGATGCTCTTGTACCGTAAAATAAAATAAAAAATAAAAAATCTGTATTCTTATAGTTATTTCAACTTAAACTTGTATATTTATACTTAAACTTATATATTTGTCTAAATGTATTATGAATTAAAAGCATTATAACTTTGTGTAAATAAATATATATATTTTGACTTGAAACACACATACTTAATGGTTGCAACAGAGACATTTGATCACACACTATTCCATTAGATTTTTTGAATCGCTTAATTTTATGAGATGCAATGTTCTCATGGACCTGGAGAACCTGGAATTATCATAGAATTTTAAATCGTGTCTAAAGGTCAGGAAAAAACGAGATTTTTTTTGGTCAAACCTGGAAAGGTTATGAAAAATTTCCTTAACTTCTGTTTTGAATAGTGAAATCTCTCTGATGCCATTGTCCCCACAACTGAAGTTCAGCTGAAAGCTGCTTGTGATTGGTTAGGAAATTTTGCAGAAACAGTCAGAATTTTTTTCTCCAGTGTGAGCAGGGATGTTACCATTCAGAGGCGACTTAAGCTATTGATCCTAGCTTAATGTAGAAGTTCCTAATTTGATAAAGCAGAAAGACCACATGTACATAAGCACAAACGTTAGACCATAACATAAGAAACTGTACATAACCATTAAGATAAGAACATACATGCATGGGCAAGAAGACAAAATCATATGTGAGAATGCATAAAGACCACATAAAGATACGATTAGCAATAAAAAACACGACTAACACAGTTAAATTTAATGTAAAATGGTTGATAATTGTTTCGGAGGCGACAGCCTTCCTTTCTCAAAACTAACAAAGGTCTGAGTGGAGTACAGTATGAGCTGACTCAGATGGTTCAGTCTCGACACCTGTAAACGTGGAACCATCTATCGTCACCAGGCGAAAAGCCTTTTGTATATGTTAGGAAGGGAACTATTGTCACATGGGAAGTTAACAACTTTATCGCTGTTCATAAAGATATGGAAGGCTTCAAAAAAGTCAAAATCTGAGCGTGGGTGACCCAAGGGGGGTGTAAGGGGGTGCACTTGCACCCACTTAGCTTATGAGAAACGGAAAAAAAGGGCTGAATCCTACAAGAAACTATAGTCCAACGTTATTCAATTGGAATTTTTCCAGGATGCAATAATTCTGGGGGTGTCCATGGATCTGAGGTAAAATTAACTTTGGTGATAAGTTTGGCCTCTGAGAATTCAAACTTGTGTTCGAAATCCCAACAGTGTTTAGTTATGGCTGATTTTTGAAGTTTTTGGTTGCAAACATGGGTATAGTGCTCTTTAAGGTTAAACCGAACAGCCCTACGTATTTGTCAAATATAGAGCATTTTTGCATTGGCATTAGACATTATAAACACCCCAGTTGGCAATGTCTGGGATTTGATCCTTGAGTTATGAAGTGCCAATCTGCTTTATGGTTTTGAATATAACACAAAAATTGAATTGTGGCAATTCTGGTGGAAACAAGAGTTACAAACGAGATACATATGCATTCTTTGAGAGGTGGTGAGAGTGTGGAAGGAGACTGTTGTCTAGAAGGTTTCTGAACTGCATGGTCCATAACTATCGGGCTATACCTGCAGCTATTTGCTATGTTCTTATGGACTGACAGTTTATATTTTAGGCTCTTCTTCATAGACAAAAGTTTAAGTGCTCTTAATGTTAACCAAAAAATAAGCTAATTTTTTGTGAATGCGAATGAGTGGAGGTAACGTGTGGTAGGAGACAAATTGTTCCTGGTTTAAAGTGCACATTGGTATCAAATCTGGTTATTGATCGGGTGATGAGCATGCCAAAGAAAGTTAGCTTGGCGTTACGTTATGCTCTACCTTGCCATGGAACTATATATGAGAATTTATGGAATTAAATGTTATAAGAATTTGGTCAACATTGGTTTGTTGATCCAGCAAAATAGCAAAGACGTTGTCCATATAACGCAGCCAATATTTAAAAGGTAAGTATATTATTGACCTTTTCATCAATGTAATGTAAATAAATGTCACATAAAATGTATGACAGTGGGTTTCCGATTGCCAGTCCATCAATTTGTTTGAACATCTTTCACCCTTTTCATTACACATAAAGATAGTCATCCATACTGAAACACAAGAATAAAACTACTTGTGACAGGTATCAGTAGCTTCCTTGCAAAATTCTCAGAGACTTAAAGGTGAAGATTACTTCATGGTGTTTGTCATGAGGCATGGTTGTTTTAAATTTTTATGAATCAATGAACTTCAGTGCTTGGGTAAAAAATCGAGCTGTGTAAAAGTAAATCTGAAATTGCGCATTGCCTTATATCGCTCTCTTTCTTAAGCTTTTGTTGCCCTTAAACATGTATAGACAAATGAATATTCTTCTTCTGTTGGCACTATAGTCCTTAAAGAACTTGGGGCCCTCGGCATCCTTCGCAATTGTTGCCCATTCTCCTCTGTTCAATGTCCTTTTTTTTTTTCACTCTCTTACTCCCATTCTTCTTAGACCTTCATCCGCTCCATCAAACCACCTTTTCCAAGATGTCCCACCTTTCTTCTTCCTACTGGATTAGTTTCCATAATCTTCTTAGACATTCTGGATTCTCCCATCCTTCCTACATAGCCATCCAAGTCTTTTTTACCTAATTTCTGTCACAAGCTCATGGTCTCCATTCAGATGGTATATTTCCCTGTTTTTCATGCCATTTTCATTAACTGTCCCATGTATTTTCTAAAATACTTGTCCCCCAATCATCATCAATTCTTAGTCTCCAACTGTCAATGTCCATACCTCGGCTCTAGACTTTTGAGTATGCACTTTACATGTAAGTGTATATATTTGACATATTTATATGTGTTTGTGTATTTTATGCACTTGTACTATGTATTGGGATAAACCTTATTATGTTTTGAATCTATGTATTGTGTCTGTGACGTTGTATTGTTTGTTGCTTGTTAGGTGACTTGAAGGAACCGGGAAAATCAATTCCAAAAGGAACACTTTCGGCAATTGCCTTTACTTTCATCACATATCTTATACTTTGTTTCCTCAGTGCCGCAACCTGCTCAACGTAAGATCGCTTTCCTGTGTTTGAATTATTTTTAATAGATTATGTTCGGTATTGATCATATGTTGATCATTTGTTATTGTTACTGTTTTATGCATGCATGCTGCTAGTGATTCAATCCCCAATAGATCACCTACTTACAAACTGCTCACTGCAGTCTGTGGGCCTAAAGAGGTTCGGATTTGTCGAAAACCGTAACTCTCGGTGCATCATGACCTTTGCTGTTTTTGTTATATAAAACAAATATAAAAGTATACCTTAAGTTATTTTTGGTTCTTTAGTATATTTCAATCATTTGCTAAATCATATCTGTGGCTTCATCTTGTTTGGTGCAGCATTACCCTTGCATTTTTGCACTATAAATATTCAACCGACCACCTGCTGAAGATACCCCATTTAAAATAAATAACAAACCTTAAAAAAATAAATAAAATAAAGGATATTTTTAAAAATGAGATAAGAATTTCGACAATATCTTTTAATACAGGGTTTTTTAAACTGTATCATTAATTTCAGTCAGGGGCGATTAACATTTATGACATGGAATTTGTATATTTGGGAATTGTCGCCAGCTTATGACAAAGGGAGCTGCGGATTAAAGAAGTCTGAAATTGCATGTTTTAATATATTATCACCCTTACAAAAACATAATATTATTATAAATATTAATAAAAGTAGTAATTTACTTTTCAATAAGTGATTTCCATTTCTTATTCCATGGTTAATGGAGATTGTAAACTTTTCTTTTCCATGGTCCACAGGGAACTGCTGTTAAACAACTACTTATACATGCAGTACATAAATTTCTTTTCACCATTGGTGGCTGTAGGAATCTTTTGTGCAACTTTATCTGCATCGCTGAGTAATTTGATTGGCTCTTCGAGAGTCTTGGAAGCTCTTGCCAAGGATGAACTATTTGGTACTAGCTTGTTTTTACTAATATTACAAAATCTTATTTTTCAATAATGCCTATCAATGAAAATATGTCTGAAAATAATAATTTTCTAATTTAGGAGTTTTGCTGATACCTGTCGTAAAGTTTACTTTTGGCGGCAATCCAATTGCTGCTGTCATTATTGCTTGGTTTCTTGTTCAGGTAATGAAATATGAAAGAAACACTTGATTTTTTTTAAGCATGCATGTACTTTGGAAGCTAGTGATATTTGATAATTTACGTGTCGAAACAGATAAGATCAAAATTTCAATATAATAATCGTTACTTTCATAATTAAGGCACAGGGATCATTAGTGCAGATAACTGTGATGTTTTCTAATGAAATTTTCATTAATTCGAACCTCAATTTAAAAAAAAAAAATCGCAGAATTGGAAACTTTATAATGTACGGATGTGGTCTAAAACATACCAAAGCCAACCTGGTACACTGACAAGGCGCAGAGCAGTATGGTTCTGCCAGTGTGATATAGTTCATCCTTTCTTACGTTAACAGAGTTAATAGAATATATATTTCATACATAAAACATTAAAATAATGCTCAAATACATAAAACATAGGCATATTTGTGCAATTAAAATCTGGTATTTATTAAATTTAGGAAAAAGACTCATTATAACTAGCGCTGATGTCATTCAAGTAACTGACCACTCAGAGGACTTCGTTCGCTTGGCGGGAAATTTGGCGCCTGGAATTTTGGCGACTGCGTTTTTCTGCATTCCAAATTAGGCGATAAATAGCCTAAT
Organism: Dysdera silvatica; assembly: GCA_006491805.2. NCBI lineage: Eukaryota > Metazoa > Arthropoda > Arachnida > Araneae > Dysderidae > Dysdera > Dysdera silvatica. Next base: position 147,077,355 of record QLNU02014802.1, read on the forward strand.
AATGTTGAGGGCTATCTCATTTTTCGCCAATTTGCGCATAAATACTCGATGCACGGGTGACTAGGTCGCCGTAGCCTTAACAGTGCACCAGGTTAGCTTTGCCGCGAGTATGGTATTGAAAACAGTATGCTTATTCTTTAGCTTCACCATTGTTCATTAGTGCAACTGAAGCTAATTAGCACTGGAGTTAATTTGTAATTAGCATTATGGAGCTAATTATCCTTTAATAGCATTGATATACTTACAGTTGCGACAGATGTTATGACTTTTGAGTCTAGTTACAAGTTGTGCTGTGAGAGGCATGAAGTTATGGCTCGGCAAGTCTGCTCATAGGTTTTTGTAGCTGGCAAGTGGGAAACCTTTTTCTATTGGGTTCCAAGGATTACTTATTGTGGAGCATTAGTACTATTTGCCAAGATTTGTCGAGCTGTGCATAGATGTAATTGGCTTGTCTACTGTGCAAAAAACACGGATTTGAATCTAAGCATTTGACATTTTTCTACAGGAGAAGAATTTGAACCTTCGACTTCAAAATTAAATTCTGCTGTTTTTAGTAGAAATAAGTCACAACTTAAAACATAAGGGTATATGACCAATATGCAAAAAGAACCAGATGCTTGTCATACAATAATTTTTGCCACCCACGTTTACGTAGCTCAAACTAGAGCTTTTTTTTGTTTTTGGAGAAAAAGAGGTTCCGTCCTCATCCTGGATTCGAACCAGGGTCCCCACGTTTAGCCTGCGGTGTCTTGACCTACTAGACGAATGAGGACAAGAACAAACGCATTTTTCTCCGTATATAAGGATGTAAGATATTATTACCCTTCACAGGGATAACACAATTGCCAAATAATGGTCAACACAGAAAAGCCTCCGGGGCGAGATTTTTGTGAGTTTTTCGTGGGGGAATTTATTATACAATAATTTTTGCCACCCACGTATATTTAGCTCAAACTAGAGCTTTTTATTTATAGTTGGAGAAAAAGAGGCGCCGTCCTCATCCTGGATTCGAACCAGGGTCCCCGCTTTGAGCCCGCGGTGTCTTGACCTACTAGACGAATGAGGACAAGAAAAAAGCATTTTTCTCCGTATATGAGGATGTAAGATATTATTACCCTTCACAGGGATAACATAATTGCCAAATAATGGTCAACATAGAAAAGCCTCCGGGTGAGATTTTTGTGAGTTTTTCGTGGTTGAACGGTGCATCTTTTTCTCCAAAAACAAAAAAGCTCTAGTTTGAGCTAAATATACGTGGGTGGCAAAAATTATTGTATAATAAATTCCCCTCACGGAAAATTCATACAAAAAAAAACAACAACAAAAACCTTTGCCCCGGAGGCTTTTCGGTGTTGACCATTATTTGGTAATTGTGTTATCCCTGTGAAGGGTAATAATATCTTACATCCTTATATATGGAGAAAAATGCGTTTGTTCTTGTCCTCGTTCGTCTAGTAGGCCAAGACACCGCAGGCTCAACGCAGGGACCCTGGGTCGAATCCAGGATGAAGACAGTGCCTCTTTTTCTCCA
>QLNU02014802.1:147078985-147092055 GCA_006491805.2 Dysdera silvatica
AATTGAATTGAATTGCCAGGGAATTTGAAATTATCCCTGAAGATCAGGGAAAAGTGATATTTATTAATAAAAAAAACAAAACAAAAAAGTGAAGGGAGGAATCATCTTAACTTCGGTTTTGAATAGCTAAATTTCCCATAAACGGATAGCCATTTATTTCCCCCTTCTTCTGTGTTCAAATGATGATTGGAAAAGTTATCCGCTTCTGCAGACTGTATTTCCATAAGAGGTATGTGGAAGCCATAGTGATGAGACACTGCTCCTGCCTACCAATGCAGTGAGATGTGTGGGATAATGGTATGATGTGATGCTGGGTGGGGTTCCGAACATCAAGAAAAAGTGGGGCGAACCTGATGAAGTTTGAAGAAGATGGGCAGGGCCACCCCCCCCCCCTAACCAAAGTTCAGTTAAAAGTTGTGATTGGTCAGGAATTTTGTCATAAAAAGTAAGGGATGAGGGACCTGGAAAAGTTGAGGAATTTGTTTTTCCAATGAGGAGAACCCTGATTGGTGCTTGACTTACTGGAAATTCACATATGTAAAATAAGTAAAAAAACAAACACTTGAATAAGTTTACAAAAATCAATGCACTGTACATTGTTATGACTTTCAGGTTTTATGGTGCTGCAATATCTTAAAGAAACCATTATTAATAATAAATAAATTGTTAATTAGGATTAAGAAAAAATCCAAAAAGGTGTTCTTCAAATCTGCAGAATTATATTAAACAAAACAAGCAAGTGATGATGTAGGTGGGGTCATTGCACGAAGATTAAAACGTGCTCCGCTTTTTCAATCCCACTGATTCTGCTTTTCCTGGAGGACCATCCAGAATCCCAGTCATCGAGGTATTTTTTTTTTTTGGCAACATTAACAGAGAACTGGTATTTCCATTTAAGCCAATTGGTAAGGAAGGCTATTAATATTTTTAAAAGCATTTTTCAAGATCGAAGACCCAATGCCCTTTTTTATTTTTTGCCAGTCAATTTTGTACAATTAACCACTATAACAATCAGAACTCTGGCTTCTGTAAATGTAAGAAGCTTGAAAGGAAGCTTCTGACATGTCCATAATAATACCAATAATCGCAAGAACTATAACACAGTGGCGAATTTCCAAGTACACACACATAAGGCATATGCCTGAGGACAACAGCTGAAAACCCTAAAATATATTATTAGTTGTTATATGAAATGGTTAAAATATTAATTTGGATAACCATGTGGAAATAACCTCCACACGTGAAGTGTTAATAATGTGATACTTATGTTTTTTTTAACTTCGAACTATTCCTTAGGAAAGGAATGGCACTTTCCTAAATCCATCATTGCTATAACCTCGAAAATATATTAATTCTCTTCTCCAAATGGCTCTGCAACATAGGCACCCATATAACAAGTGAGGGGGGGTGCTCAAGCCCCTTCCCAGCTATTCAAAAATTTGATTTGCCTGATTCTGATATGCATTTACTTTAAAAAAATTTAGTCACATTTTAGTTCATTGCTAATAGTTAAGCAGTATCAATTATTGTTGCAGCATTTTAGTATCTTGTACATTCACTAAAATGTTTGACAGCCTTGAGGAAGAGGTAATGATTTTTCTCAGCCCCTAGAAGTACTTATATGGGAGCAATATATAGCTTATATAGAGCAACTGAGCTGAAAGAGGAGCATGACAAAATACTTTACAGAGACAGCAAGTCTGAAACCAAATGTAAAAGATAGTGTGTGGAAAACAAAAGGTAATTAGAAGATTTTGGAATCGCACATGGGGTCCACCTGTAGTCTGGAAAAACATTTCACTTGATCGATTTAGAGAAATATTTGTATAAAATGTGACGTGAACGTTTCAGATCAAATGGCAAAAAATATTTTGTGAAGGCAGCATCCACACACTGGCCTGTTCAAGTGTTTTATAATATATTAGACTTTGCTGCCATAAATGCCTGCATTGTCTTCCAAGCATTAACACATAATAAAATCAGTAGAAAAAGCTTTATTTAACTATTCATTGAAGATTTATGAAGAGGACAATCAGAAGTGAGGCCACCGACCAGTTGCGCATTAAGGAGCTTGAATGAAGAATTGGTAAAAAAGTAATCGAAAACGTCGCCAGTGCCAATTATGTTAATGTGGAAACAAAACTGTGGATAGTTTCAACATGTGCAACAAGCCCATCTACAGAAAATGTACCACTCAAATAATCGGATGCTATTTTGTCTGTCCCAGTAATTAGGTTAATAATGTAACATTCTATACAAGCACTTAAGAGTGGATCCAGGAATCTTTCAAAGTGGGGGAGGGGGCATTTATTTCTGATTTGTATTTTTAGCCAAGTGTCTGGTACCTTTCATTTCATTTTCCATGATAGAGATAATTCCTGTTTGTGGGGGGGAGATCATCCCATGCCCTCCCCGGATCTGCCAGTAACTTGAGATTATTTTTATATTTTTAAAATTCTTAGTGGACATTATGATTTTTAAGAATAATTTTAAGAATTTTTTTTCTGTAAATAATAGATTTCTGGAAAGAAAATGCCACATGCTAAAATTTTTACGTAATTTTTGAAATTCATATAATCATTGAAAATATTAAATAAATATTATTAGCATTTAACTTAAATATGTTTGTATTGTTGAAACAAAGACAAAATTGTATTTATTTAGAGTTTTTTTAAAGGATATTCAGAGGTGGTCAAAATGACCACAGCTGCTGTTCTGCAGAGAGTCACGAAAGTTTACATACATTTGCCAATTTGCATAAATCTAAGTTCACTAAAAAAATGAGTAAATGAAAACAATATTTTCAGAAAAGTGATGAAGTGTTTAATAGAATTGGAAATAATAATAAGAAGAAAAAATTAGTTTCGAGAAGCATAATATTATTGTGAAATTGTATCCCACAAAAGTGTACATACACCTGACAAATTTGCATGAACAAATTGAAACGCCATGTTTAAACACTGATTTTAGCATCAATCGAAACATATCTACTTCGACATGTGTATCTGTTGCTGCTAAGTCATATTAGAAATTAAATGGCATGGAAAGAAATACGTCTCCAAGGAAAAAAATATGTCTGGAAATTTGATATGTCATTATAAAGCTGAGAAATGAAGGAAAATCTTATGGACCTATATCCCAAGTAGTTCATAAAAGTCGAGCAAGTGTTCAGACTGTATTTATATAAATTGAACACTACGCAGATTAAATTAAAGTGGAAGGTCGTGGGTTCAGGTCCCACCGAACGCAGAAATATTTATTTTCTTTCGAACGTTTCACCATCTAATCACGCCATAACATCGGCGTTGGTATCACTACGCCAATAAACGTTGATTGATATTGTTGTTTAATTTGTTCAGACTGTGTTTCGGATTATAACATTTCTGGAAACGCAGTTTTGAAACCATGATCAGCGTGGCCAAGGGTACTGAGTATGAGAGAAGCTTGACATCTTAAGAAAACGGTGCATACTTATCCTAAAATAAGGGTTAGCAGGATAAGTTCATGCAGCCACCTGTAAAGTAGTTCATCCTGAAACCACAAGGAGATCTTTGAGATCTGCCAGGTATCACGGTAGAGTACCAACGAAGGAACCCTTATATTTTCTGAAAATGGAATCAAGGAACTGCAGTTTGCAGAACAATACATAGAAAAGGACTTAAGCCTTTGGAACACAGTGCTTTTCACTGATGAAGTAAGTTTTAATATATTCAGCAGTGATGATCTTCATAAAATTTGGAGTTGAAAAAAACAAAGAAATGAAAATGGGAAATCCTTTACCAACAGTCAAGCATGGAGGAGGAGGACATGTCATGGTTTGGGTGTCAATGGTGGCTTTTGGATTAGGGAAACTGGTTTCCACTGAAGATAATATGGATAAAACACAATATCTGAATATATTGCAGGATAATGTGCAATCATCTGTGGACATCCTAAACATATACGACTTGTAATATGAAGATGTGGCTTTTATATACTATTCCATCAATCCCATTGAACATATTTGGGATAAAATAGAGAAACACATCAGAAAATTTAATGCAAGAAATAAAAATTCTTTGAAAGCAGTCTTGGATGAAACCTGGCCCAAAGTTACTGAGAATGTAGTTTCTTCCAATGCCTGAAATACTGCAGGCTGTTATTTATTCAAAAGGAGGACCTACGAAATACTAGTGGACCTTAACAATATTCTTTAAAAGTACTTTTCGTTTTTCAACATGAGCTGTATGTGCATTTTTGTGACATAGCATTTAGAATAAATATGATTTTGCTGTTGAATTATTTCGTTTTTTTTTCTATTTTCTATTTTTTCTTTCTTAAGGAACGTGTTTATTTTAATTACTAATCATGTTTCAATATCGTGCTATTTTTTCAAAATCATTTTTTTTTTTCGTGGTGTATGTAGACTTTTTGTGACACTCTGTAAGTATAATAAAATCGCCGCGGTTCTAGTGTTAAAAGGTTCAGATTACTCAGCGAAATGCAGGCCCACTGCTCCACGATGGCACAGTGGTACCACATTCTTCTATGGCACCATTGACTTAGGTTTGATCCCCAACGATATCATGAAACGTGTGTGCCTTTTCAGTTCAACGTAGTCCAATCAGTTTGGTTCCCGTGGCAGTAGAAGTTCAGATTCCCCAGATAACTAGATCTTGGCACGACGTGGCCTTTGCCGTCCTTATTTTTAGAAAGGAAGAAAACTCCATAGAAGAGGATTTTCATTATGGCTGATAACCCTAAGAACAAACGAAACACAAATGGTGTTCTAGAAAACTGTATTTTCTAAACAAATAATCTCTATTGTCATTATGAACCAATGCAAGTTCCAACACATATTCATTGTAATCAAGTGGTATTTAATATTTCAGGCCATCTTTCAAATACTTCTCGTGGCATACATCTGCCGTTGGGCTGTTGGGTTGTATTACAATGATGTTTGTTATAAGCCCTCTGTATGCTTCCATCTCGATCATAATGTGCCTCCTTTTGGTCATTATACTTCATTTGCGTTCAATTCCCGTTCGATGGGGCTCAATTAGTCAAGCATTAATTTTCCATCAAGTAAGTAATAAATAGAGCATGTTTTTCCTTTTCCTGTAAATTTAATTATCTGTAGTTTTGCGTAGGCTAATTGTTTAATTAACTACGATTCTAAAAGGGCAGTGTCCACTAGGGCTAGACCGATGGCACTTTTTGGCCGATGGGCTGATGCTGATCGTTCAAAAATTCAAAAGGCCGATGCCGATCGTTCAAAAATTCAAAAGGCTGATGCCGATGGGAAAAAATTGCTTTAAACTATTAAAATATTCGGAATGAGTGTCAAAAATGTATCATTATTTGATTCATTTCATTCTTGTTCCACAGATCAAGTAAGCTATGAATCAATATATAGTTCGTTAATTTTGTGTTTCATGAATGTAATTTGCTTTTGTTTATTACAATGCAAAATCCAGAATGTGCAGACAGTACATTACATTGGTAAATACTGCTTTTGGTTTATTTACATATAGGCTAATATAAAGTGATTAAATGAAATAGTTCATACTAGAATATATTGTTTTCTTTTATTTATGGTGCATCAATGAATGTAGTAAGTTTTAAATACACATACAGAAAAGAAAAGTATCAGTTTGTCAATTTTAAATTTCCGATACTTGAAAATTAGAAACAAAGTAAAGGAAAAAGCGAAAAGATAAAGTTACAAATTACACTAATATCTGAAATTAAGAATTTGCAGGTTTTTATTTAAGAAGACCCAAATATTTATAACGCAACCTCAACAATTGCTTAAAACAAAAGTGTTTTATCATATAGCAGATGGTTTACGAAATTACAAAATATCTTTGTATGAAACTTTCTTTTATTTTAGAGTGCCGTGTATAACATAACCCAGATTGTTATTATTAGTAGTAAACAAAAGATTTTTTTATTCTCTGTAAAATTCATTTTTTGAATTGCAGTATAGGCTTTTGAGACACTAATAAATTTTCCAAGCACATTAACAACAAATGAGTTTCAAGGATCCATGAAGGAATGGAACTAATCGAATATCACTTTGATATTCTTTTGAGATAGGTTCGACTACTGCTATTAAAGATTAAAAAAATTTTAATTCTGCTTCTAGAAGGGGATCTCCCACAAATGAACAAATTTTATTAAAAATTCATGTAACATAAACTTGCTTTGTCATTTTTTGTGCCATCAACAAACTTTTGACATTAGATATATGATGTCAAAAGCAGCTTGTTCAACCTCTCCATTTTGTAGCCAACAGATTGAACCAAACCTTTGAAGAAAGTTTTTACAATCGGAATAATGAATAGATAGCACAGGACATGAAACATTTTTAAATAAGTTATTCAGAAAGTGGAAAGTTTATAGCTTTATTTACAGTTTTAAAAGCACCATGCAATGTATGTAGTTCACAACATGTATGGTAAGACTGGAAGAATGTATTAAAATTTATTTAAATTAAAATTTATTTTATTAATTTGAAACTAAAATTTTAATAAATTTTAAAATTATAATTTATTATAAATTTTCATGAAGGGTTCAACGATCGATCCGTTCAGGAGGGATCGCTGGTTTAGATCAAATCACCTGGTTCACTTTGTTAAACCTTCTACAACAAAGGGAAAGTGCTTATTTCTGACTTACACCGGCCAATGTCGACATTCACCATGCACTGATGATGAACGTTGAATAATTTTTTTTTATTTTTAAAATCATTTTTAAATCATACTGTATTATTAAAATATATTATGATATATATGTCAAAATCTTAAAAGAAGAAGTTTCATTTGCAATAAAAAGTATGAAGAAAGGAAGAGCCCCTGGCGATGATGGTATTACATTAGATATCCTAAAAGAAGCTGGAGAATATGTAGAAGACATACTTGCAAAATTCTTTACCAAATGTCTTAACAGCGGTAACATACCAAACCAATGGGATTCTGCAACAGTAATTCTTTTGCATAAAAAAGGTGATAAAGAGGATTTGAAAAATTACCGACCAATTAGCTTGTTACCTGCTATTTATAAAATCTTCACAAAAGTGCTAACACATCGCCTGCAGAAAAAATTAGATGCAGCTCAACCAAGAGAACAAGCTGGATTTCGAAGTGGATTCAGTACAGTGGACCATATTCAAGTATTAAGAGAATTAATTGAAAGAACACATGAATATGAACTTCCATTGTGTGTTGCATTTATTGACTATGAGAAGGCCTTTGACTCTATAAAAACATCAGCAGTCATCAACTCTTTAAGATCAACAGACATTGAGGATGTGTACATTGACATGGTGAAACGTGTGTATAAAAATGCAAGTGCAAAATTTCGGTTACATAAAGATACCAAAACTATCAAAATTGGTAAAGGTGTGAGGCAGGGAGATACCATTTCTCCAAAACTTTTTACTTCAGCTTTACAGATGATTTTTCAGCTGATAAATTGGAATAACAAGGGAATAAAAATAAATGGTGAATATTTAAATCATCTGCGGTTTGCTGATGACATTGTTATTTTTTCAACGGACCCATTAGAACTCCAAGACATGGTACAAGAGCTCTCAACTAGAAGTGAAGAAGTTGGACTCAAGATGAACCTACAAAAAACTAAGATCATGTTCAATAATTTTGTAGAGGAAACAAAAATACAAGTTGACAACACTGAGCTAGAAATTGCTGATTCATATATTTACCTTGGCCAGCTGATTTCAATGGATGGCAACATTATGAAAGAACTCAACAGACGTATTAAACTTGGCTGGAGTGCATTTGGAAGAAACAGTTTTATCCTGAAGGGGAAATTGCCTTTGTGTCTAAAAAGAAAGGTCTTCAACCAGTGTGTATTGCCAGTCCTCTCTTATGGATCAGAGACATGGAGTCTAACAGTTGGAGCAATACGAAAGTTACAGACAACGCAAAGGAGCATGGAGAGGTGCATGCTTGGAATAACTAGGAGAGATCGAAAAAGAAACACTTGGGTGAGAGAGCAAACTAGAGTAGAGGACATCATTGTTAAAGTAAAAGGACTGAAATGGCGATGGGCTGGGCATATTGCAAGAAGAACTGATCAACGATGGACAACAGAAATTCTGAACTGGATTCCAAGAGACCACCGAAGACCTAGAAAACGTCCTCAAACTAGATGGGTGGATGAAATAAGAAAAGAGGTTGGGGTGACGTGCATGAAAAGGAGAGGATGGCACCGTAACAAGAAATAGGGAAGAAATACTTAGAAGAGTTGAAGAATTCTACAAAAATCTATACGAAAGTAACAGTGGATTAAACGAAGACTCTGAGATAGTCGAAGGAACAGCTCCTAAAATCTTAAAAGAAGAAGTTTCATTTGCAATAATATATATATATATAAAAGTTTTCCTCGCCCATTCTTGGCGGAAACAGGCTTTGGGACGGGCAGAGCGCCATGTTCCCAAGCCTCTTTTTACATCACTTCTTAATGTGCCATGTCTAGAAACTTCCTGACAATGTGACACGTGTTTAGGATTGTGGCTTTTTGTATTTCAATGTAGGTGTTTGGGTCAATGTTGAGTATCTCCAAATTCGTCGCAAGCGTTTTTGGTACTATCCCTGTTGCTGAGATGACTAACGGGATGATGAGGATCTTTTCCATACCCCATATATCTCGTACTTCATGTCTGAGATCTTGGTACTTGGTGATTTTCGTTGTGTAGGTTGTCTGTATGTTATTGGTGTTGGGTACTGCTATGTCGATTAAGTACGTGGTCTTATTCGATTTATCGACGAGGGTTATGTCAGGACGGTTATGTGGGACTGTCTTGTCTGTTATGATTGCTCTATCCCAGTAAAGCTTGTGTGTTTCGTTCTCATGCACGGTCTCTGGCTCATATTTGTAGTACGGGCATTTTTCTGTCAGAAAGCCAGCATTCGCTGCCAATTTCTGGTGGACTATTTTCGCTACTTGATATATATATATATAAATTAGAAAAATTAGATGCAGCTCAACCAAGAGAACAAGCTGGATTTCGAAGTGGATTCAGTACAGTGGACCATATTCAAGTATTAAGAGAATTAATTGAAAGAACACATGAATATGAACTTCCATTGTGTGTGGCATTTATTGACTATGAGAAGGCCTTTGACTCTATTAAAACATCAGCAGTCATCAACTCTTTAAGATCAACAGACATCGAGGATGTGTACATTGACATGGTGAAACGTGTGTATAAAAATGCAAGTGCAAAATTTCGGTTACATAAAGATACCAAAACTATCAAACTTGGCAAAGGGGTGAGGCAGGGAGATACCATTTCTCCAAAACTTTTTACTTCAGCTTTACAGATGATTTTTCAGCAGATAAATTGGAATAACAAGGGAATAAAAATAAATGGTGAATATTTAAATCATTTGCGGTTTGCTGATGACATTGTTATTTTTTCAACGAACCCATCAGAACTCCAAGACATGGTACAGGAGCTTTCAACTAGAAGTAAAGAAGTTGGACTCAAGATGAACCTACAAAAAACTAAGATCATGTTCAATAATTTCGTAGAGGAAACAAAAATACAAGTTGACAACATTGAGCTAGAAATTGCTGATTCATATATTTACCTTGGCCAGCTGATTTCAATGGATGGCAACATTATGAAAGAACTCAACAGACGTATTAAACTTGGCTGGAGTGCATTTGGAAGAAACAGTTTTATCCTGAAGGGGAAATTGCCTTTATGTCTAAAAAGAAAAGTCTTCAACCAGTGTGTATTGCCAGTCCTCTCTTATGGATCAGAGACATGGAGTCTAACAGTTGGAGCAATACGAAAGTTACAGACAACGCAAAGGAGCATGGAGAGGTGCATGCTTGGAATAACTAGGAGAGATCGAAAAAGAAACACTTGGGTGAGAGAGCAAACTAGAGTAGAGGACATCATTGTTAAAGTAAAAGGGCTGAAATGGCGATGGGCTGGGCATATTGCAAGAAGAACTGATCAACGATGGACAACAGAAATTCTGAACTGGATTCCAAGAGACCACCGAAGACCTAGAAAACGTCCTCAAACTAGATGGGTGGATGAAATAAGAAAAGAGGTTGGGGTGACGTGGAAACGAATGGCCCAGGATAGACTTGTGTGGAAAGCATTTGGAGAGACCTTCATCCAGCAGTGGATAGATAATGGTTGAATATGATGATGATGATGATGATGATATACATATCATAATTCTTTACTAAGTTTAAATAAACTACTTGCTATGCTACAGTGTTGTTATACCTGAAGTAGCAATCTCTCAGATATCTGCATAAATATAATACCATAATTTAAATTATTATTTAAATTTGTATAAAGATAAAATGACTATAATCATGATGCACAATTTAAAATTATACTTCTTTATTTTTCCCATATCAGTCATAGTTTAATACATCTTTTTTCTGTGATTTACTTAAGTGATTATGGCTAGCACATTATAGAAATTATTATTAGTTTGTAACTTATGTTCAAGGTGTTTACTATACCACATTGACCTTATTTTAATTCATAATTAGTAAAATTTTGATTATTTTGGTTTATTGAATCAATTCTCAGACTATGACGTCGCATATACACGTACAGTGAGATCCGTCCACGATAGAGTTAGAAGCAGAGGACCGGAAAATTATTTTATGTTTTATCGCATTAAAGAATTCGTGTAATGTGGGAAAATAAACTTTGAACTACTGCTCTACTTCATTTTCTCCCTGCCCTTTGATTTTCAGATGGTAACTTTCTGACCATATGAGAAGGGAGACTTGCAATTCTTGTAAAATATTGTAGCATTTCTAGAAGACTTAAAAATTTGTGATAGGCTGGCATTAGAACAAACAGCTCAAATAATAACAAATTACGAATACCTTAAAAGTTACATGAAAAAATTGTTGAAAAGAAATCATGTTTCTATTTCCTTTTGAAGAGGAAAGAAAAGTCTAAAGAAGGTTGAATCATAGACCTAGTCGAGAGATAAGTATGCAATAATGAAGGTATTGGTTCTCCTACTTACATATTGTTTATCAGTGCATGTTTACCACTTTTTGCGTTTTATTTCAGATAAATATTGAAAGTGCTGGAATGTATCAAGACTGCTCTAAAGCTTCAAATGTAACTCTAGTGAGTTTGAAGTATGGGTAAACATAATTTCACGTAAAGTATTTTGTAGTGAAACTAAATGAGTGGGGAGTATTGTGATTTTCAAAGAATTTGCAAGCACAGAAATGTGTGTGCGTATGTATATATATATATAAATTACATGCGAGGACGATGATGATAGCTTACTGGTATAGTGATTAGGTTAGAAATGGAGGAGAATAGAAAGCAAGTCCTATTTATTGCAAATTGTATTCCGAAAATACATTGTTTCTGCTTAAAAATCAATTAATGCGTCGTTTCTTTTGCTGCCTACTTTTCTCATTTATTTCTCAAAGCATTTCGTCTCATCTAAAACTTTAGAAAAAATTTAAAGTGATGAGTATTACTAATCTCATACCAGATAGTGACACATATCTAATTACAAATGCGTTCATGAGAGAGGCAAAAAGGTTTCTACAGAGGTTTTTAGCCCAGAACCGTTTACATAAAATTTATGCCTTTTTGCAGCCATAGACAGCTAATTGTTGTGTTTATTATTCATCATTTAATAATTTATTTATGGATATCACATAATATTTTCAAGTCAATATATAGGCCTATACAGGGCATAAATTGGGCGGGAGCCCAGCGGAGCCTGGCTCCGGTACTTCTTCATTTTTGGCGATTATTTAAATATTAGCCGGAGCCCCTACAGGGTCATGAATTGCCAAAAAAGGTCATGAATGTCATGAAAAAGTAATAAATTTGTGATTAAGGTCAAGCATTTTGTTGTCCAGAAAAATGGACATAAACAATTGATATGATTTATCGATTCTTTTGCAGCCATTCGATTTTGTAATCGATTTATCATAATATTAGGGCTCCTGCACTTTTTTTTTTGTTAGAAATTGAGTCTTGAGTTCACATAATAATGGAGAATGGCGCAGCATAACCCTCGTTGTGCTTGCGTCATTAGGGTCCAACCACCAACCGTAATGAAGTTCTACATTAAGATTGAAAGAGTGACGAACACTACGCAAATATAATAATGATGAAAAATATACAACGTGTTTTGGTGTCGTTACAAATTTAAAAGATGGTTCGACGCACGTTTCGAAACGTTCGTCAAACCATCCTTTAAATTTGTAACTACGCCAAAATCGTTGTATATTTTTCATCATTATGAAGTTCTGCATGTTGCCTGCTTGTCACGATCTCATTGATTGCGAGTGTTTAGCCTCCCGTCGCGTATAATACACTGCCGGAAAATGAAAAAAGAACACCAAGAAGGAATTGCTGAATGGTTATGAAATTTGCATATGTTGTTAATGGGATGGAGCACAAGTAGGCGTGATCTTAATTTCAGGATCAACCGGTTATCGCTTACGCCAAAACATGCTATAATATGCAAATTATAGTCGGTGGTATTTAAGGAAAAGGGTGAAGTTGGTGTAATCAGTAGTCGAATTATAGACATTTGTTAGACATTTGTTAAGACTCTGAAGAAGTTACACTGCTTGGACGTGCAAACTTTCAGCAATTATCGAACTATGAGAGAGGTTGTCTAGTGGGACTCCGTGAGGCCGGTTGGTCGTATCGTCGTACTGCGGAGCGAATTGAACGAGAAGTATCGGTGGTGGTACGATGGTGGCGTAGATGGTCCAAGGAACATTCCCACACGAGAAGACGTGGAACCAGGGCTCACAGACGGACTGATGAGCGGACAGATTGATACATAAAGAAACCGGTGTTGTCAACAGAAAATCCACTGCGTCGGAAATTCGAGCTGCCGTTGCACCTGAGGTGACCCTGCAAACAATCCTAACCATCTGCTGGAAGTAGGACTACATGCAAGTGTGCTTCTGGCATGTGTGCCTCTGACTCCAACCCACCGTCGGTAATGGCTGTGATGGTGCAGCCAATGTCTGCCCTGGAGAGCGCAATGGCGATCTGTCGTTTTAAGCGGTAAAAGCAGATTCTTTTT
>QLNU02014802.1:147092155-147110555 GCA_006491805.2 Dysdera silvatica
TCCACCTTGGAAACACTCTTAGTGCCGCAATATTAAAAATAAGACCTGATCTTGACAGAATTGTTAAAAATAAGTAGTGCCTAAAATCTCGCTAAAAGGTTTGATTTCGCTTTCCATATTAATAACTAAAAGTATTGTAAATGTATTTTGCTTCCATACGTATTTTACATTGTAATGTATATGTTACGGTGAAAGACCAAAATCTGGCGAATGTCGACAGTCTCCAGTGAATGTCAACAATCACATAGTCGCTTGGTGTATGTCCGAAATATTTGCTAAATATCATTATTTCTGACTTACACCGGTCAATGTCGATATTCACCATGCACCGATGGTGCATGGCCAATGTTGACATTCAGCATGCACTGATGGTGAATGTTGAATAAGGTTATTTTTTTTTTACTTTTTAAATCATACTGTATTATCAAAACATATTATGACATATGTCAAAATAGGAGAAAGCTGAAGTAACAGCACATATAAATAAACTGTTGAACCTTAAAACGAACAGTACATTCTAATTCTAACTGAGAAAAGAAAATAATACCAATAATAAACTTATTTAATTATATGATTAACGGTACTCAATCTTATTTATTGCAATGACTTAAACTGTTATGACACTTTAAATTGCACAAGAATCCCTTGCTTTTACAACTGCATTCAGTATTAAAACACTTCTTTTTGCAATTACAGCGTGTATAGCCTTGCCCTCCGCTTCTCGAACTAGTTGCAGCTGCTTCTCTTAGCGACATTTCTTGAGGAGAAACCTGATCTATGGAAAGTAACTTCTCTTTATAAATTACGAACTGATTATGGGTATAAAGCTGCTTGAGGGTACCATTTTTTTTGCTAATTTATAAAAGTCGGAGTCTTCTATTCCAACAACAACCGCAAACACGTTTCTGGCATCTATATGACCACGGTCGACATCAGGGATTTGTATTCGTACGGTATCGCCAACTTGAGCAGTAGGACATTTTCTTTTTGAGGTTCGTAACATTTTCGTTGCTTGCAGTAGAAGATTCTCTTTCATGGCCGCTCTTTTCATAGAAATAAACTTGTATTGTTCAGTCAGGGCTGGATATGAAGATGTGGTAGGTTGAAGCTCCTCTTCAATATTTTCCTTTGGAATATGGTTTTCGATATGGTCACTGCTCAAATTTTCTTCAAAAGTATTAACAATTTCTTCAAGCGGTTCTTCGGTTTCGATATTTGCGATTTGCTCTCCAGGCAAAGATGACGATGCTATGCCACTTTTTGGTTTAACGCCAAACAGGGCTTCATAAAGACTTTGGCATATTCCTTCGTGGTATCCTGTGTTCTTGGCAAATTGAACAAAGGGCAAACCATTTGACCATTTATTTGTATCATCGTTCATCCATGCAGTTAACATCTCTGTATATCCTGATTGTCCCTTTCAACTGAGCCTTGTGTTTGACTATGGCGAGGCTTTCCGTGAACTATCCTAACATCTTTCCACATAGCGCATAGTTTGAATATGACTTAATTACTGAATTCCCTACCATTATCTGAATGCAATATAACTGGGGGTACCAAATCTAAAAAATATTTGAAGAAGGTGAGATGCTACTTCTTCAGCTGTCTTAGTTTTCAAAGATCGTAACTGGACAAATTTCGTTAAATGGTCTTGATACACTATTATGAACTTACATTCGCCATCCTTGTGTGACTTCAGGTCTATCAGATTGACTTGACATCTTCAACTCCGAACTAACCATTGGTTTCACAACAAATCCTTTTTTAGATGCACTATTTCATTTGACATTGTTTAAATAAATTTAAATTCAACATCACAACTTCATATATAAGATTTTTGTACTTAACTTGCAATTCTTTAAGCATACGTGTATTTCCTCCATGACCTATTCTGATGTGAGTTTCGCAGAGTATACTGAACAGTTCATCATTGGTAACATAATACTATATTTTCGTTTCTCCTGGTTTTAACGGCACAATTAATTTCTCTTCATCATTAATGTTTAAAACGTCAAAACGCTTTAACCGTCTGTACTCCAAAGGTGTACTGCAGCACTTAGTTTTAGCAGAAATCACTTCGGAAAGTATTTTAGAGCACTTTTCTTGAGAAAAATAAAAACAGTTGTCTTCTCGTTTACTCGCAATTAACGCACGCAATGTTGCTTGATGTCCTTTTTGGATAACAAATATAGTTTTAGTATAGAAAACAATGTATGTCAATTTATAAGCAGTAGTAGTCTATTTGTAACTATTGCATGGTGTCTCTACTAGTTAAGGGAGAAAAAAGTCTGCACATGCGTTCGTTATGTAGCTTATATTATGCATTTTGAATTAGCTTAGTTTCAGTTTACTGTTTGATGTCTGCATAACAGTATTTCAGGGTTCCCATGGAACCTGGAATTGTTGCGGAATTTGAAATCGCCTCTAAAGGTTGGGGGAAAAGCAAGACTTTTGGTCAAACCTGCAAGAGTCGGGAGAAACCTTAATTTCTGTTTTGAATTGTTAAATGTTCCATGATTGTGAAACCATTTTCCCTCCTCAACCGATGTTCATTTGGAAATTACTCCTAATTAGTCAGGAAGTTTTGCTGGCAAAGTCAGGGAAAAACATCGAGGTCTGGGAATTCTTTTTTTTAATATGAGTAGGAGCCTTATATTCCTGCCTATATCCAGAGGCGGGGATCTTAGGGACCGGTCCCCCTCTCAAAACTAAGTTTTTAATGGGACTTGGCTACAGCCTTGCGTACTGTGATTGTATCGATGCATGCTGTAAAAATTTTTGAACCCCCCCTTGAAATTAAATCCTGGCTATGGTCGCATGTATTTGCTATTCATGAGTGCTATTTGAATGTTGGGCACAAATCGAAGTTCACAGACGTATGAAAATGATTTATGGCGATGGTTGTATGGATGTTCATGACTATATCCAGATAACAAAAGACAGTCCCTGGAATGTGGTCATCCCTACTCTCTAAGCGTGAAGAAATTCAAAACGATTCCAGTGATGCAAAAACAAGAACAACATAACCACATTTCTTTGGGATGCATAGGGCATATTTTATGTGGAATTTTGGCCGAAGGAAATGGCGGATTAATTCCGAAAGGTGTTGCAAAACCTTACAAGCACTGAAACAATACATCCGCAGAATCAGACCTGAAAGGAAAACTTTCCTGTTGGACCTTGATAATGCAGGGCTACATTGCAATCGACAAATAATGGAAATGTCAACAAGCCTGAAGGTCACATCTTTTTCATACCCTCCTTACAGGTCAGACTTAGCACCGTCCAACTTCTGTCCATTCCCAAAATTTAAAGATACGTTGCAAGCTCAATATTTTTCTTCCAGTGCCACAGGTGAAGCTGCAGGCAAATGGATCAAAAGCCAATTACAAACTTTCTTTATAGACAGAATGAGGAAGTGGTTAACATGTTTGGCAAATTACATGACAGTGTTGAAAAATAACGTTGTGGTGTTTAAGATAGACCAATTTCCTTCATCTCAATACCACTTTTGTTATTTTATTTTGTCAGAAACTTATTTTTTATGATTGGAAACCTTACTTATCAGTCAATTCTCGTATCAACAATCACAGTAAGTGTAACGTAGCCTTTGTTGGATACACAAATTGGTTATTTGTTTTAAATTTGTTGTATCGTTTCATTGGTAAACTATGGAAATTTTACCCTGTAAAATTCTTATATGTGGTATATGTATTATTAACAAATACAACTTTGCTTTTGTATGTTTACCGGTATTTATCTGCATCAAGAATGTTTCAAAGCTTTTATGAGTTTTGATGTTTTTTCATCAATATGGCCGTTCAGAGCTCATATTAAGCTGTGTTGGTATGCTTTCTAGCCATGTTAGTATTGTGTTTGTATGGTTGTTAGTATGGCTTCTATCTAGCCATATTAGTAGTTTCGAAAATTAAAATTTTGGACTTGCGAACTTATGAAAACATTGTGTTATTTTAAAAATGGAATTTTGATGTTCTTTTTACACTCATCTAGGTTAGGAAATATCTGTTGTTATTAGACAGTCGTAAAGATCATGTGAAGTTTTGGAGACCACAATTTTTATTACTTGTGGCAAATCCCCGATCATCTGTGCCTCTAATTTCCTTTGCAAATGATCTTAAGAAAAGTGGTTTATACGTCTTAGCTCATGTGAAGGTTGGACGTCTTGAAAATGAGATATTGGATCCAGTCGCTGAGGAGTATCCACTTTGGTTAACTTTGTTGGACAAACTAAAGGTGACATATTGTTATTTGATACATCGTTAAAGGATGTTTAACTTAACAGTGTTTATTTATTAATTTTTCATAATGTACATATAAAATAGGATACGAATTACACATAGAAAAAAATACTTAGATACTATAACAAATAAGAGTTAAAATGGGGGGGGGGGAAAGTTTAAAAGCGCAGCTATTTAAAGGAAGGCAAATCAGATTTGTAAAACTGCTTTAATTTTCACCATTGTTATTAATGTTTTGCTTTGCATTACAGATCAAAGCCTTCGTTGAAGTCACATTATCGAATTCTGTACGAGAAGGCTTTCACCAACTTGCACGACTTTCTGGTCTTGGAGCCATGAAGCCAAACACAGTACTTTTTGGCTTCTACGATAGTAATGAACCTGTGGACTTCTTTGAAAAGAATGATCTTTACCGAGACTTGCAAAGAGTTGTATTACGAGAGCAGGTATTCTTGGAATTAAGAGACCACCAGACTGCTCGCACCCTCTCGGTGGAAGAGTATGTCCAAATGATTTGGGATGGCATATTTTCTCTTCAAAAGAACGTCTGCCTTGCCCGTCACTTCCACAAACTAGACAAGGAAAGCTTGCTTCAGAAAGGCGCAGTCAAGTACATCGATGTCTGGCCTATGAACTTCTTCAATCCAAAATTACTCCTCACCATCGATAACTGTTGGCAATTTCTGATGCAGCTGGCATGTATCTTAAACATGGTCACAGGATGGAAATCTCACACGGTGGTGCGTGTGTTCATGTGTACTAGCGCACACAACGACACTTCTGCGCAGCACCAACAGCAGTGGGAAAACATGCTGCGATTATTACGAGTCAATGCCGCAATCAGTATTATATTATGGGATCACGTTACTGCTTTGTTAGAGTCTGGTGACAACGACCATTATGCAGTCCCTAACAATGGCTATTTTTCAGCTGTTAATGCCCTGATAAAGCAACAAAGTCACCAAACGGCAGTTATTTTCCTATATCTGCCCTGCCCTCCTCAAAATAGTGAAGAGTATCAGTCATATCTGCACCAACTTGATACATTAACACTTAATTTACCCCCCACGTTGCTGGTTCATGGTATCAATCCTGTTACTTCCACAACATTATAATCTCTTTCTTGACTCTCGTATACAAAAAGCAATTCTTTATTTAGTTGTTAATGCATTGTGAGAGTGAATTGCTAAAACAGGGTCAAAATATTTCTAATATATCTGTTACCTTCAATTGAGAGTCCAATTTCTTCACATGAAGAGCAGGCAAAACTACCACAGATGTAGGAATATGTCACATACGTTTACCAAGGGATAGTAATCACACACATATATAATACCCCAGAATAGTTGGTTTGAAGAAGTTAGTTTTATATATTCTCATATGCAAGTCATCCAACTTCAATCTTTTATTTTTTTAATTACATTTGGGAGCAAGTTTGGGGAAGGCAGCGCTCCTGTTAAAATTTATTTTCTTGTGAAGCATCTTTAATTTCTTATGCAACTATTGACATTTTTTTTTAATATTTATTTATATGCTGAAAAACTCACAGTAATCAATGACCGAGATTATTACATTAATAATTATCAAATAATTTAATTTGTGAAATGCTAATGCAGAAGCTATAAACGTGATGACAATTATTATTTTTTTTTTAGTATAATTAATCAACTCATTCACATTTTTCAATTTTATTATTTTTACTATTCTACTTTGCACAATATAATTTTTTTTTTTCCACAGTTGAAATTTTTACAAAAGTAGTGACATAGACATGGTGTAAAGTTGGAAATATGTTACTCGAAAATGGAAACCGAATATGAATATAAACAAAACTAGAATATTCAGAGTTATTATAGTGTTGACAAAGCATTATTTTACTCTTCTCCGGGATAACACAATTAGCATAAGTCAGTAGTTCCCAACCCTGGGGACGCCCTCGCGGTAGTGTGGTAACGCGTTCTCCTATTGCGCGGCTAATCCGGGTTCGACTCCCAGCAGTGCAAAAAGAACGCTTACTCAGAGATCTCATAAAGATCGCACTGCTCACTGTAGTCCGGGGTTTGGTTCCCTAGGCCTTAAGAGGTTCGGATTCCTCGGAAAACAGTAGGTCCCGGCGCAGCATGACCACTGTAGTCTTTGAGCCGTAAAACCAAAAAGCAACCAACCAACCAATCCCAACCTGGGGATCTGAACAGGTTTCTCAGTGGGGGTGGTATCGCCACTGCAACGATTTTTAGTTGTAATTATTTTTGTTGTAAATATTTCAATATGGCCACACACTGTAATATTTTATTAATGGCTGTTAACTTTATATCTATAATTAATATATATTATTATTAATATAATTTTATATTTCATGTTTTCTGATTCTGTTATAAATGCTTTTATTATGCAAATGTGGCGGTGGCAGTCAGAAGGCGGTCGCAGATCTTTTGGTTACTATAAAAAGAGGTCGCAGATTACTTGGCTACTATAAAAGTGGGTCGCGGCTTGAAGAAGGTTGGGTACCACTGCCATAAGTAGTAACATACAAAGCCTTGATGAAATCAATAATAGAGCACATATATAAAACATTTTTGTTGGTTGATTGATTCTTTGCTATAATCATAGCTTTTGTTGAGAAGTTTTAAGTATTATTTATAATGAATTCTTGTGTCACTTTTTGCAAAAAAATTAGTTTATGAACCACATTATAACGAATCAACATTAGGTGGGCCCTCGGTGCATTTTCATTTGAAGTTATCATTTACGAAGTAGATATTAAATTGCTCGTAAAGAAAAGAATGATTTCACAGTGCCTGGTGGGAACCGAACCCATGACCTCTTGGTATCTGCCCAAGGGCTCTTCCAAGTGAGTTACAGACGACCTGTCATCCTCCCCTCTGCGAGTGCATATAAAGCTTCACTATAGATGAGTTTTTGAAATGGGGCAGTGCTTGGACTGCTTTTTAAATCAAATCGAATTGACATCAAGGAAGCAAACATCGGAAAAGCGAGACTAACATAATGTTAAATCAAACTAATCTCGCTTTTTGGACGTTCGCAAGAAATATATTAAATCAATGCATTTGTTGAGGAATGCAGAGTGATCCAAAATGGCTATCTCTGAGGCTTGGTTTCACTTACCTTGCCTTGTTTAAAGTCGAACACTTCCTTTTTTACCTCTATGGTAATATCAATTCAAGTATAACATAATAAAGCCCATTAAATATAACTTACAATGTTTATAACGTACAAATTTAATAAGTTGGATGACTTGTCCAATGATTGGATGGCTCGATTTGATTATTTTATTAGGAAAAAATCATTCACTGTTTTAATTCTTAATTAAAATTCTGTGATGCTTTAGCATATTTAATGTAAATAGTGAAGAATTAAAGAATAAATTTTACGATGTATAACCTCAGCTAGAACTCAACAGCATTTAAATTTAACAATGTACAATGACGTGGAGGTATATAAGCTGATGCGATACTGTGGTCTGTATTAAATGGGACATAATTTGTCAGGATTCAAGTTTCAGCGATTTATGGTTGTAAACTTTGATTTACATACAAAAGTTTAAACATTGGTAAAATAGCAAACAAAGTTAGGAGTCTTCATCAGGAGTAAATTACTCCTGATGAAGGACTGCTGCTGACGCGTCCGAAAGCTTGGGTGATCTTTTTCGTTCCTATTTTACCAGTGTTTAACCTTTTGTATGTAAATTTCCTCCCTGGTACCCTGTATTTTATTTTTATTGTAAAATTTGAATTGGCATAGTATAACCATTGCTACTCTTTTGTACTGCAAAACACAATTAAAACTTTAAAAACTGTGCTGAACTCGCTACTGGAAGTGTAAGAGTTTTTTTTTATTATAAATGCAATATAAGATTCTTGCAAACGGATTCTGAATTTTCCAATTATGAAATAATGTTACAGTTTTATCTCGCTAATCTGCTATATATATATATATGACCGTGTCATTACCAAATTATTCTGAATAGATAATAATTACACTAACAATTAATGATAAAATTCAATTCTTTTGTTACATGCATGCCCTATAACATTGCTTAAAAGTATTTCTAATAGAATTTACAAAAAACACAGCTTTAAATGCTTCGGTGTATAATTTTTACAGAAACTTTCTATTTTTTTCTCGCCAATGACTTTTGAAATGCTGAACTAATGAACGCATTGCATTTAGTTCATGGCCAGGTAATACATATTGTACTAATTGTAATATGAAATAATGTTATAAGATCTGATTATGAAATGTTGTTTAGCTTTATGATTCAATAACGTTATGGTTTTAGGACAAAACATTATGGTTTGGTTATGAAATGTTACTGATCTGTTTTGAAATTTATATGTGATGATGATCATGGGCTAGCCAAAACGAGTGTGGTAAGGTTTACATTAATGAAACGTTTCTTACTCTGTTGTATATTATAGTGGTTAATTTAGTGTGGCTGTGATGTTTGTTCTCTAGTCGTTTTCTTGGGTAGTAGTTTTGTGATGATGTTTTTAATTTCTTTTTACATTAGTTTCTCTTTACATTCTTATTTCCAAACTAATGTATTTAGCCATTGCTTAAGTTATACACAGCCATCTTGCCATTTCTTCAAATGGAGTTTAATATTTTTAAAGTGGAAACATAGGCGTAGAGTTATATGGGCCCGTGGGGCCCAAGCCCCCCAATAATTTGAAATAAATTGCAATTTTACATATACTGTAATGTATAAATGTACATAATATGTGCTCGCCCTCCCCTTCCAATAATTTTGAAAACTCAACGCTGATGAGTGGAAATGAAAAAATAATAAATAGCAAATGTGGTTTCATACACTTTATAGTATCATACTGATTTTAATGATGCATATGCACTGCTGTATGGTATGAGGTTATCATATAGATAATCCTGTTTGATTTCACAAAGTTTCCGGCACCTATTTTTTTTAATACATATCTACAGTAGCGGAGGGGGGGGGTGCAATTGTTCGGGCAAAAGAATAGCTTGAAAAACTGTGTACCTTTGTACAGTAAAATACAAACACTGTTACTCAAAATTAAAGAATATGAAAACTATCCTTTTCATTTACAGATAAAGCGAATATAATGGTGTCTTGCCCCTTTTATGTAATGGTCCACCTGAAAACAACAACCGTATGCTAGTGTGGAAGTAATGCGATTTGCTCCACCCATTTGGAAAATCCAGGTGTTCGAAACCTGCTTGCACTCAGTGGCAGATTTCGGAAATCCAATCTCTAGGCGCAGATTGTATTGCCGCCCCTTTTTTTTCTCATAAAGAAAAGAATGGAATGCATTTGAAACAAAAGAATGCATATCATGCTCTTAGCTTTTGTATGTGTGAAGATGATTTTTCATATGATTCTTCAAACTAATAATTTTTGGGTTTTCGGCTACCGCCTCTCAAAATTTGCAGGCAGAATTATTAGGCATGCCACTTATGAAGTGTTTGCAACTCGATATTGCACATGTGTACGTTATCCTATTCACAAACCTTTATGTTAGTTGACCTTAAACTAGGGTTCACCACACAACCTGGAGTTGTCTGGGAATTTGAAATCGTTCCTAAAGGTCAGGGAAACTCCCTTAACTTCTATCTTGAATAGCTAAATCTCTCACGAATGTGAAGCCATTTTTCCCAGCAATTGAAATTTAGTTGAAACTTTTGTAATTAGCCAGAGAATTTTGTTGAACGGTCAGAGAAAAAACCTGGAAAAGTTAGGGAATTTTTTTTTTTCCAGTATGAGTGGGAACTTTGTGAAATCTGTATTCATCCTACATTGTACATTTTTACTGCAGAATATCCATTTCAACATTATAGAGTTTCGAAAATTAAAATTTTCAAACTTTCTGCTGCTGCCCTCTGGGTACATGCCTTGTGTGCCTACTTGTAAATCTGGCCTTGCCCCCCCCCCACTCCATGAATTCATATTCGAATACTTGTTTCCCTGGGTAATAGAGGTATGGATCCGTAAGAAAACTATGGGTTGTGGTGCAGCGTGTGATGTTATCTGTGTTTATGTCACACACACACAAAAACCAGCCTTGTAGTGTTAATGTGCTTTGTAGCCTTGCAAATCATCCAGATTTGATTCTGATAGGTATTTATTTATTTATAAAAATATATATATTTTAAATAACTTTATTTTGGGTGGTTAATAGACAACAATGAGATTACAAAAATAATGAATATGGTAGAACAAATAGTCAAAGATCTTAATATTATAAGATAAACATTATCAATAATATAAAATTTTAATAATTCATATAATCTATTTATATTTGCTATGGATCCATGATCCGGGGGTTTATTTTGCTAGGCAAAAGTGTTCCACATACCCCGGAAAATCGTAGGTCCTGGAATATCAGGATTATGTCTATCCTTGCGCCGTGAAATACAAGCATGAAAGCAACATGCTTGCAAATGTGCTCTAATATTGACACTGTAAAAAGAAATCGGTAAAATTTTATTCTTTGCTTTTGGTTTGAGCATCAGTGTGTATGTATATATTCCACAATTAGCCCTCTCTTGCTTAGTGCTTGGAAACGTCACTATTAAAATTAGAAATGCAGGGCAATGCCTTTAACGTTAAAATGGTGCAATTATTCTTTCATTGTGTCAGTTTAATGTTGAACACACTGCCATTCTTAATTTCGTTACTAATATTTTGTGGCGGAAGCAAATTTACTTAAAGCATTCTCAATATTTGTATGTGCATTGCATCAGCTAAGAAAGATGTAAGAGCAATAATTAATTACACCAGGGGTCGTAACTACTCGTAAAAACCTTAGTCGCCTACGGAAAATGATGTAGCCCAGAATGTTCTTTCGCTATATATGTCCCATGTAAATAATTTCAGTTGCCTACTGGGGGGGGGATACACTATCACACCAGGTGGCCTATTTGTAGGCCTGAATCACTGCATGGGTTAATGATATTAATTAATTCAACAAATTTTCTTGGCTTTATTCCTACGATTTAAAGAAAATGAATCAGAGGATGTTTTTAAATAATCCAAAAAGGAAACAATTGCTCATCCTTTATCTTTAATAATTGATAAGCTCCGCCCCTCCCTCCAGTAAGAAAAAACTATGTTTAAAAACTTTTTGAATTGCTTGTATTTTTTTTCCATCCTTAAAAACATTTAGGCCCTTTTTTGTTTATTAATTTTTTAATGAACTGTTCTTAGTCTCTTGTTGCCCAGTCTTTTGTCTTATTTATTTTTCTTCCCCACCCCCCCACCTTAAGTGACAGTATTAGATCTCTATATTATATTTGTATAAGGGTATAATTTTAATATATGTAAAATTAGAAAAAACTCACACTCCATAAAAAATTTAGAAATTGAGTCAGCGGTAGTTTTCAGAACTATTTGTGTTGAATTCAAATGTGGATTTGGTATGTGTCTATATCAACATAATTCTATAGAAAAATGGGATAAAATATTAGGGTTTCAATGTTGAGTCATAAAATCAAATTAAGGTATGCCAAAACTTGATTTATTTCGTCAATGGTAAAAGTATTCAAAGTATGTGAGTTTACCCCATTATATATCTGTTAACCTTCACCTATGTATTACTATTGAAAATTTTAAATGTGGGCATTATATTTTTGGAAAAGGTTTAATTATAAATCATGTGAACCTTTTTAGTATTTTGTGATTGGTTTTTTTTTTATTATATATATATATATATTTATTATTATAAAAATGGTTAGTGAATCTGATATACCAACTTGAGACTTTTACCCTGTATACTATAATAACCCTTTTTTGCTGCATAAATAAATTACAATTGTATATTGAAATCGTAATTTTTTTCTACACTAACGTATTTATGCAAGATCTAACTAGTTTATATATACAGTAAACTCCCGATCACCCACGGTAATTGATGACATAACTACTGCAGGTAATCTGAAAATAACAGTAGAAATACTGACCAAACCTTAAAATTTCGAAAACTACTTTTTATTATTACATATATATATATACATAGCAAAACCTGGACCTGTTTAAGGAAAAAATATCGTAAAAGGTATTTTGCTGTATTTTCGGACTTCACAGTTTTTTTTCATACCGAATGAATGAATGGTAGTTTGAAATGACATCAAGGATTCAAACAGGATTAAATTTTCATACACAGCATTTCAAACTTGAGTGACAGCATTAGGCCTAATCATCGGTCTCTTATGGTATGCAATCATATTTTTGAATTTTACAATTATTTTACAATCATGCTTGCTTTTTTCAACTGTTTACCTTTGTTTTTGTGTGTGTGTGTAGGTAATTGGAAATTTACTGTACATATAGGTCCACATTTGCATTAACATCTTGACATTGTGATGCATCGTAGTAATGTATCATGATTCAAAGATCGTGTTAAACTGTCTTTCCCAGTACAATTCATGGAAAGGCTTTTAATATGTAAAACTCAAGATTAATGTTTGAAGTTAAATGAACACTAAGGATTTCAACTCAAAATCTAGTATGAAGAAATTAAAATCATTTTCTGAAATACGAATTCATCGCTTTTTAAATGACACAGATCTCCTTACACAAAGTAATGTCTTTAAATGCGTAGAATAAAAGTCAAAGGAAATAAATTATATTAAAATTTAATTACATTAAAAGAAATGACGGTTTGTGTAAACGTATTTTTTCACTCCAACGTAAATTTTCAAACCCTTCTTTTTTACTTTTTCTTTTCGAGTGATAAGTTTTCTTACAGACTGTCAGCTGTTAATATTTTCCATTGATTTTAATACACCTACTAATAATTTGAAGGTTTTATAACTTAAAAAAGAGGCACAATTTTCCTATGAAGTTGTAAGAATATATATTTTTCAGCTTAATATAGTTTGTTATGTAGTTGATAATAAGTGCACAGTCATGTGGTCTGCATGAAACATAGTTTTCTTTACTACTCATGCAGTTTAATTTATTCCGAAATTAAGAATTTTTTCAGCAGGTGAAACTTTCAATTTACGACATTCTTAAAATTACTGATTATACAGGATTTAAATAGCTATAAGACTGTTTTGTGTAACGTCAGGAGGGTCCACAAATTGAGAACTATGAAAGAGAAACATAGATTTATTATAGATCTTTTAATTGTTTTGTGTTGTATTACTAGTCTTTACAACTTGTAAATGCTGTTGTGAAAAGGGAAAAGACATTGTGTAAATTTCTCTGTAAGTTTTATTGGATAGCAAAAAATAAAATATATTTCTGCTATATTCTTGGTTTTTGTTTGTACAAATCTTGTTAATGCGAACAATCGCAGTGACAAAAAATATTTCACGTTAATCTGGAAAGGGCAAGGTTATATTACTACGCAGTTTGATTGTGATTCATGGAACAGTAATTCATGTTAACGAGATTCAAATGTATCCATTTTCAATCATTATTAATTGTTCATAATTAATTCTCCAGAATTGCTAATGACATTCTTTATGTGGAAATAATTTTAAAAATAGTAATATTGATTTGTATACAATTCAAATTTATGTATTTCATTTTAATGTTAATTTACTAAACCATATTCTCCAGTCTAATTCCCGAAAGAAAAATTTTCACCACAAACAATCTAGCAATTAAGCAAATTGAAGCTTCGTGGAAAATTCAGAGAAATTGTTTTAAACTATCTAATTAACTGCAAAATATTAACTACACTTTTCTAGTATCAAACAAGGATAAAATAGTTACAGGCAAGAAATATGTATGAAGGATATTTTTAATTTATTGTAATATTCATTTATAAAACAACGTTAATTAACGGAAATCTTTATTATCTAAAAAATTGAAATTTGAATATTATTTGAACGAAGCAACGTAGTTAAACTACTTAATTTAGTTGAGCTGTTACTAGGTCCAATAGTACTTAGCATGACACAGGCTTCATGGGTATAAATTAGTGATGGACTAAACTGTTATTTTTGAATAACCTGTTCCAACCGGATAAGATTCCAATCACCGGTGACTGGAATGTATGTGTTGCCCATAGGCCTACGCAGAAAGTTCGTATGTAGTCCTGGGGTTTACAGAGCTGCAACTCACATATTCCTATGTTAAATATACAAATTTTCATTGCAATGTGGGGTTACAATCCCCATCAACGCTCCTCTGCATTTGCTAATGGCGTTGCTTCACAGGTTATGGGAATTGAGGAACTTGACAATAACACATTTCAATGTTCACTCCATAACAGTACATCGCACCAACTCCATAAAAATAAATCCTTTGGGAAAAAAAATGCACATTCGTACGAAATACGAAACTAAAAATAATAAAGAAAAAGTAAGGTTTTAAAATACTGAATTTTAGATATTTTAAAAAATACACGATTTTAAAAATCAAAGAAAGTTTAAAAAACTAATTCTAAGTAATGAAATACAGCAAAAAATATTGACACTGCTGTAAATTAATTGGTAAAACATACTGGAAGGTTACAATGTGGAACTAATTAAACAAGATAATGGTACAAAATGTGTATTCTCAGCTGATGTAGTTATACACATGTATGTATTCAGAATTTTTCATGTGTAAAGCTCAGTAATGTAAAAATATTAATACTTGTACTAATTAATATACATGGATAAAAAATCTATTCCATTAAATATGAATTGGCATTTAGGAACAATAAACTTTCGGCACAAAAAAGCTCTAAACGATTTCTTCTATCCGTTAAAATGTTACCAGCCAGTAGCGGCCCTGGGCCATTTACTTTTGTTGGGCCCTTATATTGCGGAGAGGTGCCTTACTGGAGAACCTGGGATATTGAATAGCCCCAGAAAAAAAGGGGCAAACATTTTACATTACAAGTGCGTCAGTAATAAAAGGGCCCTGGGTGGTTGCCCAGTCCTGGAACCACCTCTGTTACCAGCCTTTGAGAAAACTCTTTCACAAGTTACTGATGTTACCATAAAGTTGAATTTTCTTTTCGCTTACTCGGATAGATTAGAGAATGGGATCTCCACCATGACAAAGGGTCTTGATTCTGTGGCAAGTTATTTTGTTAATTGCTATTGAAGTAGGAATACCTATATAATCACATATTAACTGAATTTAAACTTTAAGTAAATTAAATAAAAAATAATAAACCAATTAAAAAATGATCAAAACAATAATTGGTTAATTAAAAAAATGTTTGGTTAACTATAACAATATAATAATAATATAACCTCTTGTAATATCAGATATTAAATGGGTAATTAGTGCCTAAGCCCTTGTGTCAGCTAGACAACTATGCCGGATGTTGTGATAGCCCGTTATCTCAGCGCGTTTCCTGTGTGATGGAAACGGAGGAATATGTTCCTAGAACGGTGATTTTTAAACGTTACTTCAAGTAACTCCTGTTCCTAGTCACCGGTGACTGAAATAACAGCTGTTATTTGGGAACAAGGGTTTCAAAGGAACATACTGTTCTTGGAACAGTGACCACTCGGTAACAGATGATTTTTAACAGTTACCTTAAGTAACTCCCATCTCTAGTATAAATCAGGGCTGTCCAACCTTTTTGAGCAGCAGGTCACTTAGAAAAATTCCATGGATTTTGCAGTCCAGCGGTTTTGTTAAAAAACACACTTTCTTCCAGTTATTTGTTTACTTGCAATATAGAAAGGGGTCACTCATGCTGTCCCTGTAATTTTTCTTTATGTTTGGGAATTTTTTTTATTCAAAAGTTGTCGGCGGGACGAATTAACACTGTTCGCAGGCCGGATTGTGGCTCACAGGCCATATGTTGGACAACCCTGGTATAAATGTTCTAAATTGGAGTGTTTTTTTATAATTCGTCAAGCCAGTTGCTAAAGTTTTGGCAACCCATAACTGGATAGATTCATTCCCAGTTGGTAAATTTTAATTAGTTAACACACTTTAAATACAATAATTACTCCTAATAACAATTTTCAAAGAACGAAGAAAAACATCGTTAGACAGAAAAAGATGCTAATTGGAAGGTAATTCTACAAAACATTTGCCAGGACTGCAAAATACTGTCTTTAATCAGAATGGCATTATTGGGAGACTAGCAAATTTTTTGCTAAACTTGGTCATGTTTTTTCTAAATTGTGATCAATCGTAGATCCACCCCCTGTTTAAATATACCACTGTTATTGAATGATCTACATTGAAAAGATAAATTATTTACATCCTAGTAGTATGTACTGCAGCAATATTGCAATGCTCACAGAAACCAGTATGGGCTATAAATAAAGTAGGTCTTTATTCGGTGGAAAATAATCACTGAAGCTGTATTATGGATCGAGGCATTCAATGAAAGTGAATTCAATTGAGGCAAGGTTGTAGGGGCTAGGGAAGCTGGATATTTAATATCTGAAACCACCAAATACTTGGGATTTATGAAGTAGCATAGCATGACTTCAAAAGTGGGCCCTCTCCAAGTGTTTGTTCCGCATACCCCCCCCCCTTGAGTAAAAAGTGCATTCATATGTTTCATCATGACGATAATATATGTATGAATTGTGACTTTTTCTTATTCTTGGGGTGGGTGTGAATAGTCAGAGAGGGCCCACTTTTGAAGTCACGCTACGTCACTGGAATTATGCAACGAACTGTATCAAGCATGTGTGTGCATCTGGACTATGTGAAATCAGGCAAAACTACGAGAAATATGGCCATAAACATGCAGTAGACATTTGAAGTCATCATAGATTGGCCCACATCGTGATGATTAATTGGATATCAAATTTGCAACAGATGACATTGTAATTTAATGATAGAAGTTACAAGTTTCTTCCTTAAAGACACACTGTCATATTATTGTACAAATAGGCCTTGATAATCACAATGACCATATCATCACTATTTTAACTGTAAGGTACCGCAAGATTTAATTACAGTTTATAGAAACCTATCAAAGTTGGAGTGTGGATGACTGGGAACACATCATCTGATCCATGAAAGTATGATTTACTTCATCATGCCAATAAAAGATAAAACGTGTAACAAACAATACAGAGATATGGACCTAGGATGCCAAGTAGGGGTACTGAAAGTAGGTGATGGAAGTCTAATTGTTTGGGCAGCATTTACATGCTCTGTTGTAAGAGCCTTTGAGATCTCTGTCATTAGCTCAAGTTATGTGCAATTCTTCACTATCCATCTGTATCTAATCAATTAACTTCCGGAACGTGCTAATGGATCCTTCGCTCATGGATATTGATCCCAGAGAATTTATGGAATACTGGAGAAGATTCATGACCTCTAACCTCCCTTCTGAATTACTCGATATTCTTTAACTGGGTGTAAAACAAGGGCAGATTGAGAAATATTCCAAGGAGGGGTGATTTGTCTCCAATTCTTACTTCTAGCCAAGTATCCAGTACTTTCATTTCATTTTCCATGATATAATCCCAGCTCAAGGGGAAGGGGTGATTGCCTCCCCCCCCCTTCCCCCGGTGGTGTAAAAGAAAATAATTGTACAATAAAAAATATCCTTTATTAGAATAAGCTTTTACAATACAAATAAAAGATGTTTATTTTCTTCACAAAATAGAAAAATATGGAACACATACTACACTTGCTATAAAACATTAAATATCAATTTATATGCTATAAATATATATATACACAAGTCTACCAAAGCATTGCCAAGCTTTATCCAATACACACAAAAGGCAAATTCGAACATATTCCCATTAAAGAATGGACAATTGACATTTTATTGCAAGTATACATACATGCTTCAGTCACCTAAACCATCTATAATTTATGTTACAGCAAAGTACGAACATTTGCTTAACTTCATGAGAAAAATATATTACACTTTGATCTCAAGCATCCGCTTGATTAAAAAATCTCATTAAACATAAACGTAATCTACTAATGCAGTGGTTCTTCAACTGTGGTCCGCGAGATCCTCCCAGTGCCCCACAAAAGTTCGGAAAAGTACTAAGACACGAGCATTTACTCTTTAATGCTAAGAATAAATTATGAGGGAACGAAAAATTCTTTCCTTAAATAGTGAAAATTAGTGATGAAACACTAGAAATAAATATGTATGATGCAAATTCCGGGCTTTAAACTTTGAGTTAATTCTTGGGGGTCCACAAGAGCGATTGATCCCTGAGTAGGGGTGAAGTTCAACTTCAATGATTTGTTTTAT
>QLNU02014802.1:147113009-147191379 GCA_006491805.2 Dysdera silvatica
GATGAATGATTAAGCCAGTGCCTTCAGTATACAATAGTATTTTTAGATAACTTCAAAAAATTTTACACTCAATTAAAGTGAAAAGGCTACTGAATTATAGCTCATATTTTAAAATGTAAATTTAAAAATATTCAAGAAATGTACTTTTATGTATACTAGCAATTATTAATTTCAAGTTGCATTGTTTTCCAATTTAAAAATGTTGAGCTAAAACTTCGGGACTTTACATACATTTGGAAAACTCATTCTCAATTTTTATAATGCAGGTTTTTTTTCATAAACTTGAAAATATAATATCACCAGGTTTCTTTATAATGTGGATTTAGCTAGTCAAACATATACACTACAAATAATTCATGTTACCAAAATTGAAGAGCATGCTGATATATTTCAAAGTTATGCATGTTTTATGGCCTGCTTATTGATTTTGTATATTAAAAAAAAATGTAAAGCATATAACATAATTTTAATATATGAGATGCATTAAAAATTAACATTTCATTGAAATTAACTAAAAAAAAGTGTCCTATTTTGAAACCTGACTTAATGCCTTCCCTTTACTAAAATTAAAATTGAAAAATAGTCACACTTTTCGTAAGCATTCTTTTTTTTTTATATCTAATCATCGGCCGCATAAGCTTTTAACAAATACAAATCATAGTAAATGAATTTCCTCATAAAAGTACAACTACACGCCATAACAATACAGTTATTAATTTGATGGCACAGCAAACAGTTAATGAAATTTATGCTCGTACGATTTGTTAAAGAAATTCATGGACATCAGAATAACTCTATGACATAGAAGTAATTTTTAAGACATTCAAATGAAAAGGTGTTTCTTCGGAGCAGAAAACTCGTAAGTGCATTGGCTGTGACATGAATTTCAAAAAGAATGTTAATTCAAAAGAGAAAAACCTTTATAAACTGAGAATTGTTTGTATAAAACGTTCCATTTTTCACATTACATATGGTGATGATGTTTGTCAAACTGCTTAAAAGCACATAGGCCGGGCCAATATTCATGGCAACAGGAATGTGCTGTTGTTATGCTGAGACACTGACTCATCCAGGGAGAAAGAGATATTCTCCCACACTGCTGAGCTGGTTCGCTTTTGATATTTGCGATGGTTTCGACCGAAGATATCCACAAGATTGACATTGGGCTTGAGTGGCCCGAATAGTTTATTAACGTTGGGAGGATTATACGCCTGCTTGATGATGGCCTCTTTCAGACGAATGCCCGATGCCCAATTTGGAATG
The DNA here is from genome assembly GCA_006491805.2 of Dysdera silvatica. Lineage (NCBI taxonomy): Eukaryota > Metazoa > Arthropoda > Arachnida > Araneae > Dysderidae > Dysdera > Dysdera silvatica. The sequence continues at coordinate 147,114,273 of QLNU02014802.1, forward strand.
GGCTTTTTTGGTTCATCTTCCTCTTCGTTTGAATCTTCATCATCACCCCGAAAAGGAGTTATTTCGTAGTTGAATGTGCTGGAGTGTCTTTTCCTTAAGCTGCTTCTTCTGTCTTTAGATTCCTTCGATTTTGGCAGGGGAGTAACTGCAGGAATCTTGAACGGCGTAGCAATTTCTTTGCTCATACTAATAGGTGTTTTTTTCGCAGCAGCTGGAGTTTTGTTCCCAGGTGTTTTTTTGCTTGTAGCAGGAAGTGTTTGTTTGTTTGCTATGGGTGATGTCTGCGCAACGAAAGTGGTATCGCAGACAAGCGTTGCAGATGTCGTGGGATGAGGTTGCCCACTGGACAAAGGAGCTGGCCCTGGAGAAGAACTTTTGTAGACAACAGGTTTCTCTGAGCTAGTCGCATTTTTCGATGAAAACGTTGAATTTGCTGCTTTAGATTTGGCCGTCCGTTTACCAGTTTTCGGCTTCGTTTTTTTGGGCAAGCGCGAAGACCTCTTTTGGGCTGTGCTGGGAATGCCTTCTGATTCAGCCTCGGCAACTGTGGTGAGACTTCGCTTCGGCTTCTGTTTGCGTTTCACAGTTGCAGTGCTGCTCTTCCTCTTTTTAGATACTTTCAGTTTTACCACAGTTTTCTCTTCTGTGTTCTGTTTAGTGTTTTGACGTGTTCTCATCTTTTTTGGGAATTCTCCTTCTTTGACACTGTCTGCACGTTGCCGTTTTACCCCTCCGCTAATCTGAACTTTCTCAAGGCGTTCTTTCTCTAACTTTTCACGGGCTTCTTTGGTCTTGCGCATTCGCTCTTCCCTTCGTTGCCGCCTTTCCTCTGCCTTCACCTGAAGTTCAAGTTTTTGTTGTTTAATAGACTCTTCTCTGCGTTTCAACTTGGACTCCAATTCCTCTTCATTGCTTCGTGTCCGCTTTGGTTTTTTGGTGATGGGTTTAATTTCCTTTACTAGCACAGGTCTCTCCCGGAGTCGCAATTTCATACCATCAATTTCTTGTGTAGGCTTTTCTGGCTTCAATATAGCCACATGTTCGACCGTTTTTGAATTCAGATAGGATGTCAAGTTTTTCTTCTTAATAATACGAGAGTCTGACATTGACGGACTTAATCGCACAGCCTTCAAACTACTTTTCCGCAAACCATTTGATATCCGAGGTCGAAGAGGTGTCTTACAATCAGCGTCTGAAATCTTAACTGCTCCATGTCCCTTCTTTTCAGCAGAAACCATCTCATCAGCAGAGTTTTGAATCTCGATATTGAAAGTAGCTTCCAATCTTGAGACTGGGTTAGCAGATTGTAGATGTGAAGCAGAACAAGTTTTCTGTTGATCTTCCAAGGAAGTTGCCTCTGACGAAACAGGTGGTTCGCCAAATAGCTCAGGCGAGTCCCCACCATTTACAGACAAACGTTCGAGGAACACCTTAGATTTAACTCCACTTGTATTGAGCAAGATTTCAGCATGCATGTTAGTAGATAACGGCGTTTCATTTACAGTATAACCAGTCCTTTCGCAAAACGTGTGTGTAAACGAATCTCCCTCTGAAGAATTAACGATGGTACCACTTGATGATGATTTTGTTATTTTCTTTGCTTTGACACCACCAGTTTCTAGTAATTCGATGATACTTTTGCGTTTAGATGCTCCAATTTCAGTTACACCAGGAGAATGAAATATTTTATCATACCTAATCGTAACTTCTCCATGCATCTCTAGCAACTCTTTTTCAGACTTTGCTTCATAAGAGTTCAGCATATCTTGGGAAAAACTCCTGGTTCTCCGTTTATCAGGAACTTTGGGAGTTTCTGCTAAAATTGTTGGCCTCGCATGCTTAGAATATTCCAGTTTATTGAAGAAACTCACCTTTTTCTTACTTTTATACTTTTTGCCCACAGGGAAAGATACACTTCGCCCCCTCTTTGATTTAAACGTTTGAGGTATGCTTTTAACTTTTTCATTTTTCTTCACTTGACCTGAATTTTGTAAATGCTCGATCGCCGTTTTTTGCCATTCTTTAAGACCTCTGATTTTTTCATTGCATTTCAGCAGATTCTCCCTTACAATCTGTTTCGATGTGCGTGACAGAGATCGCAAAAGGACAAAGATGCTGTTAAAATTATCATTTGCCATTACTTTTTTCGAATAACTTGTTCTTAAATTCAATCGGTGTCTGGAATAATGGCAGGGCGTACATTTACAGATTTCAGAACGAAAAAGCAATGAAAAGCGTCAAATTCTAAACCAACATAAACAAACCTTATAAATGACTTACGGGTATACAAAAGTTTTTTAAACGGAAATCAGCGAAGAATCCATACGCCGTCCATAATCCTAAAATTCTATCAACAATATCACTATTAAAATTAAATCACTTTCAAGGTGATATCATCATGAAAATGAATAAAATATATTTGAAAATTTTTAACGGCAAAATACATACTGTCACTGAAGAACAACCCGCTTTTCCGGAATTTTTTTAAAATGGCAACGGTTGTGGTTAAGACCGAATGAAAATATTATTTTTGTAAAAACTTACAAAACAGTACTGAATACCTGATGTAAATACAGCAAAATCCATTATACGTATTTAAGTATTATTACGTTGTTTCCGAAGGGTACCACATAAAATTAATGCTAATTCTCATTCACGCACTCTTTTGGATCCGTTAGAATTCGTAAATTCTAGAATCCCCTGTATTGCATCACATTCTACAAAGCATAAACTGAGTAATAATAACATAAATATTTCAATCATAAATTATATAATAAATCATTAATTCAGTGGTAGTAACATGAATCAAGTAATAAATCATGAATTAAGTATTAATAACCAGTATTTTACCCGAAAAGTTATCCTTCTTGGCAACACAACTAGTCCACCAATCACGAACCAGCTTTCTGTTATAGTATTTTCTAGAATTGATTAAGTCATAGATGTGACGTTTCTCCAGAGATAGAAAATCATCATCGGCTGTGTTCCATAAATTCGTAATTACGCCTTATACGCTGAATCTCTGTACGGTGGCTAATTGCTACGGTAGTCGTTAAATTTCGTGTTTGTTTGCGTTTCGTTACAGATCGGCGAGTTTTTGTATTAAAAAATGTCCATGTTTCCGATTATGCCCAGAGATTTTAATGATGATCCTTTCCTGAGGTGAGGCCTACGCTTTGTTTGTTACATTCTTTCATTCGTGGCCTTGTATTTTTCTTGTATGTCCTTGTTTATATATTGTAATATTTTCTTTTTGCCATCCCATTAGTATAACGCTTTTAAACGTATGTCTGCTGTGGTTTTTTTTTGTCTTTAATAGCACTCTTGTTTGTTGTGACGCGACAGATGTGACGCAAAACAGTTAACGTAAATAAAGGAAAAGTTTTTCTAAAAATTTTAACGTCGTCGTTGTGTTTACGCAGAAATTCTAAATTAATTGTTAATCTTCATAGCTTGGATTTTATCTTTATTATCTGTACAACCCATTATTAAGATTAGCAAACATTTTTGGTGATAAGGTTGTGAGAATTGCCTCTATTAACGATCATCACCTTAATGTGCGTTTAATTCAGCGTGGAGATCGATATTTTAGTTAAGAATTTTTAATTACATAATAATTAAAATGTGTTTATGCAATAATCGGGTGATTATGTTCCGGGAATTTTAACTTGCCTCTTCCGGGATTTGTTTCATATAATTTTTTCTTTTCTTTTTGGGAATTAGTGTTTTTACCAAAAATATTACGTAACTTTTCAGGGAATCTGGTTTAGACTTACAATTAATCACTCATGAATGATGTATATTTTTATTTTCATTTATTTGATATATAAAGAATTATTTGGCAGTTACGAACATGAATTCTAACCTTTTTTTTTTTTTAAGTGTAAAATCCATTTTTTTTAATATAAATATGTAGTTTAGGTGTCATTTTAGCGAAGATTGTTATTGAAGTACTGATGTGCTATGTAATTGAATTAGAAAAAAAAAACTATATATTTGCAATTTAAATTTTTTAAAAATTTGAATTGAATTCCTTTTTAAAATTTTTTAATTCCCCACTACCCTGATATTACATAAATCTCTTGCCCATGAGGTATGCAGTTATCGGGACTCCATTGTAGTTGTGAATTTGACATGTGCTGTCATCTATGTTAAAGCATACTGAGGCATAGGTGCGTATTAATCCCCGATGCTGTCACGAAAGGTGTCAATTTTCGATTAACGTTTTGTGAGTTTGTAAATTTTATAAATGTATTAAAAAGGACTTGCCAATGTACAATTCTGGCATAAACAACCGATCTCCCTTTCAAATGTCATTAAGACAATGAATTAAATTTTCTGAAGAAATTTATTAGAAATTTCATTATAGCAAAAAAAAATCGTAGCTTGAAAAAAAAAATGGTCATGCTGCATGTTATGCCTTTATTGTTTTTGTCGCCAATTTAGCCAACCACTTCCTTCTTGGATTGCATCATCATGACTTGCTGTCTTACATGTATTTCCAGTCGCCATGATGGAATACCGTTGGACTTTTTTCCTTATTCTTTTCTATTATATTTACGTATATGAAACATCTCCACATTCCCTCCACCTAAAACCTCTCCCCCCCCCTCTCCAACTTCTCCTAAAACCTATCCCTCATTCACCTGCCTACTTTCTTTTTGTACTTTTACCATACTTTTCTCTGTATAAAACCGAAATGAAAACTGTTTTTAAGGTACTTATCTAATATGTTGTTGTTGGGGGTATGTGGATTGAAAATAGTTTTTACCACTGCCATTGCTTTCACTGCAGCATACAACAGACGTTCAAAATCTAACCGCTCTATGACAAAATGGCGACGGGTACATTATGTCTAGATGATTCTTAGCACACGATACTCTGCGCACACGACTGTCACAAAAAGTTCCTCCCTTTGTTTCTAGAGTACAACGTTGATTTTGGCTATGCAGCGTTGCTTTGGCGAAAAAGGACGTAATATACAGTTTCCCCAAAAAAAACAATTTTGGCAAAACAACTGGAAATGGTTTTTTTAGTATTTTTCCGTTAGCACCATGCCACTTATGATTTTTTTCATAGATGCATTTTTATGATGGTTTTGCTGATGAAAAAACCATTAGTTAATGTTAGTGAGGGATGTTTTCTGAATTATCGTTAAAAAATTTATGATTTTTTATTATATATCTTCAAAATTTTCCATAAGAAAAAGAAAAAAAAAATAATGTTACACATTTTTTAGACAGGTGGCATAAATTGTCGAATTTCGTTCAACATTTTCCAAAAGATATTAGTCTTTTCGTACCTACGGTGCCACATAAATTCAATAAGGTAGGATTCCAAGTGGTGGCGAGCAGTGCCGCATTGCTTTTTGTTTCACCATTTTGCACTGCCCCACATCCTTTCCACTGTTTGTGTGTGTGGCTTCCTGTCTCCGGATCAACGAAATTATGTGTGGTTCACACGAAGGTGTTCAAATCCCGCATCAATTAATTCTTCAGTTTTATAAGCTTTCCAGCAATCCGAATGAATTTCACTCCCTTGAGCAATGTTCTGTTGAATTGCAGCCATCAACGTGTTTGCTGATTGATCGTGTACAGCTACTAGAAAGCATTCTTTGGTGGAATGGCATCTTCCCCCAAAAATCCACTGGGGTGGAAGAATTCGTCCTACTTTGTTTTTTCGACGAGTTAAAAGACTTTCGTCAATTTCTACGGCTGTATTTGGATCAATTTCCCCTGTTGATTTAGCAATTGATGATTCTGCACATACCTCATGCAAGTAACTATTCCAATCCACAATGGTATTATGGTTCATACCCAGTTGAAGTGCGCAAGTTTCAACCAATGTCATTTCGTGACACCATAGGTAAATAAACCGGATCGCTGTCAAGACCCAACAAACCAATTGCCCTTGCTTTGCTTTCATGGCATATTCCTCTATGGCAGAGCCACGACGGAGCCTTGGAAACCAGATAACACAATTTCATTTGGTGGTTCTGTGAGCAAAGTCTCTCGGAATGGAGAATTCATTTTTCCTGTAAAAACAAAATCGCAGAATGCTCATCATTTGGTAATTACCGAAGAGTATAATCCATCTAAAATTATTAAAAACAAAAAAAAACAGGGTTCAGGCATGAAACAGCACTCATTCTGCAAAATGTCAACAAACAAACAAAATGGCGTCTCGCAAATAATCAAGGATCGTAAACTTGCGATTTTTTAGACAACAAAAATATCGTAAAGTTACGATTAAATACGAATAATTATGATCAATTACAGCGACCAAGAAAAAATCATGCGTGGTGCTAACGGAAAAGTACCGTTTTTTTAAACGATTTTTTTTTCATTTCCATTAATAAGCTTTTTGAACTCAAAGTATTGTGATGCCATGATTTTATTAAATGGGGGTTGAGGCACCTTCCCTACTAGGCTTGTACTGATTCAGGAAAAGTACTGGGGCACAGACACATCTGGAAAACAACATGATGTTCTTGAATGAATTTTGAGATCAAATTATTTTTCAGGGACGCATTTTTCTTTTTTTTACAAAATAGTGTATGTATTGCAGAATGACCCTTGCTGTTCTTGTGCCATTAGAATACAACCAACCAACAGACTTCTGTATATAGTTTCTCCCTCTAATTTTTTAAGAAATTGCCCTTGTGTTTCCTATGCCTTTCAAGTTTAAAAAAAATCTGCAGTTGCCGTTACGTTTGGTTGCACGCTTTTTTGTTTGCTAATTTTTGACACCCATGCCAAATATGGCAGCGTTGGCTTTATGTGTTGACCATTCAGAAATACATTAAACCCAGAGAAGGGTATTGATGTCTTACAGAGCTTTTTTTTTCTTAACTTTTTTCAAAAAATATATGAATATCCATGGAACTTGTTAATTACTAAGTGAATTCAGTTTGTTTTGCTTTTATTCTCTCATGTAGTGGCCCCATGGATAATATGAGACGTATGGAATCACTCATGGACAGCATGATGTCCCCGTTTGGCGGGATGTTTGGTGAAATGGGCATGGTTGACAACAGGCATCAAGCTCATGGCATGCATAATTCTTTGATGCCATTTGGTTTTGGACGTAGCCTTTTTCCAAATATGGACAGAATGTTTGAGTTTGTAAGTATGATTTATCCACTTTTTCTTCGCAAATGAGATCCTTCTTATAAAATGTCTGTTAGGAAAATATATATATTTTTTTTGTTTAGTCTTACGTACTTTCAGTTATACTTTTGCCTTGTTTTATGTCGAAAGCTGTAAGTTATGTCATTAATTATTTGAGATGACTTTAAAAATTACTAATTCTGCCTGGACATATAGTTCATGGAAAATTGGCGGGTAGTATAGTACCGTTAGAATTCAAGGGAGCTGACATCACAGACGGCTTGTTTCATTCCAGTAGAGATAAGGGCATTTTTCACTCGTTTTTCGTGAGCGAAAAACGAGTTATGAAAGATGACACCCTTACCTCTATTGGTGATAACGCCTTCTTTTATCATTCTATTAGCTAGATGACTCCCAACATTATCATTAAGCGCATGATGTTCTTCTGTCCACCGTGGTCAAGGGTTTTGTTTCCTTAGCAGTGGGGTTCAGGTTCCTTGGAAGAATACTTGTGTCCTCATTAAAGATTAAAATTCACGGTCGCCACTGGCCCCAGGGCAACTAAATATTGGGGAATGGTGATTAAAAATACGACTTCAGTAGCTATCACTCTCGCCACTTTATTGTTTCCCAATGCAATCCTGTCTGTTTTGACTCTGCAGCAAGGTTACATTCTGAAACCGCAAACTACTATTCTTCATGAATTCTTGATCATTTGATCAAACAAACCCTCCTAGGACGGTTCGAAATTAGCGGGTGCACGTAAATTTTCAATTTGGGTGCACTGCATTCACCTAAGTATTTAAAACTGCCTACTTATGTTTATTTTTCAAGAACAGTGACCTATGGAACAATTTTATATAATTTTCTCAATGTATCTGCATTTGCTTTGAATTTTTTTTTTTTTTTTAATGTTTAAATATAATTGATACTTACATTTCACCCATTTTTAATGTTGAGGTTTACGTTCTATTATGTTAGTTACTTGTACACCTAACTAGTATTTGGTGCAACTAAGTTATAAGAGTTGGGTGTACTTGTGCACCTGATTTAAAAAGTTTAATTTCAACCACTGTCCTAAGGCTGCAGTATTTAAATGTCTTGTGGCCACGTGAAAGTGGCTACTAACTTAAATAAAGTGGGCCCTGCTAGCTAGACAGTTACGACTAACCAAATACCTGAGCTGTAGTGATATAATAGCTGAGCTGTAGTGATATAATAGCTGAGCTGTAGTGTTTTAAGCTTTACTCCCCGTGTCATAAAAATCGAAACAAAAGCCACAGATCTTGGCTGTCATTGTATTATTAGAAAGGAGGGACATCATATGGGCATTATAAGTTTCGAGTTTAGATAGTCTTCCTATTTTAGTCTTGTTTCATGGCAAAAGTGTTTCCACCGACGGGTGTGCCCATCATTGAACAACCGCATCACTGAACGAGCCTGCTCGTTTATTATAGAAGGGCAAAATCATTCATTAATTCGCCACATGTCTCTTAACTTTTTACAGAGAACTAGTTTTACAACAGTCTTTGATTTTACCATGTTTGGCGCAGTATAGCCCAGATGCTCTTGCGCCATAAAAAAGCCAAACAATCATTAATTTGCTCGGTAAAAGATTAGCCACATCTGTGGTTACCGCTTGCCATGGTCAATGCTTATGTACAGTAAAACCTTAACGGATACTTTTCCAATTCCTAGTCACAATCCTTGTTATTGCCCTTGGCCTTCGCAAATTGCAGATATAGTTTCTAGACTTCTGCTGTTTAGAGATTTTACTCTATCGTTATCAAATATTTTAAGATGTCTTATTTTGTGCAATGTAATTCCAATATTAATAGTTGCGTGCAATGTAATTATGTGTGTTATGCATGTGTATAGCATACTGTGTAAGTATGGACATGGGATTTTTTCTTTTCTTTTCAGCCACAAATCAATCAGAATCCCAACTGCCACAGCTTTTCTTCTTCCTCGGTTATGACTTACACTACTGATGAAACTGGAAGACCTCAAATGTATCAAGCAATGTCTTCTACTAGGACGGCCCCTGGAGGGGTAAGCATCTAATATAAGCAATTCTGAAAACTAAAATGACAGTTCACGCTTATGTGCTATATTTCTATGATATTTTGACATTAACAAGTTTTGCATGTTCGATCAGGATTGTAGTCGTAAATTAAGCAGTGCTGAAATGCTCCATCCTTTGTGGTATTGGTGGGGGAAGGGGCTTAGGGACAGAACATAACATCAAAGACCTTAAAACAAAGCAGTTCCTGAACAGTGTTCTGGCTTCACTCTATACCTGGTTGGTATATGTTCTACAGTGCCTGTTTGGCTAATTACTGGCACTTGGGTGTGAGCTCATTGGGCTGGGTTTTAATTTGCAGCTAGCCTCATTGTTTATAGGTCATTTTATAGGCTGTCTGTCCATGCTTTTGTAGTTTTCGGGAGATGGTAGTAGTGTACCTTGAGCTGTAACGATCTTTATACAGAGGATTTTCCTGAAATCTGAAAATGATTCCCCGGGTGAAAAAAAAATTAGACTAATTGTTCTCTTGTCCCAGGAAGGTTACACATGTTGAATTTCGGAAGTTTTTAATACGTTGAGTGCCACGCGAATTTATGAGGAAATCCCCGTCAGACCACGGGCGCTGCTTAGAAGTACGTTGGATTGTGGTATAGCAATGCGTTTTTTTTTTAAAAGAAATATTTAAATACATTAATGATGCAATCCTGTAATACATAAAAATTAAGTGAATGTTGAATAAATTTTAGGTAATTACTTAAAACGATGTAAATTTTTTAGTTTTGATATCATATTTTACACTGTCAGTCACCGGTGACTGACGCGGCCTGAACGCAAAGTTCAGTGTCGGTCACCGGTGACTGACATGGCACTCAACCTGTTAATGCTAAGATGTAAATTGCATAATGCAAAAGTGACAGCACTATGAGAAATTATGCATTGGAATTTTGTTTCTATTCCCAGAAAAATAACAGTGATGTAACACATAAGGGGGGTGGAAGAAAAGTTGAAGTCATTGGTATAGTTCTAATGGGACCATGGGGTCCGGATTCCCCAATAATTTAAAATTGCAATTTTACATATGTTGTAATGTAGATAATGTTTTCCCCCTGCTTCTCAATAATTCTTAAAACTTTACATTGATAATAGTGTTTGTAATCATTCTGTTCAGTTACAAATATCCGATACATGTTATTACATTTACGGGTCATCTAGGTCAATCTGTTGTCACAAGCACATTACAGCTTCATCGAGCCACCCTGAATTTTGCATGCTTAAAAAAATTTAAATGTTTGCTACGAGTTCAATACCCCTGACCTAAGCTGGCTTTTAAGTGTAAAAATTATCTAATAAAATTTAGGTGTGTTTGAATGTTAATTTGCAACTGTGTCGCCCCTTCCCTCTTTATTTTTGAATAATTGAACATACGCGTAAAAACTATAAGGATGAATTATTGTTAGTAGCAGTACTGGTACAGATCTATGACCAAGCTACTATCTTCCAAACTTGTCCGTTTCCATTTTCAACATTTCTTCTTAGTCATGGTGACATGGCAAAAACGCAGGGCTGTTTGTGTAGTCGCTATATGCCCTATAGTAGCATGCCAGTAATGCATTTGGCTACTGCTTCATTAACTTCAGTTCAATTCCAGTGGCGCTGCTAAAGCGTGACATTTTCTGCCCATCATAGTCTGCGGGTTGCTACCAATGGCAGTAGCGGCTTGGATTCCTCAGAGAGCTGGAAATCCTGAAGCAGTAAGACCTGAGTATCCCCGTGCCTTATAACACAAACAAAGCATATTGGCTCACAAAGAAATTGACTTTACAGTTCCTGATGGGAACTGAAAGCCATGACCTCCTGGTATATGATACCAATAGCTCCTGGGTTTGGTTCCCACGAAATCGTTACTTTCTGTGCGAACAATTTATCGTCTAACATTGCCTGCCACATCATCGGCTATGGGGAGAAAAAATTCCAGACTTTAAGCAAAGCACAGCTAGTCCAAAATGTGCATGGCCACTGTTGATGAGAGCAACGTTGTTTTATTTATTTTATTTAAAACGTTATATGAGTTACATGAGTAAGCAGTTTTCTTTCTCTGGCTGTGTGTGAGATGTTGAAGCAATTTCTAGTTTTGTGGTATTCTGTTTAATCTTTAGCTTACCAGTGGAACAAGGTATGGTATATCCCAGCAGATTTACCTCCCAAAAGAACAGGGCTTGGATAAGCCCTACCCCAGCGATTATTATTTATTTATTTATTTTTTTTCCCCCGTTTTCGTTCTCAAGTAAATGGGCAATTTTGTAGTATAAATGGTTTGATTATGGTGGGTAACGTAAGGGGGTGAAATAAAGGCCTATTGTACAAATAGGACCTCTCCCCCCCCTTCCTCTTCTTCATTGCTTTGTATGAAAGCTAACAATTCGCTTTTAATTAATGTTATTAATTACCATAGGTTTCTTAGCTTTCACTAACGTATAATACATGTCCTCTAAAGTTATTTGTTGTTTATCTGTACTTGAGTGTCGCTACACCTTCTTCCTGACCCTGTGTGGCACAGGGTTCGAAATTAGCGGGTGCACTGTGCACATGAAATTTTATCCATGCTCGTGATTTTTGAATAGTTGGGTGCACACGATGCACCCAACTATTCAAAATTATGGCTACCTATTTTTCACAAACAGCGACCTAATGGAATAATTTTATATAATTTTCTCAATGTATCTGCATTTGTTTCCATTTTTTATTACAAATGAACGTTCAATTATTTTGAAAAGTTGCATTCTTTATCTTACATGTTTTAATGTAATTATTTCACTTACATTTTACCCGTTTTTAATGTTGAGGTTTACTTTCTATTCCGTTCGTTACTTGTACACTTAACTAGTATTTTATGCACGTAAGTCGTAAGACTTGGGTGCATTTGTGCACCTGATTTAAAAAGTTAATTTTGACCCCTTTTGTAGCGGTGTTTTCAGGTGTCACTTAGGTTAATTTGTAGGGGTGGGGAGAGAGCTGAAGTTGTACTTTCCCCATATAGGCGACAAATTTGTGTTTTCCACCATAGTAAGCTAAATGTTAACAGATACATGGTTCCATGTATGAAAACCTGAAATTGTCAAGGAATTTGATATCATCCCTAAAGGTCAGGAAAGGTTGAGGGGGGATTTCTTGATCAGACGTGGAAAAGTCAGGGGGGGAAATCTTCTTACCTTCTGTTTTTAAAAGCTGTCTTCCACAAACAGAAGCCATTTTCCCCTGTAACCGAAGCTTAATTGCAAGTTTAGGTCCCTAGATCTCCCGCTCTGGATAAGGCATGATTGTAATGTACTGTTTACTGAAATTAATGATTTGAAAATCCATTAAGATTTGATCTGGGAAGTTTGGCATTGAGTTTGTCCTGAACTATGTCTTACTATTAATTTATCCTTTCTCGACTAATTACATCAGGATTTCATGATTTTTATAAGTTTATATAGTTTTTTTTTCATCTGGCTTGTAATGATGGCTGAAGCATTAATGTAGGGTATGAAATGTTAAAATATGCAGGATATCTAGAGAACATTACGATTGTGACTCAAATCAAAAAGTCTAAAAAACAATGATAGTTTAGATTCTCATTTATTGTCATTCAGCAACTTTACTGGTTTAAAAAAAAAAAAAAAATCGTTTCATGTCCCTGTAGTTCTCAAAAACACTACACTCAGAAAATTTTTGTTACTGGTCTGAAAAACGTGAAAAGGTCGAATTTTGAAACAAAATTTCGGTAGATACCCTGTTTGTCACTGATTTATTGGTTATTTCTTTTTATACAAGCAATGTTAAATAATTGCCTTTATGATTTTCCTTGGATAATGTTCATGAAAGGGTTCTAAGGCTGATTAAGCATTAAGAAAAGGGTTCTTCAGGATGTAAGAACTTTGAAAACCACTACAGTGAAGCATACATAAAAAAGTGTGCCTGTGCACTATATCTCTAATACTAGCATTACTAAAGGATAAAATACTTTTATGTTTATATGATAAGATACTATATAATAGATTTTGAACACTGATTATGATTATATGGTGGCTTAACTTTTGTAGGTTAAAGAAACCCGAGAGACAATACAAGATTCACGGACAGGTCTGCAGAAGATGGCTATTGGACATCATTTGGAAGATAAGGCTCATGTGATTGAAAAGAAAAAATACAGATATACTGGCGAGGAAGAGGAAAACCATGAATTTATTAATTTGGAGGATGGTATGTAAATAACTTACGTATACCAGATATTCACTTTCGATACATATGTATGTACATACATCGTGGAGTCCTGCTAGCTTGACCCTTGGATAGTGCGATGTTTCTTAACTTTGCCTACCAGAATCCTATTAATAGGCTATTTTTCACCAACGACCGGTAACCTATTAACCGGTCTTTCGATTTCCAGCGTTTGCTGCCTGTAAGCCTATTAATTGTCACAAATGCCTTTTTGCAAAATACCGCTGTTACTTGTGAAGAACCCATATGATCTGAACTCAAATCGTTTGGTCTTTCCTATGTATTCATTTCAGTTGCAAGCAGTAGGTAAAGTGTTAAAAATTTGTTTGATCTAATGTATTATGTATGAAGAAAAATCTCACTAAGTCGACATCTCAAAACTGAAAACTGCATAAGTCGACACAAATTTACATCCATTCTAATTTTCGAACATTGACTATAAGAATTAATAGAAATTTTTTCTTAAGACAACAGAAAAATTTTAATAGCTCTCGATAACTACACATTCTATCCTCATATAAAAAAAATCTTATCACAGTCGAACTGTGATTTTTGCCTCTCAGTGTAACACCTCACTCACAGCCTCTGTACCAAGTCGTTATTCAAAATGTTAAACTGTTTTCTGTTAAATTCTATAACTTTCATGACTGTTTTAAATGTATTTATGTATTAAAATCATTTATGATGAAAAACCTTCATGGCAACTTTAAAAGTATTTAAAAATGATCTTTTGTTGAATTAACAAGTTTATATTTAAACATATATATGCATCGCCGTAAGCTCTGATTCACTGTGTAATTTAACAACAATTTATAAAAATATTTACATTAAAGTAACAAGTAATTAGCAAATTATGTTTTTATTCTTTAGAAGTTTAAACTTTTTAATTTTTTTTTTTAATATCTTACCCTGATAACTCAACATCCGCATAACTTGACATAAATCGCTGGTCCCATGACATGTAGAGTTCTTGGGACTCCACTGTATATGTATATATATATACAGATTGCTCTCTAAAGACCAGTGTTTCGCAAAGAACTTTTGAACGAAGGCTCGTAGAGCTGTAAAAGTTAGGTGTGCGTATAGTAAAGTGTCCATGGCCGATGAAATGGAATCGACAGAACCACCCTCTGTTTCAAAATAAGAAGTTATTGCACTTAATTATGGAAATAGAGGAGGTACAGAAAACTTTTCACTTACAAAGGTGTTAAGCACCAACTAATTCGTAAGAAACTATTTTTCACCACCTTAATAAGATAAAAAATCGTAATTTAGAACGTTGTTAAGGTGACCGTCCATCAACGACATCGTTGGTCAAAGTTCCGATTTCTCAATCTTACTCTTGTAGTTTTACCTAATGTTTCATCTTTACAACCTGTTTTGAATTTTATTTCACTGCAACAACCAGTTGTTAGAGCAGCTTTTTCCCAGAATAATAGTTTTATACATACGTATTAAAATCAGTGTCAATGAACAGTACATACGGTGGTCTATACTAAATCTGGTTACAAAAACGGTTGAAACCAAATTCAAAATTAATTTGCGAAATTGCAGATAGGCTAAACACAAGCCTGTACGGCACTAAGGCTGTGCAAAGCTGCATTGTCAAACGATTTAAAAAAAAAAAAAAAATTGAGGAAAATCAAATCTGGGATTGGAGTTTAATTTAAAAATGCACTAGAATCTTGCAGCTTTGGCAATTTTGTAATTTAATTTTGAATTTGGTTTCTGCCATCTTTGGAACCAGATTAGATCGCTGTATGTAGTATTCATTGACACAAATTTTAATATGTATGTATACAACCATTATTCTGGAAAACAGACTTCTCTAACAACTGGTTGTTACAGCAAAATAAAATTCAAAGGATACTGTAAAAATGAAACATTAGGCGAAACTACTAGAGTAAGATTGAGAAATCGGAATTTCGACAAACGATGGCATTTTTGGATGGACACCTTTTAAAAACGTCCTAAATTACGATTTTTGCCTTATTTAAGGTGGCAAAAAAAAAATTCTTACTAATTAGTTGGTGCTTAACAACTTTGTAATTGAAAAATTTTCTGTATCTCCTCTAGTTCGGGAATTTAGTACACACGATTTTGCCGCAGAGGGCACTTCCGTCGATTCCATCTCATTGGCCATGGGCACTTCACTATACCCATACCTAACTTTTACAGTTCTGTGAGCTTTCATTCAAAAGTTACTTGAAAAACACCACTTTAGAGAGCACCCTGTGTGTGTAAATGTTTTTTTCTACTTTTCTTCATTTGTATATCCAATTGCTTCACAAATTATTTGTGTAGCAATTTTACTTTTTATGCAATTACGGTTTAATGTTATACTTACGAACAAAAACATGTTTGCTAATGAACAATAAAAAACGTGCAGCATACCTGTACATATAAAAGTGGAATAGAAATAAACAAGTAAAAAATTGTCTCTTAATCTGAATCAGAAGATAATGATGATGATTAGTAAACTGAGTTTTTGAGGAATTTGAAACTTTTAGCTTTTTGAATGGCTGATGGTCAAATGGTTTAATTTCAGGGCGATTAACTTTTTAGAAAGGAACAATTGTTGCACTTCATGGGTTGAACTCTTAAAACTTTCTTTTCTACCGATATTCGAAACAAATGATTAAGCCAAATAGTCCTCAATCTGTTTCTGAAATCAGATTTAACCCTTTTCATTGTAGAAACTGCTCTTTCCTCCTTCGCATTGGAAATAGGAAATAACCTGAAAATGTTTATGATATGCTGAAGATTTGGATATACATTACCATAGTTTTTATAAAACATTTCCACATTTCACTTCCACTCAAATGAGTTATGTTTGAAAGCCAAAAGGTTTCGAAGTCTAAAAAGTCTGCCAAGACATATTTGTTAATACTGGGTGATCTCATAAATCTTTGTAATGCTTGCATAAATATTGTAATTCTTCTACTCCATGTGAAGTCAGAGGATTTAAACCAGTAGACTATACTTTACCTTCAATAATTTTCAGCAAAAAATTGGTAAGTGCAGATTTATATAAATCAGAAAACCTGTTATAGACAGTATTATATAGCTCATTGAAAACTGTATTATTAGTGTTAAGGTATTATTACCCTCCGCAGGGATAACACAATTGCCAAATATGGTCAACACAAGAAAGCCTCCGGGGCGAGAATTTTGTGAGTTTTCGTGGGGGAATTTATTATACTATAATTTTTGCCACCCACGTTTTAATTACAGCTCAAACTAGAGCTTATGTAATTTTGGAGAAAAAGAGACGCTTTCCCCATCCTGGATTCGAACCAGGGTCCCTCCGTTTAGCCCGGAGTGTCTTGGACCGCTAGACGAATGAGGACAGGAAACAACGCTCTCTTTCTCCGTATGTAAAGATGTTAAGGTATTATTACCCTCCGCAGGGATAACACAATTGCCAAATATGGTCAACACAAGAAAGCCTCCGGGGCGAGATTTTTGTGAGTGATTATGTTATCCCTGCGGAGGGTAATAATACCTTACATCTTTACATACGGAGAAAGAGAGCGTTGTTTCCTGTCCTCATTCGTCTAGCGGTCTAAGACACTCCGGGCTAAACGGAGGGACCCTGGTTCGAATCCAGGATGGGGAAAGCGTCTCTTTTTCTCCAAAACGAATAAGCTCTAGTTTGAGCTATAATCTATACGTGGGTGGCAAAAATTATTGTATTAGTGTTTTTTAAAAGGCAAGATAGAAAGATTAATCAGCATAATACCTTCGTAAGGAGGATCTTATTATCTTCACTGGACATTACGGTGAACACAGGATTTATTCTTATTTTACGGGGGGGGAAAAATGTTTAATCCCCCAAAAACACCAATGAAAATTCCGATGCAAACAAAACAATAAATCTTCGGTAGTGTTGTCAAATTTCTTACTGAAAATTTGGCCCAATAAAACCATTGGGCGTTGGAATTTGTCGAGTGGATAGCGTTCTTGCTTGGGAGCCATAGAGGGTGCCACTTATTTACCACGGACTCTTCTCTGGTCTTTTCAAATTATACTATCCAATCTTCTGGCTTTTTATTTATAATTTTCGCGATTTAATTTTTTTTTTTCCTGCTATAACCATTTTGTATCACAGTTTGCTATGCAAAATCTTGACTTCATCACATTTTTTGCCTTTTTCATCGCAAATTGCGATGCGATACCGCTTATAAAAAAAACAATATATATATATCAGTGGATATGTATCATTTTATTTTTTGTTCCCTTCACCTACATAGTATTATTCTCGTGGATCTGGGCATCATGCATCTGGAATTGTTAGGGGATTTGGAATCATCCCCAGAAATCAGAGGAAAGGAAAACGAGATTTTACGGTCAAACTTGGAAAATTCAGGGAAACCCCTCCTGACTTCCATTTTGAGTAGTTAAATTTCCTGCAAATGTGAAGCCGTTTTATCTGCAACCAAAGTTCACTTGAAAGTTTTGTTTGCTGGTCAGGGAATTTTGGGATTCTAGAAAAGTTAGTGTTTTCCCCCCCCCCTTCAATATGAATGGGAACCATGGATATTTTCATTGTTCAAAATAACGATGAAGCGATGAATGGCCGAGGTACAAAATGTAATCAACTAATTAACTTTTTTCTGATGGCTTAAACATGTCATTTTCGTCAGCAAGATCCAATCATACTGTGAGCTTTTTTAAGTGATGATGGAGACACTGGATTTTAGCAACACGTAGTAGGACCTCTGGTGCCATCTAGTGTTAAAAAGGAGTTAACAAGGGTGTTAAGAGTCATTCCTATCCCCCATGTGGTGAAAAGTGCAACAACGTTGTTTCAATACTGTGCATGCACAGCGTCGTATTTTAATATTCTCATCTTAACATGATCTGGCCAGAGATGTCAACATGAGAAAGTAGTCATCCATAAAAAAAAGACAAGAATTTTCCCGTAAAACCATGCTCTTTCATTTCCTGCAAAAAATGTTTTTATAAGTAAAGCATGTGCATTGTTATAGAGCAATATACCTCTCCATCTTGAAACAATATGCAGGTATTCCCAATAATGTGACTCAACTGCGTATGTTTATGTACGTATACAGTAATCACACTCTCACCAATACCATTTGTAGCAAGAGAAACGTCGTTTCAGTTTCTAGTGTTTAGTCTTAGTAGTGTCTAGTGTTTTTTCCCCTAGATGTGATAAATCTAAGATACCAAGCATTATTACTATTGGCAAGTTGTCCAGCCAAATGTTTTAAGTACAGGAAAATTGGTTTTTACATGGGTTTTGTAGTAGGTAAAAAATAGTTTAATCAAATGAATGAGCACAATAAAAATGAAAAGCTAAATGTTTTATTGAAAAAGTAAAACTTCATAAACATTAAGTTCTTTATCACAAACCTTGTAAAATTACACGATGGGAACAGGTTTTTTTTTAACTATATGTTTTAATATAGCTTTAAAACGTTTTTTCGAAGGCTTTTAGCCCTCTTCGAAGAAGGTTACATAATACTGGAACTATTAAGACTGAACTAATAAGCTAAATTTTCAAATACTGTCATGTACAATTGACCAAAACCAAATGAGTTTAATAAAATTATTAAAAATACACTTAAAGAAAAAAAAGTAAACAACCAAACACAAAAAATAATCTAAAATGGAGAAATCTAGTGTAACTTAATGTGTAGGAAATTAGTCCATGCCGGATGTAATTTTGTGGTAATATCCATGTTACCACAAAATTTCATCTAGCATGGACTAATTTCCTACACATTCAGTTACACTCAATTCAGCTCAATTTTAGATTATTATTCATGTTTGGTTTACTTTTTCTTTGGGTGTATTTTTAATAATTTTACTAAACTCATTTGGTTTTAGTCAATTGTACGTGACTTTAGATGACATGACGAGATTGGAAAATTTAGTTTATTGTTTTAGTCTCAATTATTCCATTATGTAAGCTTCCTCGAAGAGGGCTAAAAGCCTTCGAGAACGTTTTAAAGCTATATTAAAGCATATAGTTAAAAAAAACTGTGCCCATTGTGTTATTTTACGATTGTGATATATTCAGCACAGTGAGTCGTTTTACTTCCTGTAAGTTCTTTGTTTCTTTTTTTTGTAATTTTAAAACCTCTTCCCTATTCTTGAGAAGCTAAAATTGTTGAAATACGTAAATTAACTTCTGTCAACAAAAATTGCCCACTTTCCACTGCAGATGCATTATTTCTTTGTATGGAAATTTATAGGTGCGGAATATGACTAATGACCGCTAACTTCATACCCTGCCAGTAGGTGGTGTAGCAGGGTCTAATTCCTCTATTTTGATGGAAAAATACTAAAAAATGACCAACAGTTGTTAATTGCGGCATATTTAAAAAGTTCGCAATTTTGCCGGCAGGCAGCGCATTAAGGACAAAATCTCTCATTGAAAAAAAATCACTCGTTAATTAACGTTAAAATCGTTTTTTTTTTTTTAAGTTCCAGAAACAGGCACCAGGTGGCGTTTTTTCACAGAATAGGATTATAAATTATGTAAATAAATTAAATATATTGATTAGTTAAATTTACTACTGAATTAATCTGCAAGCCGCAGCGTATGTAGATAACGAAAGCAGAAGGGGGAAATATTCCAAATTATATATCGCAATATCTCTGTGAAAATCATGCGCTATTTTTTAAAGTATAGTGAGGAAATTTTTCTGAAATTTTAATAAAATGTTGAGAGTAAAAAGTTATTCAAAATATGGTAAAACTGCGAGTTCACATAAAAATTTAAAAACTTTCGATGCTTTGTAAAACAGCCATTCCTTCATTACAAATATCGTGATACACTTGGTGATAAAGTTTTGTCTGCCAATTTGTTTTCTCTCTCGGCTATATCTCAATCATGGCTGCGTTTTGTTTTAATCCAAATTCAAAGCAATTTTCACACACAAAGCTAGATGTAAAGAGTAACAGAGAAACAAGAGGGCAAGTCTTCCAACTTGTCCTCTTGGACCGCATCTAAACATGGAAGGCGCTGGCTACCTGCAAAGTGTGCTTTTATACAAAAATCATAAAAAAAAATATGAATTTTTGAGGGGCCGGTAGAGAAAGTTGCATGTTGGGATCTTGAATGAGGTTTTTAGTAGTTTTCTTGGTATTGACCCTCAAAATCATAAGGTAGGGTTAAAATCCATACAAATTGGCATCTCTAGCTCTATAGTCTGGGAACCATAAAAATGAGTCATGCTGCTGCGTATCAATAACGTAGGGACGGAAATTTCTGCGGAGTCTTGAGTTTTTTTTAACCAAACGAGGTAGGGTGCATCTACCTTCGTACAAAAACAGGCAGGGTGTGTTTAACACCGTGAAAAAACGGGCAGGGTGCATTTATCACTATAAAAAAAAAGGGGGGGGTCAGGGCATTGCGCCCTCCTGAAAATGCTGAGGGGAAACACTAGTTTTGTAGCAGGGAAAACGACTTTTGGTATCCGTTTCGTAGAAAAAAGTACTTTGCATCAGTTTTGCAGAAGCGAAAAAGCTTTTGCATCAGCTTTGTAGACGGTAAACACCATAATTTTGTACAGGAAAATTGGTTTTTACATGAGTTTAGTAGTACATAAAAAAAAAATAGTTTAATTGAATGAATGAGAATGAGCACGATAAAAATGAAGAGTAAAATTTCATAAATATTATGTGCTTTGCTTTTTCTGTAATTTTGAAACCTCTTCCCTGTTCTTCTCTTGAAAAGCTAAAATCGTTGAAATACGCAAATTAGCTTTTGTCAACAAAACTTGCCCACTTTCCACTGCAGAAATATTATTCCTTTGGATGAAAATTTATAGATGCAAAATACGACTAATGACAGCTAATTTTGTCCCTCATTCTCACATATGCATACCCAATTTTCATACACAAAGCTAGACGTAAAGAATAACAGAAAAAGTTCGCATGCAAACACATATACAAAAAGCACCAAATAACTGATTTTATTCTCCCTCTCGGCTGATCCACACAGCGCGACGGGAAATCCCAATGTGTTTGGTTCCTTATGATATATGCTGGATAGATAGCAGTGAGTGGACAAGTTGGAAATGTTGCGTTGAAGCAAGGAGGGTATAGGCCATCTGCAAACTTTAAAAAAAAAATTGAGGGGCTGGTAGAAAATTGCATTTAAGGATCTCGAATGAGGTTTTCCATAGTTTTCTTGGTATCGACCATAAAACCGTAAGGTAAAAACTATGGAAAATCCGTACAAGTTGGCATCTCTGGATCTGGCATCACAAGGTTACATTTGAAAAAGACTCTAATTGAAATAGTTTATTAGTTTAGTTTTGTATTAGCCTTTTTCTTTCGGTAAGTGCAACACTTCCCATAGCTTGAAAGGAAACATTTCTTTACTAATGGTCTTTTACTATATCAAAATTAAACAAAACGAAAAGAATCAAATTGAAAGAAAAGGGGTAATACAAAACTAAATTAATGACAAACTATTTCAATTAGTCTTATTTGAATGTATTCTCTTAATGCCAAATCATATTAAAAGAAACATGACTGTGCATGCGCAGTATCGAAATAATGTTACATTTTTCACCGGGTGGGGAAAAGGAATACCACTTAACATCCTCCCACCTTTTTGAGTTGCTGTATAATTACTCAAAAATGTTCATTGATCTACTCTTTGGCATATCAGTCACTCTACCATAGCGAGTAACTAGAGACTGGTTCTCCGGTTTGGCACAGAGGGGAATGAAATGGAAAAAAAGATTTAAAACATTAATGCAGTAAACTAAGGTTGAGAAATTGGGTCCATGCAGGATGAATTTTAACTAAGGAGGTGTCATTCACCAAGCTGTCGAGATTCTGGGGAATCGAAAAAATTTATGTTCTAATGGGGGCGACATTGGTCTGTAGATAATTTGACCTGATCACATTGAAATTTGTGAACGTTCAAAAGTGTGCACTATTGATGGTTTAGTGAGCTCCCGTTTCCTGACATGGGCTTGGTGTTGTGTTCTTGCCATCAGCCGTAGTGCACCTCCGTTCACTTTGAACGATCATCGATGCCAATGTCACCATTAGAGCTTAATTTCTTTGAATTCTTCTTAATCCTCTAGAATTTCGACAGTTTGGCGAATTAATTAAAATCTGTTCTGCATGGACCTAATTTTTTAATCTTGATTTACTGCAGTAATGTTTTTTATTGCCCTTTTTTTTTTTTTTTCTTAACATCCAATGGGACCTCCTGTGTTGCTAAGAACCTGTTCATCCAACATCCCTTCAAAGAACCTACAGTTCGGTTGGATCTTGCTAACAGAGTTTGTACGTTTGGAGTAGAGGACATCATTGTTGAAGTAAAATGGTTGAAGTGGCAATGGGCTGGGCATATTGCAAGGAGAACTAGTCAACGATGGATTACAGGATGTAGGAAATGTAATTGAACTAGCTGGGTGGATGGAATAGGAAATCAGGTTGGGGTTATACATACACAGAAAGACATGTCTGCCAAGAAAGAAGTGTGTCAGTATCCCAAATTCAACAAACCATTTGAACAATTTTTTTTAAATGGATGAAGATTTTGTTTTAATGAAGGTCAGGTTCTTGAATGAGGAATGTATTTTGTTTTTAATAATGGTAACGTTTTGTATTTCAGACGAAGGCGATAATTTTGACAGAGAGTGGCATCAGCGAGCCTCAACCTTCCATTCGAGACATGCACAGCCAGCTATTGCTCAAGGCTCCCGATGGCGAGAGAGGAGCCCTGAACCCGAAGTACTTGCTATCACTGACGCTCCTCAGTAAGTTTTTTTTCTATGACCTTTTGACATTCTGAAGTATGAATTTACCAAAGTATATTGAGTTGCACAATGGAAGTTTGTACCATTTGAATCGTTTTGAAACCTTGCTTTTTATGTGCAAAGAAAACTAGTTTTCATGTTTGTGATTTTTTCTGGAGTTGGGTAGTGGAAAGACTATTCGGAAATATCAAAGGATCGAATTTTGGTTTTGTGGGAATTAAACTATGCAATAATTATTCTAGCAGTTTGGTTTCTATAACAAGGTACAGTAGAATCCCAATTGTCCAAACTGCACTTAACTGAAATGGCCTGCTGTGCTTTCTTTTTTAAGACAACCATTATACAATGATTTTCAACACCCATGTATAAATGAGCTTAAACTGCAGCTTTTTTATTTAAGAGAACGGGACGTCCTCCCCATCCTGGATTCGAACCAGGGTCCCTCCGTTTAGCCCGGAGTGTCTTGGACCGCTAGACGAATGAGGACAGGTAACAACGCTCTCTTTCTCCGTATGTAAAGATGTTAAGGTATTATTACCCTCCGCAGGGATAACACAATTGCCAAATATGGTCAACACACAAAGCCACCAGGGAGAGTTTTTCGTAGGGAATTTATTATACAATAATTTTGGCACTTATGTATAATTGGCTCAATCTAGAGCTTACTTTGTTCAGGAGAAAGAGATGCCATCCTCATCCTAGATTTGAATCAGGGTCCCTCCGTTGTGACAGGACTGTCTTCACCACTAACCGAACGAGGACAGGAACAACGCTCTCTTTCTCCGTATATAAGATAGATGGGGACAGCATCTCTTTTTCTCCTAAACAAAAAAAAAAACAAAAACCTGTAGATTAAGCTAATTATACATGGGTGCTGAAATTATTGTGTAATCTGATTGGTCATAAACTAATGGTTTTTTTTAGTCTGCCAATGTTGTTGCTTTTTATTTTATAGCCAACGATCTAATCAAGTAGAGAAAGTAAATAAAATGAAATAGACTTAAGTAATATGGCTTTTAAAAGGTGGTTTTTGTAACAAATCCTTGATTTACTCTGGGTATTTTTTCAAAGTGCTTTATTGAAATAATACAAAACTTCAGAATATAATAAATGGTTGTATTAAAAATATATATTTGTAATCTTTCATTTACTAAATGATACAAATCTGTTTTAAGCACTGTCGTTTCTGCCGATTGAAACTGGACTGAACCTATTTCTGCCACTGGCACAGCAAAAACTAGTTTCTGCTGGCAGAAAGCCAACCCTGATTAATATCGTAGTTCACACGCATGTATATGCTTTGTGATATTTCTCCATTACTTGGGACAACTTGACCCTAGTTGTCCTTGTGCTATTAAAATACGGCCGAGTAACCATTATATCCATATTGTGGTGTAGTAATATAAAATTAAGCATGTTTGTTTTCGGATGAGTGTTGCAGTTTCTTTGTACTTTTACATTAAAAAATTGAATTTCTGGCTCTACCCCCCTATTTTCCCTCTTCGTTTTGGATAATCAGTATTCTACTGTTACGTTAGGGTTTATACCGTGAATCTGTAGCATCCCTTAGTCAAATAATTGGTAGATTTTATTGCCAGTGAGTACCTTGTGTGATTCGTTAAGTTTATAAATAACAAAGATATTAATGATGATATATAACAGCTTTTATGTTGTCTTTCACTTAACCATACATGTTATTTCAAGGTTACACAAAGGTAAAAGGTTAAGAAATGGTAGCTCCTGTAGCTAGAACCATTTTTTCAATTCCCAAGATTGGGTTTCGTTTATAGTAAGATTGGTATATGTGTAAACGTACCACAGCTCAGTCGTGGTATTGTCTCAGATTAATGGATGCCTGTTCATTGAATATAAAAATTACAAAGAGTGGTTAAAGGGTCATGTAATGTGTATATATATTTGTTGCATAAAAGTTATGCTCCCTAATAGATACATTCTGCTATGGATTACTTACTATTTCCTCTCTCATTATGAGAAACGGTTCACATTATAGATTAGGGGAAGTATCATGTGTTGCCACTGTGGTTTGACTTCTTCAGGCTGACTTATTACAGGGTCCCCACCAGTGATGTGGGTTTTACGGAAAATTTTCCAGTACTTCAATTACTAAATATTTAGTGTACGTCAGGGTTCGAAATTAGTGGGTGCATTGTACACATGAAATTTTATCCATGCATGTAAATTTTGGATGCATATAGTGCACCTAACTATTCAAAACTATGGCTATATTTTTCAAGAACAGTGAACTACGGAATAATTTTATGATTTTCTCGGTGTATCTGCCTTTTTTTTTACATACGAATGTTTGATCATTTTGAAAAGTTGCGTTTTTCTTAGCTTACATGCTTAAATATAATTGCTACACTTACATTTTACATGTTTCTAATGTTGAGGTTTACTTTCTATTCTGTTACTTAAACACTTAACTAGTATTTAGTGCACCTAAGTCGTAAGACTTGGGTGCACTTGTGCACCTGATTTAAAAAGTTAATTTTGACCCCTGCTGTACGTGTGATATAGTATTTATCAAATAACATGTGTTCCATATACTACACCACTACCAAAACTGAGATCCCTGGCACTTATTTACCTGCTGAGAACAAAAACTTCTTAACTTCTGTTCTGAATAGTTAAACCACACAAACATTATTTTCCCCAAAATCAAAGTTCAGTTAAAAATTTGGTTGCGATTAGTCAGAATTTTTTTTTTTCTGAGTAGAAGCCCTGCGTTAAGGTGAATGTTTATTGTGCCGTTTGACAATGTAGAATAAATAGGTTTGGATGTGTTGGTCAGCCTATACCAACAGGCTGACTGTAATTATCGAGACTCAGAAACAAGAGTTTGCCCATGTGTGGATGCAGGAAAAATTTTCAAGCAAAGCCAGTCGTTTTTTCCAAGCCACAATACCGAATGTCATGTGAACGCTCCTTTTAGATTATTTTTATTGTTTGAATTCATATACTGAATTGGTGTATCGTTGCCATAAATACGTGGTTAAAAGAATGTGTGCCATAAATATGTGGTTATTCTATAAAAAAAATGTATCACCGAACAGAAAATTTATTTCAAAGAAAGTATTTCACTTCCAAACTTTAAATGATTGAAACCACATGTGCTTCCTTACACTTGACCAGAAGAAACTGCAGGGTAATAAGTCAAATTAATTGCAGCAGCAGGATGATAAATAATTTTTTTCTTCTTTTTTTCCCCTTCCAGTGGACAACAGACTCGTTACACTTCTGAACCCAAAGTACACGTTGACAAGGAAGGGAAGAAGAAGAGTAGTTTCTTGAAGCGAAAAGGCAAGCACAGCTCCTCTAGTCATCATCGACAGCCCAAGCATCAATAAGTTGCTGGTTTGCTCGTTTATGCAACGTTAGATTGGAGAACTCGATTTTTTGTTTCACTTAAAAACTTATTTCCAACAGTTCTCAAAGGTCCTCGAGTAACGCCTGTGCTTGTTGCTGCATCACTGTATATTGCGGCTTGTTTCTGTTGCACTCATTGTAACACCTTCCTTTCCGGCATTTATTGTTCACTCGAAGCTAAGTAGTGTAAAGACCAGTGGAAATATTAGTTTCATCTGTAATTATATCTTGTATGTGTATTCTGAGAAATTCAATAAAGGTAACAGACTAATAAGTTCTGTCCTGTTTTATTCTGAAAAGGTTACACATCCACGAAATTGTCGAATCGATATGGCAGTGGTGGGGAGCAGCTGTTAAATTGTGATTAGTTTCCTGGTCTAGGTGTTCAACATTGATGTTTGTTGGTCGTCAATCCAATTCCCCACTTCCACCGCCTCGGCGGCTGAGTATGCTATTTGAGCTTCCTGTCTGGGATTACAGCGCTGCCTCCGGCAGCCACCCTTCCCAATGAATTCCTTGCACAATACCTATCTACCAAACCGCCAATTTCAATGTTTCCAAATTGTGTGCATGTGCGGTTTTACGATATCGTCTCATCGCTTGGCCTGGACATGAGATTTGAATTTCCATAACACTTTTAGCATTAGGACCGATTTAAACAATCTGATTGGCTAACGATGCCATCACTTATAGGTTTGCTACGCAATTTTGGCCGCCAATGTAACAGGCACCAAAAGATCAACCACTTCAGAGTTCGTAATCGTCCTTTACGTAAATCAGATTTTAATCGCGGGGGAATTTTAGAACGACACTCTTCAATAATACTCCCAATTTATTTTTAATATTACCATGAGTTGGTTTTTTCTTTGATTTAAATTTAAAATGTAATAAATGGTTAGAAATCTTTAAAACAAAACAATATTTTTGAAATATT
Source organism: Dysdera silvatica (assembly GCA_006491805.2). Classification (NCBI taxonomy): domain Eukaryota; kingdom Metazoa; phylum Arthropoda; class Arachnida; order Araneae; family Dysderidae; genus Dysdera; species Dysdera silvatica. Next base: position 147,141,744 of record QLNU02014802.1, read on the forward strand.
GTGCTGCTAGCTTATATTTTTATAGAAAAATCATCTTTTGCCTCAATTTTTAAATAGATATTCGCTGGATTTTTTGCAAAAAAAATAGAGTACGTCGAGTAGTAACCCTGTATTCAAAAATAAAAAAGTTTTTGTATCTCCCTTGATTCCTGGAATTGCCTTCCTTGATTGAAATTGAAAATTAGTATTTTTGAAATACAGTGAACCTCCTTAAGGCGACCATCATCGGTTACGGGGAAAAGGCGGTCGTTCGGAGAGGTGGTCTCCGAATGGAGCTAAATTAATCATTGGGTATTTGGAGGAGGGATAAAATCCATTTTCATAAATAGTGATCGTTAAGCGAGATGGTCGCCGAACAGAGGTGGTCATTAAGAAAGATTTTTCTGTATGTAATTGAAAATTATTTCCGAGTTGTTTTGTATTTATGGAAAATGCATAATATATATGCATATTCAGCAATTTTCACGGTGATCGCAATTCCCCAAAAACCATGAAAAACAAAAACACAACTGGTTGCGTTTTTCATGTAAAAACCCGGGTATTTGCCAACCCTGTTTGCCCTGCATCCAAGTTAAGTCTATATGAATCCATTATTTAATAACTCATTAAATAATTTGAATAGTTAGAAAATACATTACTTTTAAAAACGTTTGCTCAATTACATTTCTTATATTGGAGCACCTGCAGGAAGCTTCAGGCTTTGACAATGACATCAAGTTCTTTTGTAATTATTAACGGTTCTTTTGGCTCACATACAACCCTAATTTCGCCAAAAAAAATAACGCCAATTCTTTTTGAGGGGAATTATTTCGATCTGGAAACCAGGCCGCACATCACCTGCTCAGCCAATCAGATCGCTTAAATCGGTCATAATGCTAAAAGTGTTATGGAAATTCAAATGTCGCGGCCTGGACGGTTTTCCGGTTGCATCATAACATTTCGTCCATGATTTCGGCACCAGCGTGAAAAAATCGTAAGTTTTCTTGTAAATCCGCCAAGTTTGATTTTTGACATCACCCATGACGTGGGGTGGGTGCGTTACTAGAACTTTTTTTTTCCCCTTTAGCTAATATCGAATATCAGCGATAATCAACTTTTAGAAAAAAAGAACAAAGTTTGATTAATATAAATTTTTTTTTTAATATATATCGAATCATTAAGGTGCCAACGTTTCGGAGTGAAAACGCGGAGAATTCGCGCTAGTGATATTTCTGGGGATTTTTTCTCCATCTAACATATGCTCAACATAAACGTTTCCGAACTTCTTTCAAATTTTGTATGTCTCTCACTGTATGATAATTTAAGTTTCATTAATAGCTAATTAGACCTGGGCCTATTGCTAGCGTAAGACCCGTACTCGCAGTCTTTGCGCTATTGCTCACCCACAAAGATTGTAGAACTTCATCACCAACTTTACCTATTTCATACCTACCAACTTGTAAAGTTTTTTATCAAATTTATCGCAAACTACGATTTATTTATATTTTCAGAAATTAAAAGAAAGCTTAAGAACGATCTAATGAAAGCATTGTTCCTCGATATTTTTAACATTTTTTTCTTTTTTTTTTTCGTTTTGGATTACTACTATTCTTCTCACAGCATCAACATAGCAAACAAATATGGATTAAAACCATAGGGCTCGTAATGTGACTCACGCGAACAATGGGAACTTCGTAAGAGCATTGACCAAAGGGAATGGGAAGGGTGAACTCTTTAAAAAATAATAGTTAGAGCAAGGCCAACTAGATTTACTACAGGCCTGCTCACGTGAGCCTAACGCTATAGAAAACCTGTCCCCAAATTTTCGCAGTGGCGATTCTCTCAAGCAGTTTTTCTCCGACAGAGGGCGCCTGCTACCTGGGTTAATATTCTCAATTTAACAGACTATAAATGCCAATTAATAGCCCAGTTTCTGATTACATACAGAAATATATTGCTTTTTGCTCAAAAAGTTATCGTATTTTATTTTCCAACGACGATGATGATATCGTGATATGACAAACTTTCGTAACAAATTTTAAACTAAAATTTAAATCTTACATACCTTTTTCTACTCTTTTATTTACACTGAAGACGGTTTATTGGATGAAATGATTTCTCAGGCATGATTAATAACTGATAATGAATTGATAGTTTACACTGAAAGCTAAATTGCAAAATGCATATAAAAGCAGACTTTATTTTAATGGTTAATAAAATAGAATTATATAGAATTTAAATCAACTAATTAATAATTTAATTATTTTTATTATAATTAATTATAAAATAAAGAATTAATTAGAAGGCTTGACACCTGTTTGGAAAGACTTTAATGGAATGTTAATGAAATTAACACATGAATTTACAATAAACTGATGATATAACTACACAATGTATAATATTTTATACATTGTATAATATTGTATATATTAAATACAATGTATAATATTGAATACATGATTTCTAATAACTTTTGACACAAGCCAAATTTTTAATACATCACATAATAAAAATAAAGAATCAGGTATTCATGAATAGCAATTCTTTCCAAAATAATTTTACTTGAAAATACAAACTACATAATAGAACAGCATGTCACCGAAAAACAAAATACAGAATAAACACTTACTGTGTCCTTAATACTGCAGATATAAATAGGCTAAATGGAACACAACAAGAAACTATCATTATTATCACAAATAAATATCATGTAAAAATTATAGAAAACCCAGAAACCCTTTTTAATCTTCGGTTAACTGCTGCAAACACATGAAAGCATATGGCATGTTTGTACCTGTGATTTGGCGTCCCCTATGAACAACCCCAGTAATTACTCCAAAAGAAAGTGGGGACACCCTTGAAATTCACGTGAGCGGGCCTGTAGTAAATCTAGCTGGCCTTGGTTAGAGTATTCCTTTGAAGCAGAACTGATCGATACAATACTTTACTCCCAAACCCAGATTTGGGGTGCGAAATACGTTAAATACAGCAGTGTTTGCCCCTCCCTTCCCCCCAATTTCAATACACTATATATACAGTGAAATTCCACTAAGGCGGCCACCATCGGTTCTTCTAGAAAACTAGCCATTTAGAGGAGTGGCTGTGGGATAAGGGTACTGATAAAAAACTTTTCAAAACTATTAAATTTGAAATATCCCTAGTATCCCAATTCATTAAAAACGAATGTAATACCGTTTTGCTATTGTGTTACTAGATTACAGACATAACATAGTGATAAGGGGGAGCTTTTTTTTTTTTGTAAGGATCAGAAACAAGTCCCCTAAAAGTACCCCCTGGTCGTTGTTAATTGAAAGGGAAATTTCGCATGAGATGGCAAAGCTTTCTTTATTGATAGGCACAATGGTATTTCTAATAATGAGGCAATCCCTTCACCTATCTGGTTACTAAGCGCGAGAAATCGGCCGTTTTGAGAGGTGGCCATCTAGAGAAGTTCCACTATATATATTTTTCATAATTATATATTTGTTAAGATGGATTTACTCTGTGTGCGTACGTGTATACACATACACAGAAAAGTCATTTGGAAGGGTAATGCGTCCTCTCACGATTTCTAAGCTTAGATGGACACCATCTTAAAAAGTCTTGCGATTGAAAATCGCCGAACATGGGTGGGGGGTGGGCATTTATGATTACTACCTTAGGTACATCATAAGGTGGAACAATGACATTTTTATAAATAAATTTGATTTAATGACAAAACTGCTTTTTTTTGTTGTTGAGGTGGGGGAGGAGGCGCTTTTCTCGAGGAGGACATATCGACGAAACTATACAGGACAAAAATTGTAATGGAAATAAACCTTTTTGTGGCAGCATTTTGGTTTTTTTTTGTTTAAAAAACTGACTTGTCACCTAAAGTTTCGGAACTGAGATGGCACTGTTTGCGACGTTCGGTTCCACCGATGGAAGATTCAGTTTGGTGGAGGTGTACCCCTGGTGGCATTTTTTGGAACGTTTTAGGGATTTTGTGATGAGGGTGGGGAATTTTCGATTGACCTTCGTGTCTCTAATGGAAGGAACAAAACGGCTGTCATAGCGCCCTTTGATAACTTGTCAAGCCTTTTAAAAAAAAAAGCCTGCCATCTCCAAAATCCTGGAGCTGGGATCATATGGTCCACAGAGTTTGCGAGGGAGATTTGACTTATAAATAGATTTTATGTGTTAAATTAAAATCATATTTGATTTTAAATTTGAAACCTGCTAATTTTTATTATTGACCTTAGTCTATTTATATTACCTTGTGTAGTGTTAACAAGATGTCTGTGTATTTGGAAAATTCAGGGAAATTTGAAATGCATTGTTATAATAAATAGCGTGTTAAAATAATTTCCTCGAACTCTGTTTTTCATACCACATTGCATACTGAAAATTTTGAAAAACTTATACTTTTAACTAAACTTCTTCCAGAAATTACCCTTTTGCATCAAAACTAATATAATTTATATAAAATTATTAAGCCCATATATTTCTTCGGAGAAAATGTTTGCCAAATATTAACTAAAGCAAAAAAAAAAAGTGTTTTAGCTAAATTATCTAATATGTAAGGGATTTTGATCATACTAGTCTCCTTTTCTTTATACAGGGTGGTCCTAAACTATATGTCAAAAATGTAAAGGCAGGTAGAGGGGACCTAAATAAGGAGATTTCGTGTAGGAATGTGTGTGCGGTAATGACACATTAAAGCGCAAGCTTGTAAAGCAGTATGAATCACAGGAAACTGAAAAGACAAGTAAAGACAAGTAAAGACAAAAGAAAACAAAAATTTATTAATAGTTTACAAGAGGTGCCCGAAAGAGCGGCCACCAACAGCGATACAAGATTCACAGCGACGGCGCATGGATCGGCGTACATTAGAAAAGACGTCAGGCATGTCGATCACATGTCCAGCAGCAACAGAGAAGCGGGCAACAAGATCTTCTTCAGATGTGACGGGACTCTCGTACACCAGGCTTTTAATATGACCCCAGAAGAAAAAATCCAAGCAGGTTAAATCTTAAATCAAGCAGTTTAAAACACTTTGATGGCTCACACCCAACGCACGTCCTACAGCTCTCGAGCTTGTCGAAGGATTATCCTCGACTGTGTTCAGTATTCTTTCTTCCACTGCAGGAGTTCTGCGATATCTTCCAAAGCCAGTTCCACGCCTGGAAGCATAAAATGATCCACTCATGCGTAACTCCCGATGCAGACGCTCGAATGTTCGACGATCCAGCTGATTCCTATCCGGGAATCGCTCCCTGTACACCCTTTGAGCAGCTAATCCATTTCCTTGTGCAGCCCCATACATGAAATGCATGTCGGCCAGCTCCGCATTGGTGAAACGATGCATGCTGCTCGAGATCCGTGCGGGAAATGATGAATCCAGCTAGAGAAGCGCTTTTATACGCCACAGTCATCAGCGGTCTCTACCGGCTCAAGGCGGCATTACTGCACACAAAATCCCATACGAAATATGCTTATTTAGGTCCCCTGTACTTGCCTTTACATTTTTGACATATAGTTTAGGACCACCCTGTATATAATCATACACACTTTAAATGGAATAGAAGATCAATTTTGTGATTATATAATGAAATCAAAAAGGGTCGACTGAAAATTTTTAATTAATTCAAGTTTTTAGTATAAAGAAATGCACTTTTTTAATGTAGTTTTTGTATTTTTAAGTTCGCTGTAATTAAGTTATAAATGACTTTGGAGTTTGTGTTAATGAATTTTATGGTCTTAGAAACTTATTTTTATTACGCAAATTTTAATGCGTTGTGTGTTGTTTACTGTAATTAGCGACTGGAAATCGATTAAGATTTAGTCTGGAAAAGTCAAGTAAGATTAAAACAGAATTTTGTTAACTACTTGATTACTTTTAAAGAATTGCTTTTCATTTTCAAACTTGTTTCATGATTATGTTACTTCTTAGATTGTGTTTAATTATAATGTATCCTAACGTATTTTATCAGGGTGTCTACTCAAATTCTGTTTCAAACTTCCCTGACTTTTCCAGGTTTTGCAGACCAAATCTTAATCCATTTCAGCAAAAAATTAATTACAGCAAACAACGTATTAAAATTTGCGTAATCAAAATAAGTTTCAAGGCCATAAAATCCATTAATGCAAACCCCAAAGCCATTTATAACTCAATTATAGTGAATTTACAAATTCGAAAGCTGTATTAAAAATGAATTTCTTTACACTAAAAACTTGTACTAATTAAATATTTACAACAATCTTTCCTCTTTTCATTCAGTCCTTCAAAAGGGTCGAAATTTGCGGTTGCCTGCTTTCCCTGTTAATTAAATTTTTAGAAGGGCAAGTTAAATAAAAAAATTAGTTGCCCTAGGACAACCCAACTAAAAATTATTTTTCTAACCGCCATATTTATAATATAATAAATCGAAAATATCGCTAAAATGCAATATATAATCAGATTTTCAACACATGTTTTGTACTGCTGCTACCAGTTTGACAAAAAAGCTACTACTTTTTAAAGCTTTTAAAAGCTACTACTTACTTAAAGTCTATTACAATATTTGAAGACGTTATGCGAGAAAACAATTGTTCTGTTGGAGGCACCATATGCGAATGGACTGATTTTAGTCCACGGAAGATGACTGATTTTAGTCCACATTTTTTGTACACGAAATACAAGAATGTCTATAAGTGGGATTGGAGTTCTACAAATGAACTGAATACTATAAGGAATTTTTTCATTGTTAATAGACTTGCTTCTCAGTCTTCCAACTCAGAGTGTGGATTGTGAACAAGGTTTTTCTGTCATGAAAAGGGTAAAAGGTAATTGGCAAAGCAAACTGCATGTTTTCGTTACAACAGACTTAATACAAATAACACTATCATCTGCACGTAGCGAAGATTTTGAACCAAGTGAAGTCATTACCATGGAGTGAAGTGCGAAACAGAGAAAACCATACCAGAAACTATATAAAAGTCGAAAACAAGCATCTCTTTTCCAGGAGATGCAGATGTTCAGAGAGTGAGGCCCTGCGGTGGCGCAGTGTGGTAACGCGTTCTCCTATTGCGCGGCTAATCCGGGTTCGACTCCCAGCAGTGCAAAAAGAACGCTTACTCAGAGATCTCATAAAGATCGCACTGCTCACTGTAGTCCGGGGTTTGGTTCCCCAGGCCTTAAGAGGTTCGGATTCCTCGGAAAACAGTAGGTCCCGGCGCAGCATGACCACTGTAGTCTTTGAGCCGTAAAACCAAAAAACAAACAAACAAACAAAGCAGATGTTTCAGAGAGTGATGACTGTACAGAACCTAGCCATACATCTAGTGATGATTAAATAAGTGTGGCATTATGGGGTAAATCTTTCTATTCTATTTTCACCCCTTAATATGCAAGTGAATATGGACATAATTTACGAGTAAATACTTATTACTCATTGTACTGACTGTGAAAGAAATTTCTCATTTTGTACAATAAATAACTTAGGGCAACAAGCTTAACTTGGGGGCTACCAAAATAATTCCCACAAAAATTCAGAAGTTTTTATCCTTGGTCCTTTTTGAGTTCATTATAAAAGAGTTTAACTATATAATCGCAAAGCTGATGCTTCATCTTCTATTTCATTTAAAAGGTGTATGACTATACGGGGTGATTCAAAAGTCAGTCCCCCCACTGTTAATTTTTTAGTGGGTTCAGGCAGATAAACGTCGTTTCGGGAAAGTTCCTTGTTGAAAAGGAACTAACTTTTGTCCTGTGTTGCGACTCACCAGCAGCACTAGGGGGCAACTGGAAAATTTCAAATGGCAACCCCATCGAGTAATACCTTGTTTTGAAGGTCTTGTCGAGAAAAAAATAATGACGCTTACAGTATGGTGCTACAACGCCCATAGCATCGCCGACGTGTCTACAAAGTTCAAAATCGACCTTTATTCTCGTGGCTTTTGCTCACGCTAGTAAGGTCGTAGGCAAATGATGAAATTGTAGAATGTAAAGCAATGTGTGTTCTATCAGTAACAATTTTAAATTTCGTATTAATCCAATATGTAAAGTTTCAAGGATCGTTTAAAAATATCAATATTTTAATCCTCAAAAACTCAAATAAAAATATTTCCATGGCAATAATAGTTGTTTGAAATCACCCACGCGTCCTCACAAAAGTATCCCTTTTTATGCGAACACACTTGGAAAAAATGGCCCGCCCACTCAGTCACCGAACGGATGTCATTCTTTTTTACGGCCAGGCTGAACAGAATTTACACGGAACTGTCCGATTATTTAATGAAACACATCCTGAGAGACCTGTTGACCGAAAACACATTCGGAAAACTGTCAAGAAGTCAGAGAAAGCTTTGAGGCCCGGCTTTATAACTGCCATGAAATGCAAGGCCTTCAGTTTGAACATCTACTTCATTAAAAGGTAACTTCTTTTCTTACTTTTTTTATATTTCTTTTATTTTTTAATATTTTATTGTTTTCTTTTTTAATATTTTTATTTGAGTTCTTAAGGGTTAGAATATTGATATATTTAAGCGATCCTTGAAACTTTCTCCATTGGGTTAACACGAAATATAAATTTTCACTGATAGAACACTCATTGCTTTTCATTCTACAGTTTTTGTCATTTGCCCCCCGGCCTTACTAGCGTTAGCAAAAGCCAGGAGAATAAAGGTCGATTTTGAAATTTGCGGACACGTCGTTGGTGCTATGGGTGTCATAGCGCCATACTGTAAATGTCATCATTTTTTTCAAGACGAGACATTAAAAACAAGATATAACTTGATGTGGGTTGCCATTTGAAATTTTCGAGTTGCCCCCCGTAGGGCGCCTCCTGGTGCTGGAGGTGAGTAGCGACACAGGGCAAAAGTTATTTCCTTTTCAACAAGCAACTTTCATAAAAGGACTTTTATCTGCCTGAACCCTCCAAAAAATTAAGGTGGGGGGGACTGACGTTTGAATCACTTCGTATATAAGGCAAAGGAGATTGGTATTAGCAAAATCCCTTACAGATTAAATAATTTAGCTAAAAACACTTTCTTTTTTTCAAGTTTTAGTTATATATTTGGCAAACATTTTCTCCTGAGAAATATATGGGCTTAATAATTTTATATAAATTATATTAGTTTCGGTGCAAAATGATAACTTTTGGAAGAAGTTTAGTCAAAAGTACAAGTTTTTCTAATTTTTCAGTAGGCAATGTGGTATGAAAAGCACAGTTCAGGAAAATTATTTTAATAAGTTATTTATTATAACAATGAATTTCAAATTTTCCTGACTTGGGCCTTTGTATTTCAAATTTCCCTGACTTTTCCAGGTATTCCAGATCCGTAGCCACACTGTTTTATTTATTCCTTAAAATGGTATTATAAGACTGAAATCACTTGCATAGATTGTTTCTCTAATTCATTTGCTGTGTGTGTGTGTGCGAAGGGTCCTTAATTTTGTTTAGGTCCTTAAATTTTATCTAAAGAAATATATATAAATCTTGATTTAGCGTATTTAAAAATTATAAAATAAGAAATGTATTTTAATTTGGGGAAACCATTTTGGATTTTATTTTGTCTGATGTAAACTATTATTTATCATTAAATAGTACTTAATGAGGGAAAAAAATGTAGTACCCCATTCGATTCTGGACAGAGTTCACTGCATGTTTACAATTCATGTGTCAATGCATTAAACCTAAAATTTTTTAAGATTTTCTAAATCGAAATGTTGACAAGTATGTTATCCACAGATTGCTGATATTCAACAATAATTCTGAAAGTCAGGTATCAGTCCTGTAATGAAGAATTTAGCTTTGAAATCTGTGACTGTAAATGTTGTTCTGTTGTATGGACTTTTAAAATATTATATTATTTCTTTCTTTGGAAGATAATGGACTAAGTCTGCAGCAAAGGCAAGTGTTTTTGTCTCAACAACGGCGACAGTTGAATAGAATTTGGTATTTCTCATTTGATATTCCTGACATAATGAACTCTGACTCAATTTGTTTAAATCACAATTCATTGTTTGACTTCCGAAATGAAAAGTGATTAAATGATACTCTTGACAATTTCATAGGCTGGGTGCAAGTTTCTCAATCATTTTTCATAAATCTAAAGTCAAAAGCGTTATGACTGGATAATAAAAAATAATCTTGCCAAAAATCTTGCCAACAGCTTACTTGACTGCAGGGCAATCAAAAATTGAAGGTAACATCCAGATGGTTACGGATATGGCATGTCTATGTACCATATGTCCAGTTGGAAGTTTTAGTAACTAAATATCTGATCCCATATTAATTGCGAATGCAATAAATAACGAGCACAATAATTAGAACACTTTTTGATATCCAAAACTATTAAAATTATCAAAAACTGTTGTACTATTGAAAAGTGAAAACCAGAATACTGTGTTGCAATAATGAATACAGTGATAAATAATGTCAACTGTTTTAATGCGGGTCACATACACCGTTGCTATTGGGATTTCCGTCAGGTATATGACCATTTTATGAAATGAATGTTGTCCATACTTATTTTTCGAAAACTTTTTCTTGTTTAATGCTGAGGAATGTAATTGAAAATAACATCGTTATCGATAATAAATCGAATAAAGTCGTTATCGATATGATTTAGAAGCTTTCCTTCAGTCATACCAACGCTCACACGAGTGGCAACAATAATGCAATGGCACAGGAACCCAGAACTGTTCCTGAATGATGCTGAGGGCACTGAAGTTCGCGTCTAGATGGTTACCATTGTGATAAATAGACTTGCTATAATTATTAAGAAGTGGAAATATATACATAGGGCATAATAATAAATTAGTTTTTTTCCATTCTCATGTTTCTATTTCTAAGCTATAAAGTATTCTAATTGTGAAAATGACCGTACAGTGTATTGAATTAGGTGAGGTCTTTTTTAAGGCATGCAATTAACATATTTTGTTAAATTTTTGCATAAGGCAACTTCTTTAACGACTAAATTTTTGTTGGAAGACAACTATTTTTGTGACTAAATTTTTTGCTTGAGGCAACTATTTATAAGTGTTTAGGCTACTAAAGCAACTATTTTCAACGTAAAGAGTGGCAGACCTGCTAATGTTCTTTATGGTCAAGGGCTGATATTACTAACTAGGCACACAAGACTTGTCCCTAGGGCCCTTCAGTTGGGGGCAGATGCATTTTTTTTTCGTTGATTCTTGGTTATTCACTTTTGATCAGTATCTGGAAATTTTTTAGGTAAAGGCTTACTTTTGTTTGGCTATTATGGAGAGTTCACCCCAAATTTTAGGAGTTTTAGCATGAATTTTTGCAATTCACCGAGTTCTTGCCTAACATCTCGGGCATTTCTGAAAGCCTTCAGAATATAAAATCTCTTGGCATTGCCAACACATTTCAAAATGTTGAAGTCGGACTGAGAATTTTATTGTCCATTCCAATTATTTGAAATTTCTGGTGAGCGTTCTTTTTCTGTTCTGAAACATATAAAAAATAGAATACGATCTTCACTTTCTGAAGGAAACCTAGTAGGCTTATCCATCCTGTCGATTGAAAACGATTTGACTAATTAACTTGATTTTTGGGATGCAATTGATTTTGCTGCACATAAGGCAAGAAAAATGCCTGCGTAGTATGGCTCGCTAATATTAGTAAGTAAACTAGAATGCAACCAAAACAGGGATGTGAAATTTTGGTTATAAAATGCCAACGTTGATTGGGTATCACTTGAAATGCAAACATGTATTTTTTCATATATTTTCAGACACCCCCACCTACTAAATCTGTCACCTCACGTTCGAGGGTCCTCATCCGATACTGTACCTATAGCCTCTTTTATCTCAATCGGGCCGTGTTTATAATTAATCCATAATTAATTATCCATACTTAATGATAGTTTAATGTATGAACTTCAAGGGAAAATTGAAATGTATTCACAAGTACATTTGTTGGGATCGGATCCTTGTCTTATAAAAAGGGAAATTGCCGGGCGGTGGCCTCATAAATCTTGAGAAACACTAATCTAAAGGTCTTAATTCGGCCCTGATAATTACACACGCAAGGAATATTATAACAGACGATATTTTCTTTCATTTCTGGAAATTGTCGAGGTTTCGCTTTTCTCGATTTGTTGAGGATTAATTGTCTGAAAATAAGACTTGACATTGTGAACTCGGCACTGACGCGGACTTAAAATTTATATCTAGAAGGATACACGCAAAGGTAAAAGGAAGAGAGGGAGAAATTAGGCCAAGACAGGAGTTGGGAAGGGTGGCCGTCGTAAGTAGCGCTGTAATCCGAGGAAAGTCAGAACAAAGGACAATAACGGTTCCTTTTCTCTAATAAGCGCCTTCGACGTGCAGAGAGGTCAGAGTTTACTTGAATCTGTTGTTTCAACACAAAATCTTGTCCCAGCATTTACTTTTACGTGGGAATAAACTGAACATAAACGTCTAAGACATCGCTTTGGAAATTGAGCTGATTAGTTGTTCACAAGACACAAACTTCGTGATTGCACCACGTCTTATCATTTCTTGTAGCATAATCCATTTGCCCGACGTTTCAAGGCGACAAAACACCTACAAGGTCATTCATTGTCCTTACAATTGTTTGCAATGTCAATTTACACGTACTTTAGAGTGGCTTACACTGAAGTTACAACGAGGTTTCCTCTGTCCTCATTAAGATCATGTTCTTTGTTGTAATTTAGTTGTAATATAACATTTTATTCCTTTAGTGAATGCTGAAAAATATGATGTTAATATTTTACATAATCTGTCTTTCTCTCTCTTTCTGAGAGCACCTGTTGGATATCATTACTTAATATGTAAATAATAAATCAATTTATCTGTTGAGGACAATTTTATAATAAGAAGTTGCGAATTTAGCAAAGTGTCATCCACAGATACAAGCTATATCGTCGCTTCTCCTTCTCTCGTACAAAGAAAAAAAAATGCTCTCGAAAAAGATATCACTAATATAGCCTATTCTTTTATATATGATTGTGATTTTCACATAGATTCAAACTAATAATTTTATATAATATTACCATTAATATATATATATATATATATATATGAGTAAAATAAGGAAGTATATGGAAATTGTACACGAGGAAGAGAATTTTCAGAGCAAGTATTATATTATGAACTATTGTAAGTAAGAAAAAAAAAATCATATTGCTGAAAAAATTGGTGATATTATTACAAAGAAGTGTATAAAGGTATTATTTACCGTTATACTAATAGACGAAGATAAAACTGAGTAGAATCAAATAAACAAATTCCACACATAAATACTTTAAAGTAATTCAAAATGACAATTTATAACATGTGGACATATCATAATGACATGCAATATTTCCATAGAATATATAAATATATATACATAATACATTAAAAAAATTACCACGAACTTAGCGAATCTCCATGCAAATACAACGTATATATAAAAGATAACAATATTTTTACAAAATATACAACGACCCTAGCAAACTCTTCATTGGGGAGACGTTTACTAAAGGTCTGAATAGTAGGTTGTTTCTGATAGATAGTCAGCATTTGCCAATGTGACTATCTTGTTTAGGTAATTATGTTACTGGGTGTAAAAATTCACCAATTTTACTTTTATGAACTCTGTAATTACAAAGAACATGGAGCCAGACCCGTCGCGCACTTTAACAAGGGGTACTGATTCTGTCCTTGCACAAGGGGATCATCCGGTAAAAAAGTTACCTGTGCAAAGGTTGTTCTCAACTTGTAAAGATAAAAGGTGTTTAACATGCCGTCAAGCTAATCCATGTCAAATTAGGGACAATCTTTCCCTTTTCTGTAAATGAAATCACTGTGTGTACTCCATAAATTGTAAAACGTGTAATCTGGAGTATATCGAACAGACTAGTAACAACCTAAATCTTAGGATCAATGGACATAGGTCGGATATAAAGAGATTCAGTTACAGTACCAAAAAAGATTTTGAGTTACATTTCAACATCACTCCTTCGAAGAAATTGAAATTTCCATTTTGAATATTTCCTACTGTGACGATAAAAGACTGGAAAGCGAAAATCACCTCATGGCTAAACGCAAGACTATTTATCCATATGGACTCAATAGTTTTTTCAATGGGGAAATGATTTTCAACAAGCTAGAAGAACACTGTATATACAAAATATGTAATATGTTTCAAAATGAAATAATTGCACCTATCCGGGGCAAGGGAGGCAAAGGAAGAAATAAATTTGCTAAAAAAATTCCTTATCTTGACCTGGAAAATATAAAGAAACTTGAAGACCAAGAAATCAACCCGTTTTTAATCAAGGATATTATAACTCACATTTTTTCCATGAAGAACAATTTTATCAAACTTCATCTACAACAAGGACAGTTCAATTTTGCCAGCAAACATTTTAATGACATTGTCAAAGACCTCATTATATTCAAGCTTAAAACTTTTACTCTTTGCCTATATAATAAATCTGGGGAAGTTTCTAAAAATTCTGAATTTTTTACTATCACACACATATATGAATGGAAAATTCAGTGGTCTCTATCTTAACAAAATCATTGAAAACAACGCTTCGGATTTCCCGTTAAAAGATGTCCTCAATATAAAAGTTTCCTACAAATTTAGCAAAACATCAAAAAATTTGTTTTGTAATTACAATTCCTTTAGTGAAACTTTATCTGAAGATGAAGAAAACTATTTCTGTCGAGAAGAAAAATATGTGGGCTATATAGACCCTATTCATGGACATACAGTTACTGGAAACGTGGACATCGTTGAGGATAAAAAGATCGCTGCTATCGTGAAAAAAGGTTCAAAGTTTAGACCGAATTATAAGTTCTCTAATGAAATTTTGATCAATCAATTCAAAACAGAAATAAATTCTTTCTTTCTAAAAATCGCGCTAAAATATGGATGTCCAATGGAAAATTTTAACTGTTGGATTACTAAAATGGTTTACGATTTCTGAAATGTTATCGGAGGATTGGAACACTTCAACTACAAAGATATTTGTAATAAAACTAACAAGAGAATCAAAGAATAAAAAAACAAATTTGTCATTACCACAGTGGACAAAGCGGGTAACAACTTCTGTATTATGTACAAGAAATTCTATAAAAAAATTATACTCCATGAATATACCACTAATGACACTTTTAAAATTCTTCCTACCCCAATCAATATTTTCAAGAAGAAGATCATCGCCTTTCATAAAAAACTCAATATAAAACTTCAGGACGTCAATTTCCCTTACCTATACGTCGCTGTTAAGTTCCATAAAAATCCTGCCGGCTTCAGATTTATTACCTGCATTCATAATGCTTACAATAGATCAGCTTCAAACAAATTTCAGAATATATTAAAAAGCATTATTAAAGACATTGAAAATCAATATTCTTCCTTCATCATACAAAATAATCTGAGAATCTTAGAGTATATAAAGAACTATTATAAAAAAAGTATGATAGTCAACACATATGACTTTGAAAATATATCCACAGGCATTCCATTAGAAAAATTTGATGTGTGCGAATTTCTTGACGGAAATTTTAAGGACAATATAAAGGTCGACTTGGCATACTGGAGAAGTTTATATAAATTTTGCATTTTCGAAAATGTGCTCTACAACGGCAATAGTTATTTTTTACAAATCAAATGAATACCTATGGGCTTCTCCTACTGAAGCTCAATGGCAAACTTATTCTTATACTACTACGAAATAGAAGCTAAAAAAACATCTACAACCTAACTGCTTTTCGCTACATAGACGATATCATTATTTTTGACTGCTCTGACTTCGACAATATCTACAGAAAAATGTATCCGAACTCCCTGAAACTCAAAAAAACTAAGTTCCAATGGTAAAATCTGTTTTCTTGACATTTCTTTTGATTGTAACTCAAACGTTTTGGGCTTACATGGTAGAAGCAATGAATTCAATTTTGATGTCAATTCACTCACTAATTTCTTTTCGAACATAAGCCTGAAAATACATAGAAATATTATCATTACACAAATTCTTCGTATTAAAAAATTTCCAACAATTCATCTGAAACAGAAAATGTCTTTCGCAAGCTCAAAAAATCTCTAATGGAGAATCAAGTTCCAATTAATTTCTTTTTATCGTTGTTCTCCAAAATAGCTTAAACTACTATACTTACCCGCTCCCCAAATGGACAGTTCAAAGGACAGGTGGGTGTAGGGTATAAAGCCCACTCTCCCTCTAAACTAATCTTGGTACTTGCCCATGTAACACGTGTGCGGAGAAAGAAGTAGACAGCATTAAGGGGAATTATAATATAAGCAGTGGACAGTTCTAAACAAAGTACGGACAATGAAGTTAGGGTTGCTTAAAAAACGGACGCTTGCATTAACTTTTTTCACCTTGTTGTTCATCACTGGTATAATAGGTGTTTATTTGCCTGTTTTGAAATCTAAATGTATAAATATATGGGTGATGTATATAAACTACTTTAACTTCTTTATAATCTAGTAATTAAATTATTTATGGGTTGTTGGGAGACTGGATAGTCACATTGGCAAATGCCAACTATCTATCAGAAACAACCCACTATTCAGATCTTTAGTAAACGTCTTCCCTAATGAAGAGTTTACTAGGGTCATTGTATATTTTGTTAATATATTTTGTAAAAATATTGTTATCTTTTATATATAACATACGTTGTATTTGCATGGAGATTCGTTAAGTTCGTCGTAATTTTTTTTAATGTATTATGTATATACGTTTATGTATTCTAGGAAAATATTGTATGTCATTAGGATATGTCAATACGTTATAAATTGTCATTTTGAGTTGCTTTAAGGTATTTATGCGTGGGATTTGTTTATTTGATGCTACTCAGTTTTATCTTCATCTATTGGTATATCGGTAAATAATACCTTTATATACTGCTTTTTAATAACATCACCATTTTTTTAGCAATATAATTATACTTTCTTCTTACAAAAGTTCATAATGTGTTACTTGCTTTGAAAATTCTCTTCCCCATGTACAATTTTCATATACTTATTTTACTCATACATTTTCTAATGTTGATTATTTGCAGCTGTAAGCGCATTATCATCTATAGACTGGATGTTAAAATTCCTATTAATTACAAACGAGGTTTTTCTACAAACTCTTTTTCAATGCTTTTACCATTCTAATTAGAATGTTTACCTATTATATACAGGGTGGTCCTAAACTATATGTCAAAAATGTAAAGGCAGGTAGAGGGGACCTAAATAAGCAGATTTCGTATAGGAATGTGTGTGCGGTAATGACACATTAAAGCGCTAGCTTGTAAAGCAGTATGAATCACAGGAAACTGAAAAGACAAGTAAAGACAAAAGAAAACAAAAATTTATTAATAGTTTACAAGAGGTGCTCGAAAGAGTGGCCGCCAACAGCGATACAAGATTCGCAGCGACGGCGCATGGATCGGCGTACATTAGAAAAGACGTCAGGCATGTCGATCACATGTCCAGCAGCAACAGACAAGCGGCAACAAGATCTTCTTCAGACGTGACGGGACTTTCGTACACCAGGCTTTTAATATGACCCCCAAAACAAAAAATCCAAGCAGGTTAAATCAGGAGGACGCGGTGGCCAGGGACCTGGACCGCCCCGTCCTATAAAATGCTGGCCGTAGACAGCGTCCAGGTGATTCCTGACGTTTCGACTGAAGTGAGCTGGGGCTCCATCGTGCTGGAACCACATTCGTCTGCGAACAGCTGGAGGAACATCGACCAGAAATTCAGGTAAGAACTCCTGTATGAAGATGTTGTATGTGTGGCCAGTTAAACGACTAGGTAGAATGTACGGTCCTACTAAGTTATTGTGCACAATGCCTGCCCAAACATTAATGGAGAACCTTTCTTGGTAGGCGTGTGCTATTGTGCCATGTGGGTTACTATGAGCCCACAGGTGAGAATTATGGATGTTAAACATACCCGACCGCGTAAAGGTAGCCTCATCAGTAAATAAAACATCTGCAGGGAAGGTTTGATTGGCTGCAGTCTGCTGTAGGTACCAACGAGCAAAGTTGAGACGTGGAAGATAATCGTCAGGGGTCATTGCCTGCACTCTCTGTAAATGATACGGATGCATTCCGTCTTCATGTAACGTCCTCAAAACACTTTGATGGCTCACACCCAACGCACGTCCTACAGCTCTAGAGCTTGTCGAAGGATTATCCTCTACTGTGTTTAGTATTCTTTCTTCCACTGCAGGGGCTGCGATATCTTCCAATGCCAGTTCCACGCCTGGAAGCATAAAATGATCCATTCGTGCGTAACTCCCAATGCAGACGCTCGAATGTTCGACGATCCGGCTGATTCCTATCCGGGAATCGCTCCCTGTACATCCTTTGAGCAGCTAATCCATTTCCTTGTGCAACCCCATACATGAAATGCATGTCGGCCAGCTCCGCATTGGTGAAACGATGCATGCTGCTCGAGATCCGTGCGGGAAATGATGAATCCAGCTAGCGAAGCGCTTTTATACGCCGCAGTCATCAGCGCTCTCTACCGGCTCAAGGCGACATTACCGCACACACAATCCTATACGAAATCTGCTTATTTAGGTCCCCTCTACCTGCCTTTACATTTTTGACATATAGTTTAGGACCACCCTGTATATATAACTAATGATTTATTTTTGGGGTTCTCAGTTGGTACCCCGATATTTCCGAAAATTCGAAAAATTGAAAAATCCAGGCCGTTAACAATATTACAAAGCAGTCTGTCTGTCTTTTTTTTCATTGTGTCTTTAGGCAATAGGAAAACAGCGTGTATTTCCAAATGAGCATTGCGTAACTGTGTGTTTTCCATTCTTTCCAGAATTCTCCCAAATCACTATCAGCATTATATGAGACACGTGTAATGAAGAATCGGAATTATTTCAGATAATTCTTCTGTTGCAAATATTGAGTCGTGAAATCGCAATACCTTTTCAAATAGCTTATAATTCATATCAGTTTTGTCATCACTTCCCGCCAAAAGAAATTACCTAATAGGTACGTATATATTTTTTACGATGATTTACATTTTTTACGTTGACTTACAATTTTCTCAAAAATACGCCGATTTGGTGATAAATAGTTATGTTCTATTGTTAACGTCCCTGCCGTCGCAATAAGTGTGTCATGTCCCGAAAAATACGGCTTTTCTAAATATTTGAGGAAAAGTAGTTTCGTAGAAGAAAGTTATTGCTATGCTCCAGGTTTAGATCTACCTTCTGTCCCAGGTTCGGCTGAGAGAGAGAGAAAGGAAGAAATATATATGTACAGTAAAACCTCGTTATTTCGTCACCCTATGGGACCAGGAAGAAACGACGGATTAGGCGGAGTAACGGATAGTAGGAAGATTGCCTACGACTTCTCAAAAATTGCTTTATTTAAAATCAAAGAAGACGAATATATATGTATTTTATACCAAGTGCATATATTATTTTTAATAAATTACCGACATTAATGCAAGTAAATAAAAAAATATATGTCTCTTGTAGTATTTTATTTATGCACTCAAATCCAATTTTTAAGTATCATCAAAATAATCCTGAATATGGGTTTGTCTATGTGACACTCGTAACGACGAAACAGTTTTTCATAGTTCGATTAGTTTTTTTAAAATCAGCATCATTTGTGTCCTCAAAGGACATCAAATAATACCTCAAAATATTTATGAAACGAACGCATCGTTTTTTGCTACACTGAGCTCATATCTCGCGCCTACTTCAACGTTACTGCTTACACTTTCATTAAGTATCGGTGAATAAATAGTATTCTAATTTTTTTTTGGTATTACTGGAGATAGCATAGTGACATGCATAATTTTATTAATGTGCATTTCTAAAGTTGGCAAGTATGATATAAGAATTTTATAGTAGAAATGAAAAGTTTCTCAAATTTCCTATTTCACGCTTTATGGTAAAATGAAATTTACTTATTTTTAATTTTTTTTTCTTTTTTAAATTTGAATATAGAGACCAACTGTCGCTGCCACTAGACTGTTGTCGCGCTATCAACCTTTTTGCAACATCTGAATGAATACTTCTTCGATATATATTCCTTATTAACAGCATTGTTGTATCAGTTGACAAAATTATTTCATATTTTTTACAGATATCGAAATTTAATGAATTGGATTTTATTTTTTATTTGGAATTTAAATAATTATTGAAGCTGCGTTATAAATATTTAGGTTCTGTTTGAGTAAACTCAAGCACTACTTACTTTTTAATTACTTCTTGCTTATTATATCCACTCTTTTTCGAGAGCTGGTCATGTAATGCGTAATTTTTTATAATTCTTATTTATGAAAAATGATCAATATGCGAAAAATTCTGAATAAGGGTATTGAGGAATTATATTACAATTTTGAGTGAAAATTATTTAAAAAGAAATATGTATACGAATCACCGTATTAGGTTCTTATTGGTTTTTTTTTTAAATGTGGTTCTTATTAGTACTTTTTCTTAAAAAAATGGTCCATATTAGTCCTTTTTCTTTAAAAAAAGTGATCCGTAGTTTCCTAGTTTCTTGCGAAATGTTTGCTTGGAGCCTTGCTTTCGTTTTGATCAGATGCTAAATTAGATGTTTTGTGGGTACTTAATTTTTGGTTTAGATCCTTATAAAGTCCTTAATTTTTGGTTTTAGATCCTTATAAAGTCCTTAATTTTTGGTTTTAGATCCTTATAAAGTTCTTAGTTTTATTTTAGGTCCTTATAAAGTCCATAAAAGCTGCTTAATTTTATTTTTTTAAAAAATATCATGAATCCTGTATGCAGATGTTGCATTTATAGTTAGGGGTATTATTGGGGGGTTTATTATAATTTATTATTTTAGGGTTAAATTGTCAATGATACTCCTACGATAATAGGAAACAAGTGAATGCACGTATTTTTGATTTATGCGCACACAATTAGAAATCTACTAACAATGGTCCACTGTACGACTGAGGAAATTTCAGCTAATTGAGATGTTTACTATTTCGATGCGTTTTTTTTACCCTCAATAGCATTTTGTAAATTTCCTTGTTTAAAATCGCACCATTAGTTGATTGTCGTCATTGTAATCTTCAGCATTCACGTGAAGGTAATTTATCATGACCGCGAATTAATCAAACATAATTTTAGGTTAGCTCAACATGTTTACCAATTAGGTACGAGTATACGGTAGGAGCTCTTTAATCCGGCACGTTCGGAACCACGGCCTTGCCGGATTATCGAACGTTAATATGGTTTTAACGGGAATACCAAAGAAAAATTAATACAGTACAATGATGTTTAAAACAAGTTGTTCTATGGCAAGGAAAAATACACATAAGTGTCATTGTTTAAAAAAGTTTCTGATATCATGTTGCCTCCATGAGTTGGATCTTTTCTTTAAAAAGTTATTACGGATTATATACAAATTTATGAATTCTGCAGAGTTACAGCTTTTGTTGGATTCGGAAAATTTTATGTGTATTTAATGTATCAGAAGCCTGTTTCCTCGAGACTTTAGTTTCATCTGCCATGTTTCCTCCTCCTCCTCCTTCTTCTTCATCATCATCATCACCATCATCATCACCCGATTCCACCTTCTGAACCTAGCTTCTTGTGGGCTCACAACACTTTGTATAATCGATTTGTTACACTGTGCTTCGCCCACTGGCGCACTTTTGTCGATTTCATTCCAGTCTATAACTTCCTCATGGACTATACCTGTGAAAGGGTTGTTTGGCACAGCTTCTAGCACCATATTTTGACCATCACTGGTAACGCTTGGCTTTTGATACGCATTTTCATCATTAGGCCAATAAAGTACGCCGCAGTTGTAGAGTCGCAGTTGTAGAGTTACATCTTTCACCCGATTCCACGCTAAGGCAATTGCGAAAATTGCATCTTTTACATCATAGTCAGAGTCCAAAAGGCCTTTGCCCAAAAGATCTATAAAAACACTTTAAATTTTGAATCACACGTTGATCCGTCGCGATGGACTGATTGATTCAGCCGACGCGTCGGCTGAATCAAGGGAGTGATATTTGGTGGTAGGTAATCTGCAAAAATATTTGCGAAAACCAAATAAGAAACAGGAGGATGAGCGGTATAGTTGTTTAACAACATGGGCTCTGCTGTTTTCTGTCATACCACGTTTCTTAAAGTTTTCCTTTACTTGTGGTACTAAACGATGGAAAAACCAGCACTTAAACGAATTTGTTGCAATCCATGCATTGCTCTGCTCACAATAATGCGCAGGCAAGTTTAAGACTACTGTTAAAGCTCGGTTTTATATATTTACCAATAACGATAGGTGTCAGTTGATGGCCACCAGAAGCATTTGCACACAACAAAACAATCAATCTATCTTTATTTTTCTTCAATCCCTCAGAACATTTTTCATCCCCACCTACAAGAGTAGACGTTGGCAAACAACTCCATGAAAGGCCGGTTCCATCGGCATTGTAAACTTGACAACGGGTTAATTCCCAAGTAGTAGTTGGGACTGCCGTCTAGCGCCAGCATCAAACTTTAGCGGCGATCTAACCTTTTCAGCTGTTGCGCATGCGCAAAAAAACGCCACCTAATCGTGTTTCCAAATTAGCCTTTTTTGTGCTAAATTCTGGTAAAATCGTATATTTCTAACTATAGGAGATAGTCAATGCCATGACATTCTCAATACCATGAAACCTCTTCCGTACGTTTTGAAGATGGTTAACATTCGGAAAAAGTTCTACTTTACAATATTTCTTTTATTCTTCACATTCACAACGGCTTTTTTGTGCGAACAACTTATTCGACGTATCAGCCGGGTAAAATCAGACACAAATTTGGAAAACGTAAATCGAAATAAGAATTTGTTGTGCCGTTGACTGGAAGTTTAGCATTTTTGGATAAGCAAAGAATGTAGCCTGCCTTTTTTTCACTAGTTATTCTTTTAAATTATTGCTCTTTTACCACAGCTTTAATAACACTTTTTTTGGACAGCAGTGGCTTAGCTGGATTTTATGGACGGGGGGGAGGGAGAATATAAAAATAGGCCACACTTTTCTTTTTCGCGCAGACGGCTTTTTTTTTTTTTTAATAATTTTGTGGACAAAAGGACCTGTTTTAAGTGTTGTGAGGAAAAACGGTATTTTTTAAAAAAAATAAAAAAAAATAAATAATAATAATAAAAAAGTTTTCTCGTTTTTTTCACTTGAGGGTAAGAGTCTTTTTCAAATTAGCTCTTCTCTTCGTTTAATTGTTAGAATGTCAAATAGGCCCCAGTTTCCGAAAAAAATTCCAGAGGTGGGGGGGGGGGCGGTCGTTACCCTGCACCCTTACTGGCCTAAACTGTTCATTAGGATAATTTTTTTTTACATGCTGTCTCAAAGTGCGATAAAATAATATTTATACTCTTTTTTGCACGTTGCACAAGTTATGTTTCTGCAAAATGCTCCAAGTCATCGGAATCATGGTCATACATCATATAAAAATTAAAAAAAAATTAAAAGGAAATACAACGAAAACGTAAAGTAGTACTGAATCTATATTTGCATTTGGTTGAGTGTTGCCTTTCGAAGGAAGTCTACTGCAATGTCATACTATTACGCATTGATCAATGGCTACCGCCGCTAAAGTTTGATGCTGACGCCTGTGTAGTTGGGGTAGGTTGTTCAAAAGATGAGTTCAAAAGATGCCGCCACCACAGGAGTCCCGAATCCATTGTTCGAGAACAAAAGGTGACCACGCCCATGTTTTCAAACAATGGGTCGTCACGCCCCTCTCGACGGGGGTCCCGAGTCGAGGTAAACAACTTGACTCGACTGAAAATCTCTATGCTTTTCGGATGCGTCAAAATTTTTGCAAGAAGTGCTAGGGAAAGGTGGCCCGCTGTAAATAGGCTCTGTATTCCCACCTATACGTTTTCTCTGATGATTATTATAGGTTGCGCGGCGAATTACTTATAGGGGGCGCTGCTATATGTTTTAAAGTTTATGTTTTCTGGTTTGACAACACCAAAATTTCTAATTTGAATATTTATTTAATATTTGTGGACGTCGAAACTTTTTCGGATATGTGTGGGCTTTGAGATTTTTTTCCGGGTAATTTCTTGACTTCGAAATTTTTCCGGTATGTGTGGGCTTTGAAATTGTTTAAATATGCTTCTATATGTGTTGTTGACGCCCCTCACATCTGGACTTTGAAAATGTTTTGGAAAAATGATTTGGGGAAAGGTGGCCCGAGGCAAATCGGCTCTGTATTTCCTAATGGATGATTCCTGTTTCTCGGATGCCCACCATGTTAAACAATTTTAGGTGGCGCTGTAAGGCCCAGTGAAGTATTTATTTTGGACTTTCATATTTGGATTTCTTTTTTGGAGGCATCTTCTTATGCCATGACGGATTCCGTAAAAATAAGGAGAGTGTGCTAAAAAATAAAAAAGTATTTGTTCTCCTGTACCTGAAAAAAATTTCGCCATATATATTAATTTATATAGAAAGAAAATTTATTTAAGTAGAGTTCTAACAAGACTTAATTTTTATTTCTATATATCTGTCTATATTTATATTTATACTTTAAACATTATACTTTATCAAGCGAAATCTTTGCTTGATAAAGAGAACAGTCATTCTTGTAATGTCGCGAAATTTTACTCGTGATAGATAATGTTTATATAATACAACGCAACAAATAGATGAAGATACAATTATTTGTTCTGGTCTGCTCATGTTTTCAACCACAACAGTGAACACAACAAGTTACAAGTTTCTGTTGGAGTCTTTATATCATTCCGGGCAGTAATCTCCTCCAGAGCCTCAGTTACTTAATCAAATAATGAAACTATAACTGTGGCGGAATAATGTCTCTCCATCCAAGGGGTAAGGCATATTTTTTTCAGATTTTTGGCGCTGATTTATGCTCCTCCCTGATTAACTGCATTTATCTTCCTAGTTGGAACACAGTTTCGTTTTGGTATATTAAAAATTACAGATTTTTGCTATTATTCCAAAGATGTTCGGATAGCCGAAACTAGAGGTGAATAAGCTATGGATAAGCTCAAGCAGTGTGGCGCATAACGAACGTAGGAGGCCTTGTGGTGTTGTCAATATATAATTGCTTGGGTGCCGTTGTACTCCTCACACATTGCAGAAGCTTCATCAGACACTTGTCCACAGAGGAAAGACATATTAATATTGCAGTCTGCAAGGCCTGGGAGAATAATAGCATCTGCAATTTCTCGACCTGTAGTTTCAGTCAGGGGCAAAATCTTAAGAAAGTTTTCCACTATCTTAAATTTAATTTTGTATTCAACTGCATCAAACCGTTTCAAACAATGAACGCAAATTATTATTTGCTTCATTGTTGCAATATCTGTCGCTTCGTCACCTAAAATACAAAATATTTGGCCTCATATGTAATGTGCTTCATAATGTAATCATTCTATGCTGAAATAATCTGATTTTGAATATTCCAACTTACGTAAGTTGCAGTTTTTGCACAACGTTATAGGTGAATTTTTAATATTGGTTTCCTGCATTAACTCGGAGTTGCAAAAGAGCCCTGAAAATTCCTTCGCTGTGGCATACTGACAATACGTTCAAATCCTCATAGTCTTTATGCCCTCTCATGGTCATCCCCCTGGTTTCCACAAAAAAATCACTGTTTTGATTATGGGTCTAAGGATAGTCCTATTTTGCAAAACTTTCTTTTGCTTGCCTTAATCCATGACTTGATCCATAGGAGCCTTTTTTCTTTCCATAGCCCATAAGAACTCATCGGCTTCGGGAACTGGATAGAGATAAGCTTAATGTTGGCTAAATTTTTCCAAGGTTTTATTCCAATTATTAAATTCTTTTGAAACAAGTTGACCTGGGGCTTGTATCGATCTTAAGCCGACTTCATGGGGTGAAAAGAAAACACGAAATTTGCAATGAACACTGTCCACTTCTTTTGAGTAAGCTAGGCAGTTATGATTGCTCGGCCAACATGAGCAGAACTTTGAACTGTGGTGAAGTTTTCCTTGACTCGATACAGCACTAGAGATAGTCGTAGGAAAATTGTAATCTGCGTGTGGTTCCCAAAGATTTTTTAGCACTGTTATCCTATCTTCATCAATGAGGTTAGGTTTCTTGACATAATTAGAAATATTTGCAGTCAGAATTTCTATTTCAACTGTGTTTGATATTGTGTTTTGATCCATCTTTACCTCCTGAAAAGCGTTTGAAGACAGCCCCGGGCAACTTCTGTTACTTGCCTCAACGCCAATCTCATCAATGTCACCAGAGTTCAAGGAAATGTCGTTGGGAACGTCACTGTTTTTAATCGTACTTTTTAAAAGAAATAATTTATTAGTGTTTTTTACTGTAGCCTTTTTCGTTTTCCACTCATTGTCGTTTTTTCACTACGGAAGTCTCCATTCCGACATTACCGAATCACTGTTATTACACTTACAGAAGCGTTAATACCACTTATTTATTCACTTCTACACTTTTCTTACTAAATCAATCGTATTCTCGCGTTTCTGAATGAACCGCCGTTTCCCCGGTGGACAGGCGTCTATTACTTTCTTGAAAGTAGATCTACTTCTCTCTCTTGTGTTAATATTTTTACTAACTTTTTTGGTTCCCAAACCCTGTCGTAATAATGTTTCGCTTTGTTAGCCCAAGGAAGGGGTGGGGGCATAGGCGTACCAGAAAGTTCATAAGTGGGGGTTACAGAGCTACAACTCACATATTCCTATGTTAAATATACAAAATTTCATTGCAATGAGGTTACAACCCCCCATCAACACCCTAAGCAGTGAGTGAAGGCCCCAGGCCTACGTGGTGCTCCGATGATGCAATCCCTGTACTTTCTTTCAGGCATTGCAGAATAACTTGGGAAGGGGGAAGGAGGGAATAAGGGACTCAGCTTCTCTAATAAATGAAGATTGCAAATGAATGCTATGTGGTGTGCTGGGGTGAGGCCTATAGCCGTCCCAAGACCCCAAACCCAGCTATACCAATGCTTTCAGGGCAGCACAAATGACCATGGAGATTATAATCATGATAAAATCACCATGGAGATTACAATCATGATAAAATCACCATGGAGATTACAATCATGATAAAATCACCATGGAGATTACAATTATGAGAAAGTCACTATGGAGATTACAACCATGAGCAAATTACCATGGAGATTGCAATCACGAGAAAATCACGTTCCAATTCTCAATAAAAACACATATCATCGATATCAAAACTAGTAAAATTTTGTCACTAGTCCCATCCTATAGAAAAGATTTGGCAGCGTTTCTAGAATTACTGCTGTAGCGACGTGACTTAGCTTGATAAAGGAACCAGTAGTTCTAGAAACATTGCTGAGTCTTTCCTTACACCTTGGACCAGGGGTAAAATTTTGCTAGTTACAGTAAGCCTTGGTCGGGTGTTGTATTTTTTGTTATCGTTGATATTATAGCATCAAAATTGCAGCCATTTTAGAGTGCGTCATCTAAATGTGTTCTGATGGATTGGAATGTAGAAGACTAAATAATATTATTGTGCGAGAGAGAGATATAAAAACAATATTTGTTTTTGGGCGAATATTATCACGGGAGCATGTTTTCAACTATATTTGATAATAACGTGTTTAAAGTTTTATGCCCCGTTTTCATAATTTTTTTAAGAGAACCTGCAAAAACATAAAAAAAAATAAAATTTTGAATATAGCAGACGTACCTAAAAATGTAAGATAATTTGGCTTAACATTACGCAGATAAAATCTTTCCTTATAAATCATACCTAAAAAACGTTTGCTTTTAAAAGAAATATTTATTTTATAATATTTATAATTATATAGAAAAGATCTGTAAAAAATACTGGTTACATCTTTGAAATCTGGAGAACAAAGTTCTTTGCTCAGGCACGGAGTGAGTGTATTTGCAGGGGTGGGAAAATGGTGGCCGCCGAAGGTGGCGCGCGCGCTAGATCCCAGACAGGACGCCAGTAATCAGCCGCTGAGTGCTGGGATATGGTCGATCAACACGGCATTCATATATGCACGTTCACGAGGCACGAGGAGACCTGACCAATGTTAGATAAGAGTCACTTCTGCGGGAGAGCTTGTTTGTTTGTTTTTATTATTATATTTTTTCAAATCATTTGTCATTTCGGTGATTTAAATTAAAATTGGTATTTAAACTTCCAAAGTTTGGAAATGCCAAATCCAACGCATAAAATATTGTATTATATAAGCGTTCTTCACAAAAAAAAAAAAAAAAAATCTATCAGTTTGAATTCTTGATAGTTTAAGACGTTGGAAATGCATTTTATTTTATTTTAGAGACTACATTTTGTTTGATGGCACAGGATGGGTGGATGGCGCGACATTTTGCGCATCTGCAATAGCGTTAGTACGAGTTTTGCATGTAATTACGCCATTCTTTTTGCATTAATTACGTCAAGGAAATTATAATATCTATGTTCGTGAAAAAACTGTGGCATAGCGTGCCATTCTGTATTTGTGGAACAAAGAACATTTAACTTATGATTGTTATTATAATTTCTATTGTTCTTTCCATAATTATTACTACTCCTATTATTAATAATATATCTTCCTATGGCGTGTCTAGTATGGACTTTACGTGTGTATTTTGTCATTTGAATAATGGAAAATAAATTGATATTTGCCAAGATTTGTGAGCATTTCTGCTTTCCTTTAGCGGATCGTACACGATTGATAGTAATGCTATTACCTGTAACGTCATTACCTTAAAAATTCTTGTTTCATTGCTCTTTAATTCTTTGTTTTCTAAAAATTCTTGTTTCATTGCTCTTTAATTCTTTGTTTTTTAAAAATTCTTGTTTCATTGCTCTCCATACAGATCATTTGAAATGATCTTTTCGTATGATCTACAGGGTTTAAAAGTGATGAAGCAGTAATGAAGAAAGATTTTTGGAGATAATGATATTATTATTATTATTATTAATTGGTCCACTTTTCCATAATTGTTCTGAATTTTTTACGTACTTAATATCCTTTAACTATCAATTAGTTCAAGACAGTATTTGGGTTTCAACTTTCTAGAGAAATCTTCAGTTCGAAGCCATGTTGTTGCTTTTAGATTATTTGTATTTAATGGTTTGATGTAGAGTTATACTGCTATAAGGCAATGGTTCCCAACCTTTTTCAAGCTGCGATCCACTTTTATACACTGTAAAAAAAATTGTGAAACGTTTATAAAAGTTGCCAAAAATGTTCCAGCAAAGAGTTTTGCAGATTAGTTCAGAAAGTTATTTAAACCTTTGCAATTTCTTTCTTTGAATATATGCCAGAAGTTACATTCATGCCGATTTTGATATCTATGTAAATAAAATTATGTTTTGCAAAGTGTCTAAAGAAGTGTGAAACGCACATTATTTGGCTTGCGTGCTGCTGCTTCACCATGTGAAACATTATGGATGGTTATATTACCAAGGAGTTCTGCAAACACCTCCTAGCTAAGCAGCAAGACTTCTTGCAAAGTACAGGCGAGATTGTAAGACATTATACTATTACACTTCGCAGGGATAACACAATTGCCAAACAATTGTCAACACACAAAGCCAGTGGGGCGAGTTTTCGTGAGTTTTCGTGGGGGAATTTATTTTACAATAATTTTTGCCACCCACGTACAAGTAGTTCAAGATAGAATTATTTTTTTTTGTTTGTTTTCTTAGGACAAAGAAAGACACCGTCTCAATCCTGGATTCGAACCAGGGTCAGAGCAGCGTGGTCAGACAAGCAAGATTTTCGAACATTTCTAACTGGGAGTCTTCTCTCACTAGTCTTTTCTTAAAGCGTTTGCGTTTTTACCCTGCGGTGGTGATACGATCACATACTGTCTGTTCACGAAAAGAAGTCCAATGGTACAGTTAGAAATATTGGCACGTGACATCACAAACCTGGCGCAGTATAGTCCAAGATGCTCTTGCGCTATAAAAATCTAAACAGACAGACAGACATCATAAACCGGCTATACGCTTACAACAATGTAAGACTCCAAGTTCTACATTCGTTTTTGGCGACAGCCAAAAACAAGTCTTGAAATTGGAGTTTTAATCTGCTGAAAAAAGCTAGTCAGTTTGTGACGTCACCTCCCGTTATTTCTAACTGTACCATCGGACTTCTTTTCCTGAAGAGACGGTACTGTGCCATAAATCCGGACTCGACTCACAGCGATGGAAAAACGAAGGATGGTCTTACCGACTAACTGCCCATTGTAGTCCGCAAGTTAGTTCCCTAGGACTTGAGAGGCTCATATTCCTTAGGAAAATGTAGGTCTACTGCCCTACTGTGGCACAGTGGTAACGCGATCGCGTACTGTGCCGTAAATTCGGATTCAACTTCTGGCGATGGAAAAAAAGGGAGAGCTTACCAGTTAACTGCCCACTGTAGTCCGAGAGTTAGTTCCCTAGGGTTTAATAGATTCAGATTGCTTGGAAAAATGTAGGTCCATTGCCCTACTGTAGCACAGTGATAACACATTCGTGTGTCGTGCTATTAATTCGAGTTCGACACTCAATGGTATCGTGGAACGTGTGTCGTTCTACGTTATGACGAGCGGTGGGTTAATGGGGTTTTAACCTCCTGATTCAATACTGTACATATGTATCATCATCATCAACCATTTTCAGTCCACTCCAGGGTGGAGGTCTCTCTGTCAGCACACATTACATGTAGTACGGTAAAAGAAATATAGAGGAGGCGGCGTTAAGCTCACTACGTTGGCCAGACGTGTTGGCAAGCTGCACCTACACTTTAACGAAGAATCCGAACTTCGGTCACCACAGCCGAAGTCATGCACATAGGCGGGACTCGCTGTGTCACCTTCCGATGGAGTAACTGCTACCAGGACTGCTTCGAAGCGGCGCTGTGACGAGTGCCGGCGTTCATGGCAGTGGCACATATATCATCATCATCATATTCAACCATTATCTATCCACTGCTGGATGAAGGTCTCTCCAAATGCTTTCCACACAAGTCTATCCTGGGCCATTCGTTTCCACGTCACCCCAACCTCTTTTCTTATTTCATCCACCCATCTAGTTTGAGGACGTTTTCTAGGTCTTCGGTGGTCTCTTGGAATCCAGTTCAGAATTTCTGTTGTCCATCGTTGATCAGTTCTTCTTGCAATATGCCCAGCCCATCGCCATTTCAGTCCTTTTACTTTAACAATGATGTCCTCTACTCTAGTTTGCTCTCTCACCCAAGTGTTTCTTTTTCGATCTCTCCTAGTTATTCCAAGCATGCACCTCTCCATGCTCCTTTGCGTTGTCTGTAACTTTCGTATTGCTCCAACTGTTAGACTCCATGTCTCTGATCCATAAGAGAGGACTGGCAATACACACTGGTTGAAGACCTTTCTTTTTAGACACAAAGGCAATTTCCCCTTCAGGATAAAACTGTTTCTTCCAAATGCACTCCAGCCAAGTTTAATACGTCTGTTGAGTTCTTTCATAATGTTGCCATCCATTGAAATCAGCTGGCCAAGGTAAATATATGAATCAGCAATTTCTAGCTCAGTGTTGTCAACTTGTATTTTTGTTTCCTCTACAAAATTATTGAACATGATCTTAGTTTTTTGTAGGTTCATCTTGAGTCCAACTTCTTCACTTCTAGTTGAGAGCTCTTGTACCATGTCTTGGAGTTCTAATGGGTCCGTTGAAAAAATAACAATGTCATCAGCAAACCGCAGATGATTTAAATATTCACCATTTATTTTTATTCCCTTGTTATTCCAATTTATCAGCTGAAAAATCATCTGTAAAGCAGAAGTAAAAAGTTTTGGAGAAATGGTATCTCCCTGCCTCACCCCTTTGCCAAGTTTGATAGTTTTGGTATCTTTATGTAACCGAAATTTTGCACTTGCATTTTTATACACACGTTTCACCATGTCAATGTACACATCCTCAATGTCTGTTGATCTTAAAGAGTTGATGACTGCTGATGTTTTTATAGAGTCAAAGGCCTTCTCATAGTCAATAAATGTAACAATACAACAGTTCATATTCAGGCGATGTTAGAACTTTTGTGAAGATTTATAAATAGCAGGTAACAAGCTAATGGGTCGCTAATTTTTTAAATTGTATTTATCACCTTTTTTATGCAAAAGAATTACTGTTGCAGAATCCCATTGGTTTGGTATGTTACCACTGTTGAGGCATTTGGTAAAGAATTTTGCGAGTATGTCTTCTACATGTTCTCCAGCTTCTTTTAAGATATCTAATGTAATGCCATCATCGCCAGGGGATCTTCCTTTCTTCATACTTTTTATTGCAAATGAAACTTCTTCTTTTAAGATTTTAGGAGCTGTTCCTTCGACTATCTCAGAGTCTTCGTTTAATCCACTGTTACTTTCATATAGTTTTTTGTAGAATTCTTCAACTCTTCTAAGTATTTCTTCCCTATTTCTTGTTACAGTGCCATCCTCTCCTTTTAATGCAATGATGTGTTTCTTCCCAATAGACAAACTCCCTTTAACAACCCTAAGGCTCTTGTTGCTTTCAATGGCCTTCCTTACTAGCTCACAGTTGAATTTTCTTATGTCTTCTTTCATGCTTTTGCGCAGAGTTTTACAAAGTTCTATGTACTCAATCCTGGAACTGGTATTTCGATTGTCCACCTTCATATCTCTTCGCCTTTTCATGAGCTGTTTCGTCTTCTCAGATAATTTGCTATTGTGCTTTTTACAGGTTACACCACCAATTTCCCCAGCAGTTTCAACTATTGTCTTAACAATGTTTTCATTTGCTTCTGAGATATCACTTTCATCAATAAGTCCTTCCAGTGCAGAAAAGCGATTTTTTAATTCCAACTTGAATGCCTCGGTATTTACTTTCAGTTTCATTAGATCCACCCTCTTACTTACTTGTTTCCTAATGAGCTTCTGTCGTTCTAATTTAGTATTTAAGTGCACTTTACATCTCACCATTCGATGATCACTTCCAGTATTAAATCTGTTCAGTACACTGCAATCTTCAATAATTGATTTCTTGTTTGCCAGGATATAGTCAATTTCACTAGTTCCCCCATTTGGGTGTTTCCATGTCCATTTTCTTTGCGGTTTCTTCTTAAAAAATGAATTCATGATGCTAAGGTTTTCAGCTTCTGCAAATTCGATGAGTTGATCGCCACGTTCATTCCTTTCCCCATATCCGTATTTACCAACCGATGTCTCTCCTTGTTCCTGTTGTCCAATTCTTGCATTGAAATCCCCCATGATGAGCTTGATATGTTGTTTCCCTTTGGTGTGTAACTCTTTGATTTCTTCATAAAATTCTTCAACCTCTTCGTCGGTATGGCTTGATGTTGGTGCATATACCTGTACTATTTGAAGTTGGTATCGCTGGGTTAGTTGAACAACAAGCCTCGCTGCTCGATCTGATGTACTTTCAACTTCCAGAAGACAGTCTTTAATTCTTTTGTTGATTAAGAAGCCAACACCACTTGTTCTTCCAGTTTCCGTTCCTCTATAGTAAAACAAATGTCCGCTTTTCAGTTCCACCAACTCTTCACCTTTTCTTCTAATTTCACTGAGTCCTACAATGTCCCATTTGATCTTGTCTAGTTCCTCTTCCAATTCCTGAAGTTTTGCTTCAGAAGCTAGTATACATATATACATGTGAATATATGGAATTGTAGGTAGCTTTGTACTCCCTTATATGTCTGTAACTTTGCTTTTAAACTCTCTGTGTACGCAGAAACAGCTACCTGGTGGCGAAACCCTTTTTTATCGTGTGCCAGCTTTAGACTTTTGTATCGTTAGTGTGCCACCCAGGCCATCCTTTCACGTAATTAATTAAACCTATATGTGGTTTAAATAAAAGCACAATTACAACGAAACACTTCAGTTGCATAAGGCTAATTGTCACTATGCAGTGGTCCACTTGAGGCACCTCCACGTGCCACCAAGTGTCACGATTGCGGACCGATAATAAAGAAAAGAATAAAAGCGTCAGGGATCTGTTAGAATTTAACTCAGACAATTCAAATGAAACTCAGAATCTCTAGTCATCACAGAGCACCGAAGCAACATTGTATCAGCAAAACTGTCTGGTAGCCAGGGGAGGACTGGGTCCTCTGAAAGGACGCATACCTTGGGTTATCGAAGGGTGCAAGTCAGGCCTGCAGCCAGGATGAAGGGGCAAAGCAAAAGTCATATGGGGCACGGGGCACCCGAAGATTGTTCTCTCTCTCTCTCTCTCTCTATATATATATATATATAAATAGCTCGATGGGGCAACTAGGGCCGCGGTCCTGTTGGGCCCCGGCTTGGCTACAGGCCTGGCGCAAGTCCTTGACAATTCGGAGGCGCGAGTCCTATCGTTCATGAGGGCTCACCGGCCCGGTCCGCCCCTGCGAAGGCGTTGGTCG
Organism: Dysdera silvatica; assembly: GCA_006491805.2. NCBI lineage: Eukaryota > Metazoa > Arthropoda > Arachnida > Araneae > Dysderidae > Dysdera > Dysdera silvatica. The sequence continues at coordinate 147,176,049 of QLNU02014802.1, forward strand.
ACGGCCCCGTCCGCCCTTGTAGCGAAGTTGTTCAAGACCTTCTGGTTCATAACGACGATCTCCGGTGCGACACGAGGCCGGAACGGCATCGCTTTTTCCACTCTATAAACAATGCCCGATTAAGTCAAAGTGGGGGCATTTATTTGGGGCCCCTCCCCAGGCACTCACAACAAAATTATTCAATAAATGGGTAACAAATGCAAGCTCTTATTATATATATTATCTGCGGACTCAGTAGTTTAAATTCATTTTCAATGACGCCTAAGTTATAATTAAAAAAAAAAGTAATATTAATAAATTACTAAGTTAAAATTAAAAACTAGGTTTCAAACTAACATTTTTAACTTGATAAAAAAGATCACATACAAGATATGGAGACCAGAGCCGTGCATAAATGGGGCCCTGTCTATAAACACAGCCCCAGCTTAAACGTATAAGCATGAGTGCAGAAACATATTGTCAGTCTTAACACTTAACCCCCCCCCCCCTCCCCCAACGAAATTTACGAAAATATGCTCATGTAGCTTTGTGTGATATATATATTGATATAGTGTTCAAAAAAGTGTGGCGTAGTGTGGTAACGCGTTCACCTATTGCGCCGTTAAACCGGGTTCGACTCCAAACGATGCAAAGAAATGCTTATTCAAAGATCGCACTGCTCGCTGTAGTCACCGGTGTTTGGTTCCCTAAGCCTTAAGAGGTGCGGATTTCGCGGAAAAGAGTAGGTCCCGGCGTAGCGTGACCACTGTAGTCCTTAAGTCGCAAAACCACAAATAAACAAAATAAAAAAACTGAATTAAAATTTATTCCAATTTGGTTAATTTCGTGGTTTACAAGACCCTAGGTCAGAAGTGGCAAAACCAGACCACGTGAGCTTAAAACGAAATTCGGAAAGCGGAAATCAGAACTAAAATAATCAGAGTCAAGCTGCGCAACATCACACCAATAATTCACATTGAATCGTGACCTGCGTGCTTCCATTCTCCCTGTCGGGCACGTGGTGACGTCACACAGAACACGCGAGAGTAATTCTATATAAAATATGTATAACCAATTTGGCACGTAAATTTCGTCACCTTTTCCCCACGACTCCAGTAATTTACTTATTATACAATCGAACCATTGACAAAAGGCACAGGCTAGACTCATACGAGACAATACTATTGTCAAAAAATATACATACGCACGACGATTATGTCTTCTTTTTTGGCTTTACAATTCTTGAAAGATCTGCGCTTCTTTAACGACCTATGTCCAGTTGCGGATAAAGGTTGTTTTCGGGTCCTAGGTCGAAAAGACAGAATGGGCCCCTAAAGGACGTGGGCCCCTCGTATTCAATCAGTAAATCGCTAATAAGTTCATTATCTCCGGAATTCAAGTGTTTGTTGATAATAAAACTTCTCGGAATTTGTAAATAAACAAGATTAAAATAACATCTAAACTGAGATAACACCAGGCTTTTGGGGGCCCTAAAACCACAGGGCCTACTTGGCCTATACGTAAATCTTGCACTGCCTCTGTACAGTATTCTCTGTCTTTACTATTCTCCACTTTCTTCCCCTTTATCCAGCCACATTTTTTTAGGGCGTCTCACCTCTATTCCTTCTGGGTTAGAATAATAATAATAATAATAATAATAATAATAAATTTTTATTCAACCCGATATACAATATTTCGTGATACATAGCTTGAGCAGTATAAAAATTATAGAAATGTAAGAGAAGATCTATATTAAATTATTTTAAGTTTTGAGGTTAGAAATGGAAGAGAATATAAAGCCGAAGCTTGTTACGAGATTCTCCTCCAGAATGCGGTGATGTTGACAAGAGAGAGGGTAAATTTTCATATTTCTGAATTATGCTTATTTTAAAGAGTTCAGTTGTTGTATATCTTTAGCAGAGGGACGTGGAAAACCATTGTAATAACTTAAGAACAGACTGAGCGTCGTTTTTACGAATTAATGAGCAAGAAGTATTATTATTTTTTGGGATTTTTCATGGGCCTCATTTGAGAAAATTGTGGCACACGTCTGGATAAAGCTTACGAAATTATGTTTATCAAGATTCAAGACAGAAGTGTATCTGAGAGTCAACATATCTTATCTGAAATTTTGATTCAAAAAATGTTAAAATGTTTGTAAAACAAACGTTAATTAACAAGTTAGTTGTACTATTAAGAGTTACATATATGAAATTATACTATTGTATAAGAGATTATATTTTGAAAGTAGTATAAAACTTGGATCCAAAATACAGAATAGCTTAAGGAGGAAAAAGAGAGTTTCTATCCAGCAGGTGTCACAATTTTTCTTTAGGGAAAAAACTAAAAAATGTCTTTGATTCTTTATGGCACACATTTCGAAATATATTTTATAGATAAAAGTTTCAGAAAAAACAAAAGCAATTATTTTGAGGATAATTTTGGATCTCGTCAGCGTTGACTTGAGCAATAGGGGAACCTAGACGGTCGCCTAAGGCCATCAACTAAAGTGTGCTGCGTCTAGCTTTTTATTTCCTACTATCTTCTTCCATTTGGTAGGGCGCTGGGGCAATATCAACTAGACACAAAGTCGATGTTGCCTGGTGGTCACCGTTGGTCGAGCCTCTCTAAGAGCAAAGCTTTTGTCATCAACTGTGGAATGATTTGTTAGGTCTTGCCATGTATTTTAACATCCATTATACGGCTTACTTCAACTTTCAGTTCTCAATAAACCTTTTTTCTTTTTTTTTTGGTTGACATTGTTTTCAGGACTCCATTTTGTATATTGATCCTGCAGTGGTTGACACGCTGAGCTTGAGGTTTATTTCAGGTTTGCCTTCCAACTTTGCCAAAAAGAAGAATGTTAACCGTCTAAATATTCAACGTATTCCGGGTTTGGTTCCCTAGGCGTTAAGAGGTTCAGATTCCTCGAAAAACTGTAAGTTGCTTCGCAGTACGATACTTGCTATCCTTGCGCCATATAACTCAAACAAATTATGTTTCAATATGGAAACTACGGAGAGCTAATCTAATTTTTTTTACCAATAAGGAGGGGTTTCCTGACCATGCCTTGGCTCAATAATATAGTTGGCCTACCTTTTATATGGGTTACCTTGTATTAAGAGATGAACTTTCTTCTTCTTGCGAATTGCTTAACCTCCCAGTTCCACTCTACATCAGGGAGGTTAACAATTCATAAGAAGGAGAGGGTGAATTGCTTAATCTCCCAGTTCCACTCTAGATCAGGGTGGTTAAGCAATTCACAAGAAGGAGAGGGTGAATTTCGTAACCTTCCAGTTCCACTCTACATCAGGAAGGTTAAGCGATTCACAAGAAGGAAAGGGTGAATTGCTTAACCTCCCAGTTCCACTCTACATCAGGAAGGTTAAGCAATTCACAAGAAGGAGAAGGTGAATTGCTTAATCTCCCAGTTCCACTCTACATCAAGATCTTGGTTGAGAACTCCAACTCTCCTCAGCTCCAGCGTTCTACTCTCCAGGCTGTCCATCGCTTTTTTTCCTGTACAGGTGGTTACCTTTAGCTCCTGGCTTCTCTCTCTCTCTGTTGCCGAACTCCTACATCTCATTAAAAGACATTTCTTGTGAACTCACATATAGCCCGTTCGCGCAGACTTGGCGTCCGATTCCGTTAACAGGCGGGTTGTTGCATTGCAGTAGCGGGTAGAGCGTCTTCTAGAACTCGTTTCTCCCGCGCGCGAAACGAGTTTTGGAAGATGCTCTACCCTCTACTGCGATGGAACAAGCCGTCTGCTAATAGGACTGCACGCTAATTCACCGCGAACGAACTATATCTCATCTGTCTATAATATATATTAGGGTCTCCTGGCGAAGTCCGTGACTTCTTCCTCAAAAATTGGACACCGTCCAATCATCCAATCATCATCCATCCAATCCATTTCCAATCACTACACTGCACACAAAACAACAAATAACAATATAGTTACAATCTTCACTTAAGGCCTCCCTTAAATGGCTAAAGCCGGCCCTGGTTCTCATAATGGAACTAATGCAGCAAAAATTATAGTCAGACAAATCATGCAGATTAGGAAGAATAGTAGCCATATTTTTAAAAAAGTGGAATTCGAAAAAAATAAGTGAATTTACATGATAATACGATTTAGTATTGCATGAAATAAATTATAATCTAATTTGTAATAATGTAATAAATTGTAAAATAATTTTCAATATACTCGTTTCATTTCAGTACTTACTGTTTATACGATGATTATATATTATTGCGTGAAACAGTATACATTGCTGTGTGCAATATTATTATATTATTACATGAAATACATGTATATTATGTATCATTACATGTAAATTAACTGAAATGACTTTAAATGAATTAATTTAAGGCAATTTAATAATGCATTGCTTACTTGTATTGACTTACATAATAAAATATATATTATATGTAAAAAATTTTTTTGAAAATTTAATCAATATTTTGATTAAAATAATTAAATCATTTTTAAAATAATCGAGGAATTACAGATTACTCAAATTCCAACGTCCTGGTGTCCATCGCCATTTTGTAAAATTCATGAAATTTGTTATTTTCAAAGTCCATGGTTGTTGGAAATTGTACAACAAAGATAATCTAGTTATAAATAAAATAGTAAAAAAATCCAGTACCCTTGATTTTTTATTACGTACACATGAATATTTATGTATAAATACACGACTTCATAGCGCATGAGGGAAGGTTTCTTTTTCCATTTGGCCTTATAACATTGTATCCTTATTATGTTATGTACTCAAGCAACTTCCCCAGAGGTCTTCGACATCGAAGGCATTTATCACTGACTGACGTCACTGACATACAGTAAGGGGAAAAAAAACAGGAATTTTGGAATGCGGTGTACACGACCAGCACACGTCATCAAATCTTAAACAACAGTATTTACTCCACTTTATGACCTTTAATTTTCGAGTCGTCAAAAGCTTGCGTCATAGAACTACTTGTAAAACAATGACGTATTTATGGAGGAGGGGAGAGGGTGCAGCCCTTCTACACTGTCAGAATATATATCGTATAAAATAGCTCTCTAACGCAGCGCTGAGATATTTTATCTTCTTAGCACCCCCTCCATAAAAAATTCTTCAATCCGCCAGTGTCAGAGGCAGGGTCACATGAAATGTAAGGAATGACGACACATCTGCGTGTTACTGATTATGTGATAATAAATCCAGTTAGTATTAATAATAACCAGCCAATATTAATTATAACAGCGTTTTTGGTCAATGTGATTAAAACGCATTAATTACATTTACCAGTAAATATTAATAATTACTAATTACTAATGAAGTTTGGTGAATTTAATAAAAATATATCTTATGTTTTTTACTTCCATCTTATCATCGTTCGCTGTACCTATATCGCCATCCTCGTTTGAGATGACTCTCTGAAATTGGACATCTTTATTTCAATTATTTCTTAATGTAGGAAGATCAGTTTCACTATTTCACTAACTATTTCTGACAAAATATCGACTGGCAAGTAAGGGTATGATCACCGCAGTTATGTCAAAAATTTGGCTGCAGTCCCGTATGTTATACTTTTGTATATAAATTTTATTATATATACCCTACTGTACGGATAGAAAGGCGGAAGGGGAGGGCTAATTCACCAACCCGTTTAGCCAGCGTGGTGAAATTATGGCTAATTCCTCCATTATGTTGACACACCAGAAACCATGGCCCCTAGTCTCCAGGTGCTGGAGTGCTCCTGATCAAGGCAGCGGTCAGTGTGGCATGAAAGCAGGGGGTGCTAAGAATCACTGGAATGGCCCAGGCTGCCGTTTGTTATTGACCTTGGCTACGTTTAATGGACGATCCCTTGCTTCTGAAGCAAAACTTCAGGAATTGGAAGAGGAACTAGACAAGATCAAATGGGACATTGTAGGACTCAGTGAAGTTAGAAGAAAAGGTGAAGAGTTGGTGGAACTTAAAAGCGGACATTTGTTTTATTATAGAGGAACGGAAACTGGAAGAACAAGTGGTGTTGGCTTCTTAATCAACAAAAGAATTAAAGACTGTCTTCTGGAAGTTGAAAGTACATCAGATCGAGCAGCGAGGCTCGTTGTTCAACTAACCCAGCGATACCAACTTCAAATAGTACAGGTATATGCACCAACATCAAGCCATACCGACGAAGAGGTTGAAGAATTTTATGAAGAAATCAAAGAGTTACACACCAAAGGGAAACAACATATCAAGCTCATCATGGGGGATTTCAATGCAAGAATTGGACAACAGGAACAAGGAGAGACATCGGTTGGTAAATACGGATACGGGGAAAGGAATGAACGTGGCGATCAACTCATCGAATTTGCAGAAGCTGAAAATCTTAGCATCATGAATTCATTTTTTAAGAAGAAACCGCAAAGAAAATGGACATGGAAACACCCAAATGGGGGAACTAGCGAAATTGACTATATCCTGGCAAACAAGAAATCAATTATTGAAGATTGCAGCGTACTGAACAGATTTAATACTGGAAGTGATCATCGAATGGTGAGATGTAAAGTGCACTTAAATACTAAATTAGAAAGACAGAAGCTCATTAGGAAACAAGTAAGTAAGAGGGTGGATTTAATGAAACTGAAAGCAAATACCGAGGCATTCAAGTTGGAATTAAAAAATCGCTTTTCTGCACTGGAAGGACTTATTGAAGAAATTGATATCTCAGAAGCAAATGAAAACATTGTTAAGACAATAGTTGAAACTGCTGGGGAAATTGGTGGTGTAACCTGTAAAAAGCACAATAGCAAATTATCTGAGAAGACGAAACAGCTCATGAAAAGGCGAAGAGATATGAAGGTGGACAATCGAAATACCAGTTCCAGGATTGAGTACATAGAACTTTGTAAAACTCTGCGCAAAAGCATGAAAGAAGACATAAGAAAATTCAACTGTGAGCTAGTAAGGAAAGCCATTGAAAATAACAAGAGCCTTAGGGTTGTTAAAGGAAGTTTATCTGTTGGGAAGAAACACATCATTGCATTAAAAGGAGAGGATGGCACCGTAACAAGAAATAGGGAAGAAATACTTAGAAGAGTTGAAGAATTCTACAAAAAACTATACGAAAGTAACAGTGAATTAAACGAAGACATTGAAATAGTCGAAGGAACAGCTCCTAAAATCTTAAAAGAAGAAGTTTCATTTGCAATAAAAAATATGAAGAAAGGAAGAGCCCCTGGTGATGATGGTATTACATTAGATATCCTAAAAGAAGCTGGAGAATATGTAGAAGACATACTTGCAAAATTCTTTACCAAATGTCTTAACAGCGGTAACATACCAAACCAATGGGATTCTGCAACAGTAATTCTTTTGCATAAAAAAGGTGATAAAGAGGATTTGAAAAATTACCGACCAATTAGCTTGTTACCTGCTATTTATAAAATCTTCACAAAAGTGCTAACACATCGCCTGCAGAAAAAATTAGATGCAGCTCAACCAAGAGAACAAGCTGGATTTCGAAGTGGATTCAGTACAGTGGACCATATTCAAGTATTAAGAGAATTAATTGAAAGAACACATGAATATGAACTTCCATTGTGTGTGGCATTTATTGACTATGAGAAGGCCTTTGACTCTATTAAAACATCAGCAGTCATCAACTCTTTAAGATCAACAGACATTGAGGATGTGTACATTGACATGGTGAAACGTGTGTATAAAAATGCAAGTGCAAAATTTCGGTTACATAAAGATACCGAAGCTATCAAAATTGGTAAAGGTGTGAGGCAGGGAGATACCATTTCTCCAAAACTTTTTACTTCAGCTTTACAGATGATTTTTCAGCAGATAAATTGGAATAACAGGGGAATAAAAATAAATGGTGAATATTTAAATCATTTGCGGTTTGCTGATGACATTGTTATTTTTTCAACGAACCCATCAGAACTCCAAGACATGGTACAGGAGCTCTCAACTAGAAGTAAAGAAGTTGGACTCAAGATGAACCTACAAAAAACTAAGATCATGTTCAATAATTTCGTAGAGGAAACAAAAATACAAGTTGACAACATTGAGCTAGAAATTGCTGATTCATATATTTACCTTGGCCAGCTGATTTCAATGGATGGCAACATTATGAAAGAACTCAACAGACGTATTAAACTTGGCTGGAGTGCATTTGGAAGAAACAGTTTTATCCTGAAGGGGAAATTGCCTTTGTGTCTAAAAAGAAAGGTCTTCAACCAGTGTGTATTGCCAGTCCTCTCTTATGGATCAGAGACATGGAGTCTAACAGTTGGAGCAATACGAAAGTTACAGACAACGCAAAGGAGCATGGAGAGGTGCATGCTTGGAATAACTAGGAGAGATCGAAAAAGGAACACTTGGGTGAGAGAGCAAACTAGAGTAGAGGACATCATTGTTAAAGTAAAAGGGCTGAAATGGCGATGGGCTGGGCATATTGCAAGAAGAACTGATCAACGATGGACAACAGAAATTCTGAACTGGATTCCAAGAGACCACCGAAGACCTAGAAAACGTCCTCAAACTAGATGGGTGGATGAAATAAGAAAACAGGTTGGGGTGACGTGGAAGCGAATTGCTCAGGATAGACTTGTGTGGAAAGCATTTGGAGAGACCTTCATCCAGCAGTGGATAGATAATGGTTGAATATGATGATGATGATGACTACGAACCAAAGCAATCGTCCATTATTTAGAGGCATCCCTACAAGAGGTATTTACCTACAACTGTATTTACCTATCCAACTTATGATGGGACCAATTCTGCAATGTCCCTCCGAAATGGGCTCAGCTCACTATTGAGCGGCATTTCCAAATTTTCGTGAGGACAAGGAGCCTTAAATATGTGCCTGGCCTAGGGCCCCAAATATGTGCCTTGCCTAGGGCCCTGTAAAGGAATGATCGGGTCCTACGCGAGTAGATTCTCAAACCTATTCTAGCTTGACAGCCAAATATAGTTTCATATGGACATCTATTCCAAATTGATGTACTCTATTTTTTATAAATGGGATGAATTTTATTCCTTCTGACTATTTCGTTGTATTATTTTTTTTCAAGCCAAGTGGATAACATGTTTTCAATGTTCTGGTTTGTTCTTTCAAACGAGCCTGATGATTGACTGTTCTTTGCTTTCCATGGACAATTTTGAGTTCGTCCCCCATCCCGAAACTTCGTCAATAATTTGTTAGCAAATTTCTGGCCATTGTAACTTTGCAAGGTACATTTTATTCCAAATGTTATGAACACATCCAATAGATGGTAAACAACTTCTTCGGCTCGTTTTGTTTGTAAAGCTCTTAATTGAAAACTTTTGTCAAATGGCCTTGATAAACCATTGTAAATTTATAATCTCCCTCCGCTTGTGGCTGCCTCTCAATGAGATCGATCTGACATCTTGAATTGAATTCACTGCTTTTAATGGGTTTAATGATGAGACTTTTTTTTGAATTCCTCAGGGCTTTTGAAAAGGTTTCCAAAGATTTAAATTCATCATAACAATTTCTACTATAATTCTTTTATACTTTGCTTTAATCTCTTTCATCATACTGTTTCCATCCTCCATGTTCGACTGCAATATTGATCCCATGCATTATTTGAAAATTCTCTTCCGTGAAAGTGTAATATACAGTATTGTTTTGTCACGTTTAACTGGTACGAGTACAATGAGTTTTTCAACACTCCTAATTCTTAAAATATCGTACCTTGGTAGTTTTCTGGAGATTTCCCGAAAATCGTCTCTCTATTCTTTTTAACTTTTGCCAAAAAAGCAATAATACTCTTCTCCTTTAAATAATTGATAATTTTTTCCTTGGTTTTCGATTTCAGCATGGTAGCATGATTGTTAAATCGTGCCTTCGTTCTTCTAAATCCCCTATTATGCTTATCGGTTACGTCGAATTATTGAAAATGGAAAAGCAATTATGCACGTACTAGCAACTAGCGAAAGCAACGTTAAATTGATAACACAGAGCTTCTAGATTATTACATTTACTGTTCATAGCAATTAATTTTTAATAATCACCGGTTTATGTGATAATTTTTTTTAAATTATCCATTTTAACCTTTCTACTTAGTTATAATTAATATTATTATTAATTATCATTAATAATAATTATTAATAATCATTAATAATAATTATTAATTATCATTAATAATAATTATTAATTATCATTAATAATAATTATTAATAAGAACGTGTTATAATTATTAATAATTAATATTAATTATATAATAACCGGTTATTAATATTAGCCGGTTATTATTGATACAAACTGGTGAATCGCATGTAACATCCGCATCACGATTTTGTTCTTATCAATCAAATTAACAAGATCCGAACCCCGTTCAGTGAACAGTACTACAGCCGTATAGTGGCGTGTATAGTGGTGGTGTGTTCAGCTCTCGTGCCATTATCCGATGGTTCGATTCTAATGGTAGGGTAGACTACTTTTCTGCCCACCGTGATCCGGGGTTTGATTTCCTGGGAAACAGGTTCAGATCCTTAAGAAACTGTAGGTCCAGGCACAACGTGAGTTGGATTGTCCCTGCGCCATAAAGCGCAAAAAAAAAAAGAAAAAAAAGAACAATATTGCTAGAAATTCGACAACTAATTTCAGTTTTCTTTGCAAAATGTCTAAGTCATGTCGTTCAATTACGGAATCACCGAACTCGTCTGCTCATTTATGACAAAGGGGCAAAATCTTTTCTTGATTCGTTCAGGGAATCGTTTGGCATATCTGTAGTCCAAGTCTTAGCAGACGACTTTTAAATGTCGTTATTACGTAGCGTAGAGTATTGAAGCGTTATTTTATTGTCTAGCAGTAAGTTAGCCGTGTGCTAAATCGTTCGATTACGGAATCACCGAACTCGTCTGCTCATTTATGACAGATGGACAACATCTTTCATTTATTCGTTCAAGGAATCGTTTGGCATATCTGTAGTGCAAGTCTTAGCAAACGACTTTTAAATGCCGTTATTACGTAGCATAAAGTACTGAAGCGTTATTTTATTGCCGTTTGACCGTAGATTGGATTTTGCAGTGGCAAGGGATAATCAAGGGTTCGGATTCTTCTTGAAACCGTAAGTCCCTGCCCTCAATAAAAGTGTTTGTGAGTTATACTGCGCAAGGATAGGAAGGATCATATCGGACCGGGATCTACGCTTTTCAGAGGAATCATAACCTCTCAAGGTCTAACGAATCATCCTTTAAACTATGGTGAACACGTAGTCGATAACCGTTCTTTTTTTTTTTCCACTGTTGGGAGTTGACCCCGAGATAACAGCATACTAGGTGAGCGCGTTACCGCTGTACCACCGCGGGCCAAATAGAATAGCAATTCATTCAGGGAAGGGGTTTATAGCGTAACTAGAGATTTAGACTGCGACCGTTCGCCATAGGAACTAACCCTAGAATCATGGAGTAGTAGGCTCACACCTCTCCTTCCCTTTCTCCCTCATGCGATAACAAATGCCTTTCTTTTGCCGTTAACGACCTTGCTTTAGTTCACCAGTTGGCAGGTCGTAGCAGCATCCCACTTGGATTTCCTTTAGGCGACATATCGAGAAATTAGGGTCGAAAGATCACCATCACCTGTCGCCTTTGACCTCCTATAAATTATATGGCTGCACCCTCCTCTCTTCCCCGAGGAAGAGGGTCTTTTCGACGAAGTTGTTTACACCCTTTGGGATCAGGTAGATTGTCATATCGAAGCTCGGAATTCCATCTTTACTAAAACGCGATATGATTTGGAGCTTACTTTAAACTGTAGGTTCCCTCTATTGGTAAGCATAGTGTTAAAAAAAATTAAATCACTTTACGCGTGAAGAACAGCCATGGCAGATTGAATTCATTCCAGCTTATTGATGGTTTGGGCCCTGTTGTAGTGCAGACAGTGGTAAGACGTTTACCTAGTGTGCCGTTATCTATGGTACGACTCCCAATGAGTTGAAGTTACCAACTAAACTCAACCTCACTGTTTGTCCGGGGGATGGTATCCAAGCCTTAAGAGGTTAAGATTCTTTGAATAACTTGCTTCTGTCGTAGCACAACCCTTGCAAACAAGCCTTTTCATCAGGTGCGATAGGCAAGGCAAGCTCATTTAGAGTTACAAACCATTTAGTTTACACTGATATAGTAGCAGTTCGTTTGCGTATTTTACGTCATAAATAGCGACATCTGGGATAAGATTACTTAATGTTGACTTCCAATCTACTCTACATTTACATATAACCACTCTTAATTGGAAGTCGCACTCAGTCCAGCGGACCGAAAGGTGGTGATCAAAATCAGTGAGGCGCAAGCGAAGTGGTAACGCGTTTGACTATAATGCAAAAAAAATCAGGATTTGATACCAGGTGGCACCAAGCGCTTACAGCTTTTTTCCCCCCTACTAACTCGCAGTTTGCGGTTTGATTTCCTATGCAACAGAGGCCCGGATTTCTTAGAAAATTATATCTCTTCCCACAGTTTGTCCCTGATTAGCTTCGAATATAAGATTCGAGGGCTGAAGTTAGATCATTTGTTAAAAAGTAAAGTAAAGATAATTTTACTTGCTGCTGTGAAAAAGAGACAAGACGTTTATCCACAGTTGCGTAGTTCTAGATTTGATTCCTGAAGTGCGATAGGTTCGTCAAGGTTCATATTTTTCGTAAAGAACCGTAGATCCCTCTCCTCAGCAAATTCCAGCTTGGGTTCATAAACTTTGAAAACAAAGCTAGCTCATTTAGCACTGTTTTTTGTTTTCTACAAAGGAAAGTTCATTTCAAAAGTAATCGTTTCAACATCGTACATGTTTAGCTTTGAATGAGTATTCTAGAATTTGGCAAACATGCCCCCCCACCTCGATTAAGTTGTTTTTCTGTTTTCAGCTTCTAAGCCCCATGGTTAAATGTTTTCAAGGTAGGCATATCTTATCGGACCCTGCGTAATACGTAGTTAGAAGCATAGGCTTATCTGGTGAAGATGCTTGTGGTGTCTTGACTTCCTCCCCCATTAGAAAAGTGAAAATTGCAGGTGGACGCTATGTGAGCAGCATCGGAATAGTGGCTAGCCTGCCACTAACCTCAAGGCTGGCTACACCAATCGATAGAAGATCCATATCTCTTATTGTCTCAGTGTTTTAAGATCGTAAACGTTAGGTGAAATCTGCAATCGGTCCATGGGAATAATCGCAGGAAACCGACGACGAAAATGAGTGGTTGACCAATACAGTGTATTTTGCACAGCTTAACCATTAAAATATCTTCGCGAATCTCTCCCATCTTAAAGGAAATTTTTTTCTCCCATTTTTTCCATACAACAAAAAGCTTTCAAAATAATTCGACTTAATATCGTTACATTACTATATAAAATGAAGATTCAAAAGACTGTCTAATGCAGGGTGGTCCCACTTTTCATGCCACGTGGGCCGCACGAGCATTTCGACATAAAACCCGCTGGCCACGCAGTGAATTAAATTTCATTATCGTAAATCAAAGCATTCGCAATATATTTGAAATACACAACTGTTATATTTAATCAATTATGTAATCAAATACGCAATTAAAAAAAATGCAACTATTAAACGAATTTAACACAAAAGCAGATGTACATGCTTCCACGTTAACAGCTATTGTTTTTGATACCCATATTCATATGATATTTCAGAATTATCGTACTTATATTTTTTCATAATTGTTGATTCGGTAATTTTGTTGAGAATAAATACGTACATGTACGTAACCAGTGGCGTAGGCAGAAAGTTCATGAGGGAGGGGTTACAGAGCTACAACTCATATATTCCTATGTTAAATATACAAAATTTCATTGTGACTGGAGTTATAACGTCCAAAAACCGCCCCAGGCTTAGCCTGTGTCTGCAACGAGATTGTTAATTCTATAAAAAACTATGTAAATAATTGAATATTTGTTAACAAGCAGACAACTTCTCAAGGCTTTAGAATACTTTTCCTTGAAAGTTGTTGATGGCCACTAAAAACGTCTTCAAGGGTCTCATGCGGTTCGCGAGCCGCAGGTTGGACCACCCTTGTCTAGTGAATTTTGTTAAAGCAGTGTAGAAGAACACACATACGTACAGAGATGGGAAAGAAGCACGTTCGAACCATTTAACGTTTTAATCATAAGTGTTTTAATGTTTCAAAATTAACGATTTAACGTTTCTTCATGGAGTAAGGATATCCACATTGTGAAAGATGTCTATAACCTAATTCCCGCACCCTAATCTCAACAGGTATAGAATGTATTGGGTTCAATCTTGTCTACAACGATCACTTTCCACTGTCCATAGAGAACTGTTACAAATCTATTTCCCTGTAAGTAAGTAAATCGGAAGATTAAAAATTATTGCAAATTATTTGACGCAAGGACATTCAAGGTCATGCTGCCCTTACGGAATCGTTGAAAATGACAATGTAAATTACTTGTCGTTTATACTGCCTCGCTACCGTCTGAGATTTTTGCACAGTAGACAAGCGTGTTACTTCTGTATCCCTTGACCTTTTTATATATAAGCATCATAAATATAAACCATATTATAACAGGGACGCCAATTTGAAAACAAAAATAATATTGACTTAATGGAAGAGCTTGGATATACAGTCAATTGAGTCCATTAGATAAGTCAATTGAATCCATTAGAGGTAAGGAAAACGTAATTATGATATTTTTATTTTCATATGTTATGTTATTTTTCACCTCAATTATATTCCGTATTCTTTTGTTTATTGCCCATCGATTCCTGGAGGGCCCGGTCCCTAAATATTTTTCTGGGGGCAGCAAAGGGAACTGGTCCCCTTGAAGTTGCCTCCCATGTACTGAAGATACATTTTATAATGGTTAATTGCAACGTCTTTGAAACCCAACATCGTATATACTTCTTCACACAGGAAAATTGCAGAAAACTAAAAAAATGTAGAGAGACAGTGTATAAATACATAACTGTAGAAACATATGAGAACGCAGAACTGCAAAAGATGGTGAAAATGTAGAAAAATATGAAACTGTAGGAAAGTATTAATGAATATAATAGACGAAGTGCAGTTGCTCCAAACGAGTTGAGCACAAAAGAAAACGTCAGAGTACAGAATCTACAAAAATCATAACTGTGTAGGAAAATCAAACAACAATGTCAATCAATCAACGTTTATTGGCGTAGTGATACCAACGCCGATGGTATGGCGTGATTAGATGGTGAAACGTTCGAAAGAAAATAAATATTTCTGCCTTCGGTGGGACCTGAACCCACGACCTTCCACTTGCCGGGCGGAGGCTCTACCCACTGAGCTACGAAGGACAATATATAATCTCTTTACGAACGTATATATATTGTTGCCAGTTATTTCGCAGAA
>QLNU02014802.1:147191479-147217541 GCA_006491805.2 Dysdera silvatica
CAGGCCCCCATGACACCTTCCCTGGGCAGTGGCATAGATTTTTCAGGGCCAGGCCTCATGACACCTTCCCTGGGCAGTGGCATAGATTTTTTTCAGGGCCAGGCTCCCACAGCATAGGTCGTTGCCAGTACGGGCCCCTGGATTTCATCCGGGCTGCAGCCCCTTCTGCCCCCCCTCTCGTCGGCTCTGCTCTACATGCATTTAACTTACGCAACAAGGCCCCTTTTGTCTAACCAATGTTAGCCTGAATGTTAATGTAAACTCAAAAGCGTCATGCGATGTCCGTTATGGTAATACATTCAAGAGAAACTCGAGTTGAGGCTCATCAATTCAATAAGCATTGAAAGTTGATTGATCTACGTTAAAGAGAAATGTAGTTAAGCATTCACGCATATGTAATTAAGCATGGATGATGAAAAAATGGCAGAACTAGGTGCTGCGTAATCATCAATGAAATATCAACTAATAATTGAACGAAATATAGAAGAAGAAAATCCTTGAAGGTCAACCAAACCCTTTGAAAACGAGAAACGTCTCCGAATTCTGCGAAAAAATTTCCGACTTCGTTCTTTGTAATTTCGTACCTAAGGTGGCAATACTTACTTTCCAATGAAAAATGCTACGTAGTCTTTCTTGACATACACATAAAAGAGATCGTCACGTAGAACCATTTGCTCCACGTGTGTTCCCCACTTTTTGGATGCTAAAGGGAAAAAAGAGTAAGAAGTAAGTGCAAAATGATGCAAGGAAAAGATGAGAATCACGTGCTTTGTAACGCAAATTATAGCCACTCACACATGTTGGTTCTTTAAAAATTTTCCTTTTATTTCTATCTGAAATGTTTGTGTGTTGAAAAAAGTAGGGACCCTGTTTCTAGAAAGCTTCTTCAGTAGGTTTGGTCTGCGAAATATAGGGATTTTTTTTTTTATTCTAGATCAGTGTTTCTCAAAGTGTGGTCCGCGGACCACTGGTGGTTCGCGGCGGCTTGTCCAGTGGTCCGCAGTTGAAAAACACTGTTGTAGATAGTTTGTGAAATGCATCTACTCTAAAAATATAGGTACTTTTATTCTAATGAGTATAGAATTTTATTTTTAAGGGACGCAAAATTTAAAGTTGCTGAATTTTAATTGTGACAATAAATGCAGAATAATATTCTATTATTTTAAAAATATGCTCATTTGTTTACTAGTTATGTGTAGATTAGAGGAGAAAATGTAAAGATTACGGGATTGTGATGGGCCCTAAAATATTGACCTAACGAGGTTTATCGACTTGCTCTTGTATTTATTTTATATCTCTTGCTATGCTAACCCCACCGGAACAACAGGTCCTCATAAGAATACCCACACGAGCTATATAACTTAACCAGAGTAACACTTCCTTAAGGATCCCCTCACACGAGCTGAACATCTTAACCGGGGCAACAATTTCTCACGAGGATCCCTTCAGACACGATCTATACTGTGCTCTTGCAGCTCAACTGGGGCAGCCCCATTCCATAAGAATTTTCATACAAGCGATGCAGTTTAATCGGAGCAACATATCCTCAAAAACATTCCCATACGCTAACAACTCCACCTGGGCAGCCCATCATCATAAGAATACTCATGTAAAGCCCGTCTACTGGCGTATACAGGGATGTTGATGGGGGTTGGTCCCATTTCAATAAAATTTTGTATAATTGATATAGGAATATATGGATTTGCAGTTCTGTAACCCTTCCCATTAAGCCTATAACCCCCTTATGAACATCTGCATATAGTTCGTTCGCGAAAAGTTGGCGGCCAGGTCCTGTTAGCTGAAGTAGCAGACGTGTTGTTCGCGCGCGAAAAACCAGTTACGCCAAGACGCCCTTCCATCTACTGCAATGGAATAACCCCTTTGCTACTTCAGCTAACAAGACAGAGCAGCCAACTTTCCTCGAACGAACCATAGGTCTATGAGCCCACCATCATAAGAATACTCATGAGCAGGCCGTCCTCACAAGAATAATCATGAGCAGCCCCTCCTCACAAAAATACTAATGGTCAGGCAGTACTCGCAAGAAGACTTTTAAGCAGCCTGTCTTCACAAGAATAGTGTATGGAAATTCAGTCCTCACAAGCATAATATATGGAAATCTAGTTCTCACAAGAATAATGTATAGAAATCCAGTCCTCACAAGAATAATGTTTGGAAATACAGTCCTCATAAGAATAATGTATGGAAATCTAGTTCTAACAAGAAAAATATATGGAAATCCAGTCCTCACAAGGACAATGTATGGAAATCCAGTCCTCACAATGATGTATGGAAATCCAGTTTTCACAATGATGTATGGAAATATAGTTCTCACAAGAACAATGTATGGAAATCCAGTCCTCACAAGAATAATGTATGGAAATTCAGTCCTTACAAGAATAATGTATAGAAATCCAGTCCTCACAAGAATAATGTATGGAAAACCAGTCTTCACAAGAATAATGTATGGAAATCTAGTTCACACAAGAATAATGTATGGAAATCTATTCTTCACAAGAATTATGTATGGAAACCCAGTCCTCACAAGGACAATGTATAGGAATACAGTCCTCACAAAGACAATGTATAGGAATACAGTCCTCACAATGATAATTGGAAATACAGTCCTCACAATGATGTATGGAAATACAGTCCTCAAAAGGACAATGTATAGGAATCCAGTCCTCACAATGATATATGGAAATCCAGTCCTCACAATGATGTACGGAAATCCAGTCATCACAAGAACAATCACGAGCATCCCAGCCCTACTAAAATTGCATATTCCTATAAAAATTTAACCTTGAGACGTGTGCTAGAAAAAAGGCACACATTTTTATGGAATTACTAGAAACCGAACTCGAATTTTCAATGTGGTAGTGATCTGGTTTACATCTAGTTTATCGTTGGACCTATATTTTTCCAAACGAGACTTTTATTAAAACGGGCCTGACAAAAGTGAAAGATCGATTCGTAAAAGATTAATCTCAAACTCAAAAAACTACAATTTTAGATTCCCAATAATTCCTTATAAAAAAACTAAGTAATGCATAAAAGTTTATTAATGTTTTTTGTAGCAATTTAGTTAGAAAATGGAAGAATAATTCGGAGTGTAGAAGTTCTTTTTAGTAAGATTTCTGCATTTTAAGGTGTTTAAAAAAGAAGACGAGTATGCCATGGCAGTGCAAATAGGAATATATAATCTCCATTTACTGATGTACTTACTTAGTAAATTCTAGAAGAATTTACGAGTCCTAGAAGGATTTACAAGGTCCAGAAGAATTTATAGTTTCTAGAAAATTTTACAAGTTCTAAAAGAATTTAGAAGTCCTAGAAAAATTTACAAGTTCCAGGTGAAATTGCTAATCATAGAACTCTTTATTAGATTTCATCAGTTTAGAAATAATTACTGGTATGTATATTATAGAGTAAATCCATAATTGTAAATACGTATTATATCCATACGATTTATATTGTAATTAACGTTATAATTAGTTATAGCTTCAACTTGGCGTTTGACATACTTATTTAGTAATAATTAATTAATAGTATACAATTAATGTGTTGTTTCATCTGTTATTTATATTGCGGTGTAAAGCAGTAAATATAAAGTATTTTATTATAAATAAATATAAAGTATTTTATAAATAATATAAAGTATTTTATTATAAATAAATATAAAGAGTATTTTATTATAAATAAATATAAAGTATTTTATTATAAATAAATATAAAGTATTTTATTATAAATAAATATAAAATATTTTATTATAAATAAATATAAAGTATTTTATTATAAATAAATATAAAGTATTTTATTATAAATAAATACAAAGTATTTTATTATAAATAAATACAAGTATTTTATTACAAATAAATATAAGTATTTTATTACAAATAAATATAAAGTATTTTATTACAAATAAATATAAAGTATTTTATTACAAATAAATATAAAGTATTTTATTACAAATAAATATAAAGTATTTTATTACAAATAATATAAAGTAAAAAGTATAAATATAAAGTATTTATTAAATAAATATAAAGTATTTTATTATAAATAAATATAAGTATTTTATTATAAATAAATATAAGTATTTTATTATAAATAAATATAAAGTATTTTATTATAAATGATATATAAGTACAAATATGATATAAAGCAGTAACAGTATGAGGTAGTTAGTGGTGATGATGAATATAAAGCTATAGGCAGCACGAGTGGTTTTGGGGCAGCCAGTATATTATTTAATTTCTTTGTTCCAATAACCAGCAGACCAAGGTTTCCATTTAGTAGTTGCTGTATAATCACTGTATAATATAAAGCTTGTATATACAGTGAAAGCTTGTTGATGTGGCTTCGCTTTAGATGAGCCTTTGGTTAGCGTGGAGAAATTCTTCTTCCCCGTTTAAGGCATATGTCCATTCACTGTTAAAAGTTTCGCTTAATGCGTACGGCTCATCGAATAATGGGGACAAAAGTCTTGTGCAAAGGAAAAAAAAAAGCCTTTTCAAGAAGTATTGAAAACATGGTTTCTCCTCCCGCAAGACCGTAACCAAGATTTATTTCGGGGGGGGGGGGTTCAAAAGGGGTGTTCAAAATTTTACGGCATGTGTCGATGCAATCACATTCAAGGCGGTAGCAAATACCATTAAAGAAATAGTTTCGAGGGAGCGGTCCCTAAGATATCCCCCTCTGGGTATGGGAATGTCTCCCCCACCCCCACGAGTGTTGTTACTTGTTTTTCAAAAGCAATCTTCCAAATTCTTTCGGATTTTTTATACAACATTAAATAAAAATAAATGAGTTTCCGTTATATGCGAATACTAATTTTTTTTTTGTTTCGTTGTAAATTCTTCCGGAGTATTTCTTCAAAATACAATATTTTGTTTCAGTAATTTCTTAATTTACGTTGTCCACTTCATTACTATATAAGTTATAGCTGAATAGCCTGAAGTTTTAGCTAATAAAATTTGCTATTCGCTTAGTTCGGAACCCCCGTTCGTACGAATAAAAAATGGAGGCCCACAATAACCCGTATTAACGAGATGCCACTGTATATGGAAGCTGTACTGTGTATAAATTGTTATATACTGCCATGTAGAAAAGAAAAACTTCCATGTTTATTCATTTTCATTCAATATATATATTTTTTTTGTAAAGAAAACAACGGGATATCCATAGTTTATTGCGTCAATTTTATTATTCTAGCAATAAAATGTAGAAATCTTAAAATATGGATAACTAAAAAATCGATTTATTAGGTATTTTAGTAAGTTAATTCATTATTTTAGTTGGTAGCAGTATACTTCAAACTCTGAATGGTGGCAAGATGGTTGCAAAGAAAAATTCGGATGGCGTATGCAACAGGGACAGAATGCTCAAAATCCACGAATGTATAACTAATTAATACAAAATTTATTGTACGTATTTTTATTACTTAAAACGCACTTTTAAAATAGAAAACTACGGACTCATTCTTAAAATACTAATATGCTATGTAATTCTACAGCTGTACATAAAATTGTTGAATTTAAACATGGCAAGCATATTCTGGAGACAACCAGTATCCTTTGTCAATATTGGTGTAACTAGGCTTCTTGAGGTCTGGGGTGTTAAGTCACTAGACCCCCTAGTTACGCCTATGATTATCATACCTTTATAATATAATTGTATATCACACATCAATTTTATGAGGACTATTGTGCTCAATTTATCAGGTCAATAACTAAATTAGATCATCAAAATGTGAAAGTGACAAAGTCAAGATGTCAGATCATTAAATTCGCCACTAAATCATCAAATATTAAAGTTATCAAAATATGAAATAAAGCAGGCCTTCACTATATATGTTTTAATCCCTAAATCTCCAAATTATCAAAATGTGGAGCAATAAGGTCAAGCTACCAGGTTACTACATATTCTCTATCAAAATTTCATGTCGTCAAAATAAGATATTTATTACTTATTAAAATATTT
Source organism: Dysdera silvatica (assembly GCA_006491805.2). Taxonomy (NCBI): domain Eukaryota; kingdom Metazoa; phylum Arthropoda; class Arachnida; order Araneae; family Dysderidae; genus Dysdera; species Dysdera silvatica. The sequence continues at coordinate 147,197,462 of QLNU02014802.1, forward strand.
AACACACATAAATCAAGTTTTCTTAAGTCGTCAAGTTATGAGGGTCAAAGATAAGACCTACATCGAAATGGGATTCATTTATTTCATTAAAAACTGTTCAATTTTTGTAGCATTATGATAACCAAATCCTCTAATCCTATGACGTTATTTTAGTATTCGTAAATTGAATGATGCAAGCCGGGTCAAGAAAGGTTAAAAACTGTCAAAGTCGTTGTTTTGAAGTGTTAAATAAAATAAAACATTTTCCTATTGCTTTCCTTACGTTCCTATCCTTGAAAAGTCCGCCTGGAGCGCGGGTTGAATAGTTGACCAGCAAGAGGGAAAGGAAAAGAAAAATACGAAAAGAAGAAAGTAAAGAAGACGATAGATACGAGGCAGCCATTTCCCTAACAGGTCCACGCAAGTATTTACGTGATGCTAAACCTTTCACCTCACAAAATTAGTTTCATGAAAAATACAAATCAACTGGAAATCCAAAGCTGGTTGGGCGCGTGTTTGCCTTTCCTGGAGCAAATTTGATGCGCAAGACAACAGTGTTGCGACACGTGGTATTGTACGGCTTGATGGCATCCATCCGTGTACCGTCGTCTGGTTTTATTTAGACTGGACAATGGTTTTGTGATCATAGTCACTCAGATTCTTACGCAAAATTGTGAGTAGAAATAATAGTTTAGGATTACTGGCCTTCTGGAAAGGCACGGCTGACATTGACTCCTCCACCTTGCAAATGCAGTTTCGAGTGTTCTTTCTACTGTGATATGAAAATCGGCGATTCATTTTTAAAGCGGTATCAGGTTGTTTTGTTCGTGCTGATATAACGGGGACCCTATCTTCAAATAATAGGACCACTTCTAAATCTGATGAAAATGAATCGTTTCATTATCCATGTTCTTGGTGTGGCTGTACTTTGTTCGCACTTTGGTCTCCTGTACTGCCAGGCGCAGCCAAAAGATGCGAAGAATACTTCACAGTATCCAAAGGCAATTTCCATCAACCACGAAATGACCGAAGCTAGATTACAGTGGTTGGCCTCCGAAAAATCTTTGAAGATTCTTGTGGGAAAGTTGATTAAGATGACTATGCCCGTACTTATGAGAGAAGCTTACAGTAGAAATGTATCAACCAAATGTATGACTGGTTTTCTGAATTTTATCAGCGGTTTGAAGAAGCTTAAACTATGGGCTTTCCAAAGTAAGTTTGTTTTTGTTTCTATTAGTTGTGTTTGGTCAAACCGAATGTGTAGAATGTTTATAGAATGGTCCATTCCGCTCTGATGAATTGAATGATTGAGGTCATTTAATTTTTCTACAAGTCCCTTTACCCTACTTTAGGGATTAATGAGTTGATTTATATGTATTTTCCAATTAATAAAGCCCAAACATACACATTAATTATAATGGGAGTTAAATTTTTCTAAAGTGTGTTTTTAATTGACTAAATAAATATACCCCGTGTATTGAGAAATGAAGCCAACATATTTTTAATGTAGAAAATACTTATTTGTTTAGACTGCATCTTATTGCAATTTCTTGTAGAATTTTCTGAAGTAGGATACATCGTTTTTCTTTGAATGAAACGTATTTTTTATTGAAGTCCAAACTCAAAACAGCTCTCAAATTTGAAACTTTAAAATTTTTAAATTCATAGACATTTTAAAAACTTATATTTTACTCTACCTTTATTGTTATTTCTTTTTGCTTATTGTTATTTATTATTTATCGTTGTTTATTATTTTGCGAATTATTTCATCCAAGTAGCATTTGGTGTAATAAAATAAGTAATCTTTACTAGGACAGTATTAGCTTAGTCAAATTCCTAAGTTTTTACCCTTTGTTGTCCAAGTGAAATATATAAAATCAAGTGTCTGTGTTTGTATATTGCATACAAAAAACGGAATGTATAGTTTACTTTAAATAAAGTTTGATATTATTACCACATTATTATTAATGGGAATTAATCAGTAGCAGTATTAAAGTAGTCAATTACCATAGTTATTTCGGTTATAAGAATTTGTACGCTATTCCGCATGTGACGTCAGATATATATTTTTAATGAATATGTTGCCCAGAAGATACTCGTAGGTATAGGTGAAACTTGCTAAATGAACATTATTTGAATATAAGGAATTATTGCCATTGAAAAGAGCATTTAAATTTTTAAAAAATCTTGTCATAAAGAATTGATGCTATGTATGGTCTACGTAGGACATTGCATCTCCTCCTTCTGGTTCAATCATTATTATCGGTCATTGGTAAATTATCACAAAAACGTGCAATTTTAAAGTCAAATCGAGTTAACTGCGTAGTAATTATATTATAATTGGTGTTACTTCAACTTTACCTTACCACTTATTACGGTTTTCTAAAATGAAGTCTATTCAAAATTATTTGCTCAATTAGTCAGTGATTCCTGCGAATAAATAAATTAACACTTTTAATCCTCATTAACAAAAATTTGCAGCTCGGTATTGCTTTAATTATGGAAGACTTAAATACTTTCCAGCAATAGCTCGATGTACTTCTGTATTATCCACTACTTTAATATACTCCGATACTGTATGCTTTTTCCCATTTAAATCGTACTTGAAAAAAGATAATTATGGAACGATTCTTTAAATACCAATGTTCTATGTAACACTTCAGCTGTAAAAGCATTGAATTTTGAAGTTGTAAGCACGTTCTGGAAATGGTTCATATTCCTTGTCGTAGTGGGGAAGGGTTGATGAGCAATTCATCAAAATTCAACTAAATTTACTTTTCTTTCCCATCCCCCCATTTTGGAAGGTGGTCTTTCAACAAAAGACGAAGATATTCTACTGTCTTCAATTTCTAACCTAACTATTAGGAACAGTATGTGTCTAATAAACAGGTCTCGACAAATAGCGGCCAAAACGTACTCATAAGACACAAACGGTACTTGAACGTCCTAATAAGAAATCCCAGGAACCTAGTGGGAAAAGATTCTATAGTACTCGCCAATTGAAAACATCTAGATGCCTGTAAAAACACGATATATTGAGTACTGCTAATAACAGTATATGTCTATATATGATCTAGTTAGTGTTTCCGTGGGAAATTCTTCAGTTGTTCCTCAGATTGTATAATCGAGGTCAAATAAATATTAATAGTTTTATTAAGTACATTTGTAATCCTTACACTCATTCACATGTTGTCAGAGTCAGCACGAGGAAGTGAATTTAATTCATGAATTAATGGAATTGCGAGAATTCCAGAATTTATTCATTACGGTTATCATTGTACACAAAATGCTCTTTGTCTACTGTTACAGGAAGGTTTTGGAGTTTTTTTTTTAAACAAAGAAATACTTTGGAATTAATGGATTTCTGTATTCATTACTCTGGCAAGAATGGTTGGTGGGCTGTTTACTCCTCCTCTGTTGTCAGTTTAGCCACATTTCAAAAATATATATTGTTTCGTAAACAGAACGTATTTAATCTGCAGCAACATGGAGGTAGGAAAAACTAGCTCCTCACCACAAACTTTTTCTCCCACGTGCGTGGACAATTCTACAAGTGTTCAATGAAGTTTAGTCTGTGGACCACCATAAACTTCATGCAACCGTCCGCAACCCATATATGAGTATAACTAAATAACATGTTACATAGTGGAAGCATACTTAAAAAGCAAGGTATTATTAACTGCTCAGAGATCAGTTTCGAATCAATAAGATCCTTCAATAATGTTTCACAATAATATTTAATATTTCAATAATGTTCTAATATATAATATTTCAATAAATGCTCACAATAATATATATAATATTTCAATAATGTTTCACAACAATATATAATATTTCAATAATGTTTCACAATAATATATATAATATTTCAATAATGTTTCACAATAATATATAATATTTCAATAATGTTTCACAATAATATATAATATTTCAATAATGTTTCACAATAATATATAATATTTCAATAATGTTTCACAATAATATATAATATTTCAATAATGTTTCACAATAATATATAATATTTCAATAATGTCAATGAATATTTCAATAATAAGCCACAATAATATATAATATTTCAATAATGTTTCACAATAATATATAATATTTCCTCAATAATGTTTCACAATAAATATATATATTTCAATAATGTTTCACAATAATATTTAATATTTCAATAATGTTCTAATTAAGATTTAAGATTGTTTAATGTGAAATTTCGTTCAAACAGGATTGCCGGCATGAGCAACGGGCCTGTGAAGATTCGTTAGTACCAGTAGCACATATTAGATACGGGTCTGTACTTGTAGCGGTTAATCATACATTGTGCTATATTAAAAACTGCCTTTTTAAATTGCTCTTTGAAATGGCAGATTTTCTTTAGCCGACCACTTTTCTAAATCTATCTGACATAAGAAGAATATGAGAAGCATCTTTCCATTATACACTGGCACTTAGAAAATACTCTTTTTTCTATATTTTTTATCTGTGATTTATTATTATTTATCTTTCTGGAATATCCTTCTGATTTTCCGGTTTTATCAAGTTTGATAGGAAACCATAGGGAAAGATCTTTCATGACGCGGAAGCGTCTTAACCTTCCGGTTTTTGGGGTTCATGAAAAATTGAAAGTCATGCCAGAGCTTTTCTGTAATCTTCCTGTTATGTGTGACCTAGAACTGGCAGTTACCATTGGATGTACACTGTCTTCGTTTTTGTTTGACAATTGTTTCGCTACTCTGTCTGGAAGGCCACGGTCAATTGACCTTAGTGAAAAAACAAAGGGCCACAAATTTTTTGCGCGTGGCTACGGTTGGTGACTTAAAACCTTCCATGACAACAATGTAGGCTCTGAAATGTCTTCCGAAACAATGTAAAATGTTATAGGATGGTGGACCACACAATAGCGGAGAAAAACTCCTTATTTTATTAGTGCAGAATACACAGTTCATGTCTTCATGGTCCATAACTGTTGATGAAACATAATGCTCTGTCATATTTTGCGCACCACATTGCGAAATCATATTTTTATATGCTTGGGCGCATATTACTGACTGCATATGTATAATTCTGACAACGCAGCAGTTGAAAATGCGATCGATTCATGTTAAAAGATAACGGAATACCAGCACAATTAATTGATCCAGCATAATCAATTATTCATATTATATACTAATTTGAATCTAAAAGTCGTGGAGAGTATCGCAAAAATTATTTTTGTGATTGATTAATTATGATGGAATTTAGGACGCTAATCTTAAAAAAGCACGCGTTTCATGTGTCTATGGACGAGCTGTTTTCAAACTTTAATTCTCAGTTGGCGAAAGCCTTCACAAACAACATCATTGAGACATTTTATAAATTCTTTAAAGATTTTGCAAACGTGATTGCCCTAGCAGCTCCATGTCCTTAGTTCTCATTAAAGTTATTATATTTGTAAATGGCATCGCTAGCTGACTTGGTGAACATTCATAACAGCAGGGGTGAGCTGAGGTAGATGCCGAAGGACGATCATGACATCCTGAAATTCTTAGAGGACAATACTCATGTCAATGACTGATACCAATCAAAGGACACGAAACAACATCAACCAGAAAAGTAACACTCCATGCTATTTCTCATTTCCAAATAAACGGTAAACAAGCTTTTGGTCTTTTTTTTTAAACCCGAAGAAAGGAAAAAACGGTACTACCTAAAGGGATACCTAAAAATTTCACCCTCTTTGCACATACTAAATATAATAAATAATATGAAGAGACACAAAAAGCGTAAAAGAAGTTTTTCTAAAAGGTAACGAAAATGAGCTTTCTTTCAATCCTCTTTTAGTTGCTCTATTCGTAATCGTTTAGATAGATTTGATCTCTAGCTTCGGTTCATTCATTAATATTCTGTACACAAATGCAGCTACAGAAAAACAGCATCCAAGGAATATTGAAGTATGTAGCGAGCAGAAAGCTTGATTGTGACGTCATTACTGCCAAAAGTCTTGCTCAATTACTGCTTCATTATTTTCAATCTTGAAGGTGAGTCTCGATAGTCATTGCAAATAATCGTGTAAGGCTGAAAAGTAACGAAGCGAGATTTTTAAAGTTAATAATAATAATAATAATAATAATAATTATATTTATTTGTTTCAGACCATGTGTTTATATGCCACAATTATTCATTGCATAATTACATCTATTTAAATGTGATTAGTTTTAGTTATTCAATATTATACATAACATGCAAGTAATAATTCTATACGTTACATTTTCTGTTTAAAATTATCATTTAATGTAATTACTATAACGTAACTTAATCTGGAGCTGAAACCGGTCCATAGTAAATACAATCAAGGTGTATAAACAATCTCTAAACCCCAAATCCACTCATCTTGGACGTTTTTGCCTGACGTTACAAGTAATGTCATTATCACTGATCGTGTTAAGGTGTCTGCTTTAGGGATTTTTTTCCCCTAAAAGTGGCCAAAAGGTATATTCGTGCATTCGTATTAAATCAAGTTCTAATTTATGAAGCCCGAAAAATGCTAATTTGTATTATTGACTACAGTTCAACGCTAAGAAGATGAGCTCTAAGGAAACTGTCATTCAAAACAGATCGATTTTCTTGCGGATGAGTCAGGGAGGCTACGCGATGGATAACTGTTTTTTTTTTTTTGGCGATTGCTTTCCAAATATAATATCAACGTCAGATTCTGCACAAACTTAGTAAACAAAGGTCCCCGTATTGTTACCCGTACCCTATTTTGATTAACCAGCTGCTTCAATTTTAACTAGTATAACAACTTCTGGGGATCAACTCGTCAGCGTTAGACGGTAACTTGTTAAATGTCGTCTTAACTAAGCAAATAAACAGTGTTTTTGTTGCACAAAGTCTGATGAACAGAAGATAAAAATGGATAATAATCTTGACACCCACGTTCCAGCTCAAACTAGAGTTTTACTGTAAGGAAGAAAGTGTTACTGTAAAACAGGTGTTGTAGAAGACACTCTCCTGACTCGTAATTTAACCGTGGATTCTCTGTATGAACTGCGAGTGCCTTAACCTTCTCGGTCATCAGGACACGGAAAATATACTCTTTTTTTTTAGCAGGTTTCAATAGATATTGAACCCGCTATTGCTTTTGGTTTTTCTGTCTGCCTGTCTATACGCAATGAAAAGGACAAGGTAAAGGTCTTCCGTAAATGCAATAATGATGGCTATTGTTAATGCTGAAAACCTACCGAGTTACTTGAGAATTGGAGAGTTGCGAATTAGAGAGTTACAGATTAGAGAGCTGTGAATCAGAGAATTTGCAAATCAGAGAATTTGCAAATCAGAGAGTTGCGGATTAGGGAGTTGAGGATTAAAGAGTTGCGGATTAGACGGTTTCGGATTAGAGAGGTGCGGATAAGAGAGTTGCGGACTAATGTTAATTGAAACCTGCTAAATTTAAATATCGACCTTAGGCAATTTTCTTTCACTTGCTCGTCTTTGAAATTTTCAAGGTTTGTAAGATGTTATTAATATTAGTCTTCTTAGGGTTAACATAATTGGCAATGCATCTCAGTTCCCCCATGAAAAATTACAAGAACCTTCCCCGGTGGTTTAATGCGGTGGCCATTTAATAATTGTGCTAACCCTGGGAAGGGCGATGATATCTGACAAACCTTAAATAGGAAAAAAAAAAAGAGCGTCGTTCCTCTATCATGGTGGCTGAATTGGTTCAGGCACCTCAATTCGAGACACCGTGCCAAAGCCGTGTCTCATTTTTTTCTTTTTAAATTAAGCTCTAGTTCGAAGTTAAACTTGGACGTCAAAGGTAGGAGGCTGTTGTTGCCACTTTATTGTAGTTGTATCAATAATATAATTATTTGTGTTGATGAAAAATGTTTGTTGTCATTATATTCTGGTGGAATCAATAATAGCTACACAAAGAAATGTCAATTGTGATTAATTCTTTACTTTTTAATTTTGGTTATCATGGTAACCCGAAAGGCACGAAATGCCAGAGGGCGCTTTTCTCTTTTTGCTCATTAGTATTCATTCAAGATTTGACGGGTACCCACGTCGTTTTTCTATTTCACTTAAATTCGAATGTTATTTTTTATTCACCAATGAATTTATTGGTTTGTTACGCCGGAACCTTGATATTATTCTTAAATAAACTACTCAATACAGTCCACTATTTATTCAAGTGAACTCACTAAGCTATTCATCATCATTATTATTCATCAGAAGCTATATTATGGTTGCTCATTAACAAGGACGAAAAGAAAATTATGCTCTGAAAGTATCGACGATTCATGTACATCTACGGAAAAATCTATTAAAGCACCAGTTTAGCGTATGAAAGAATATTGCGTACATAAAAAAAGCAAATAAATAAATAAAACTGCAAAAAAAGTCTTCAATGTTATTGAATACATTTTCAACGTTCTAATATTCAATAACATTGAAAGTGTTTTTTTGTATCCAAATAACTTCCTAACACTTTTACAAGCAGTAACAAATAAATATAATCAGTAAGAAAACATAATAAAAAGCTTAGGTATTAAACAACAAAGCAGCTACCACTTAAAAACAAAAAACATGAAATGAAACACACGCCAAAAAAACTGCTAATTTGTTCCATAACTCTAATCAACTACCTTAATATTTCTTGCCAAATAAAACCAAATTAACCGTGAAAAGAGCAACAATATCTTACAAAAATAAAAAATATGCTAAAGGTAAAATAAGAACGACATTCATATTTATTAAAATAATATACAACATTTATAGGCATTTAATTTTTATAGTTTGTTGATTAAAACAATCATCTAATGCATGCCCATACGAAGTTTTAAATTATAATAGGCGCAGCATAGGTAACCCTATTTTTGAGTCTGTCAAAAGTACATCGCGAGATAAATGAGATGGACTTGTACTTTCTAATAGGTCTTCTTACGAGGGAAGAACGTGTCATGACCCGTTATAGGTAACACATACCCGGTGACCTTTATCAAGGTCTTCGGAGTCGGTTTATACCATTAAGTCAGCCGATAGTTGATTCGAGATCTCTGACGGATCGGAGGTCAAGACGACGAAAATGCGCTAGAATCCGACAAAACGGGATTCTGCGCAACCTTGCCTACGTTCTGGTGAACTTGAACTCAATATCAGCCTTTCACTTTTTACGATTCCGCTCACAGGATGTGAATCTCATTTACTATGAGAGGGATCATGTTGTTTTCAAAGAAAAACAATTTCAAATTCCAAGACATTTTCGATCTTTCCTCCTGTGGCTTAATGTTTTTAGAAAGTTTGTGTGTAATTATACCACGCTGCGTATATGTGTGTGTGTGTGTGAAGTTATTTTGTTTCTCTGTACTAACATCTTTTTTATGTTTTTTCAATATCCAATGTCCTCTTATAGATGTAATTAATCTCTGTGGGTTTCTTGCTTTTCCATTTAAGGACACACGTAAGCATATTAATAAATAAATATGCTATCCTTGCACTATACAAGATTATCTGACTAATAATAAATAAATACGTAATCCTGTATTTGTTTATAAAATGTTCAAATGGACGGTCTTTACTCATTAAAATATTACAATGATTCCATTTGGAATCGAAAAATTCTCGAATTATGAAGGTTAAACTATTCTTAGAAAGAAATATTAATATATCGTATTAGTTTATGGGTATTAATGGTATCATTAGTTAGCAAATATTAATGGAATCATTAGTTAACAAATATTAAAGGTATCGTTAGTTAACAAATATTAATGGTACCATTAGTTAACATATATTAATGGTATCGGCAGTTAACGTATATTAATGGCATCATTAGTTAACTAATATTAATGGTATCATTAGTTAACAGATATTAATGGTATCGTTAGTTAACAGATATTAACGGTATCGTTAGTTAACAAATATTAACTTATATTACTAGTTAGCAAATATAAAATTATATTATTAGTTAACAAATATTAAATCATGTTAGTTAACGAATATTAAATCATATTAGTTAACAAATAATAAATCATGTTAAGCAATACATTTAAAACTACTAGTTAACAAGTATTAATCATGTTAGTTAACAAATATTAAATCATATTAGTTAACAAATATTAAATTATATTATTAGTGAATAAATATTAAACCATATTATTAGTTAATATTAAATTGGCATCAGTTAACTGAATTACACAATGGCACACATCTTGCAACAACAGCAAGCAGCTACATAACCGCAATTTTCTAGAACTAACCAGGGGCTGAAGCGAATGAGCTGTTATGGTACCAGAATATGGAACGCCCTTCCTACCTCCTTACAACCAGTAAACACACTCCCCCTGTTTAAAAAACTTCTTTATAAATACTTATCGAATTAACGCTTTTCTGCCTAATGCAACGAAATAGCTCTACCTGGGGCAGCATGTGCTCTGTTAGGCATAATAGTCTTTACCCATTGCTGCCCAGGTGAATCATTCTATGTTCAGCAATATGTTAGAGTATATATATATATATATAATCTATGTGGGATTCTCCTGAATAAAGTCTATCTTACCTAATACTGACAGTAGATGATAAAAAAAAAATTAAGAGGATATCAGCGATAACCTAGTCATTTAATTCTTCTATTAATTTTTCTCCATGTTTAGTTCTTCCTTATAAAAAAGTAAGGTTTCTTGCTGTTGCGTTCAAATTTCTACACTTTTTAAGGATTTGACCTTTTTGGAATTAGTCAAGTCTTCACTACTGCGAGACAATGCAAGGTCTAAAACTGTATGTACCTTTGTTTCTTACGGACTCTTGTAAATCCTTGGTTACAGGAAAACCATTAAAGGGTCTTTTGGGCACCATATCTACATTATGCAGTTTAGTTATACTTAAAAGCTAAGGTCATGCGCAAGAAGAAGAGGGACTCAGAGGTTAACGCCCCTATTTAACATGGTTACTTGCTGAGAAATTAACTTCTTTATGAGGGAAAATTTTGTTTGCATCAAAATGCCTTCTTTTTCATCAGAAACACTTCTCTTTATGAAAATCTGTACATAAGCTTGCTTGCACGTGTATTTACACTTATTGTTGTACGTGTATTTATATCTGTACTTGTACGCGTATTTATATCTGTATTTGTATCTGTATTTATATTTGTACTTGTGCATGTATTTATACCTGCATATTAACTTGTACGTGCTTTTATACCTGTGAGTGTACGTATATTTATAATTGCAATTGTACGTGTAAAGACTTAAAGGAATATTAAGTTTTGCTTTCATTAATATGCTTTTTAACAGATCAGAATATCCTTATTTAGATAAGAATTTTTAAATGTTGATACAAACTCAACTTCAGACATGTCTTAATATTTCAATGTTTTAAGGCCTTATCAATAAAAATTTTCCAATTTTTAATCATAATTTCTCTTTCAAGCGTAATTTTATCGAAAGAAAAAATTTGTTGCATTTGTATTAAAACTTCCGTTCTTCTGTTGCCAAATCCTTGGGATTTTAACCACCGAATTAACCACCATTTTGATATATAAGTTGAGGAAATTGCACATGCGTTGTCGTATGAAATTTAATATTCGGCTATTACACAGTCTGTTCATAAATGAAGTTGACTAATTCATTGGATGAAAGTTATTTGGCATTGCGCATAATGCTCCCATTGCAATGAAAATGACTTTTGATTTTTTGCCATAATCATTGAACTGCGTCTCTTTTTCTCCTAAAAAAAACCGCTCTAGCTTGAGCTACTTATACATGGGTATTACATTATTGTTATATTGTAAATGTTATACGTTACATTATTGTATAATAAATTCCCCCACGAAAACTCACAAAAATCTCGCCCCGGAGGCTTTCTTGTGTTGACCATATTTGGCAATTGTGTTATCCCTGCGGAGGGTAATAATATCTTACATCTTTACATACGGAGAAAGAGAGCGTTGTTTCCTGTCCTCATTCATCTAGCGGTCTAAGACACTATAGGCTAAACGGAGGGACCCTAGTTCGAATCCAGGATGGGGAAGGCGTCTCTTTTTCTCCTAAAAGAAAAAAGCTCTAGCTTGAGCTATTTATACATGGGTTTCGAAAATCATTGTATCGTTCAACTTCTTTTGTAACTCCTTGTATTTGGTGATCTCATCAATTTCTTCGTCTCCAATTCTTGCATCTCCTTGTATAAGTCAATAGTCTTCACTTGTTTCTTTTCCACCATTGTCAAATCGAATATAATGTGAACAAGCTGCTTATCTCTCAAGATTCAAAAGTGACATAATAACTTGTTGCTTTTAATTACATTTCTGCTTTGTGACCTCACGAATTTTTGTTAACTGGTATTTTATAATTTTTTAATACATTTAGTGCATCGTTGAGACAACATTACCATACTTTTACAAGCACTGTGTCTGCGAGATAATTTTACAGCCACAGATCAGATAACCATTATATCCGCTGCCTAATCATATATTTAGCCACGACATCCTTGATCTTGATTTAAATATTGACATACGCAGAGGGGGTCTATGGGAATCACAAACCCCATGGCAATGCAATTTTGTTTGTATAACCATTTGAATATATAGAATCGTAGCTCTACAACATCCCTTAGTACCCTGTAACTCCCTTATGAACTTTTTGCGTAGATTAATGAATTTAATCTCAAAATCATTGAAGTGTCAATACAAGAAGACTTTTCTGATAGAATTACGTCTGAAAAAGAATTTATAATCAAAAACTAGAAAATTAAATGGACCCTGCTTTATAAGCGTTAAAATAATATGAACTCACGTCTGAACTTGAACGTTGTGTCAAAATTTAAGAATGTATCTCTAAATAACGGCATTTGGAATTATAAAAACTTCTAGAAAGTTTTAAAAACAGCTAAAGTTTGCAAACATTCTGTATCAACCAATTTTAAAGCCCAAGTTTTGAAACCTATCAAGGAAAACGGAAAATACACGCATACGCCGCATGGGCATACTACAGACGTAGCATTGAGAGACAACGACTGTACGACCAGAAGACGACGTAGCATGAAGCAGAAGAAATAACGATACATGAGGGTTGTGCAAAGCAAAAAGTGTATTACAAATTTTTTATTATACATATTTCTACTACGCTTATAAGCATTGTACCTTTTTTCATTATGGCCCTAATAGTTTTCCTCTAACCAAGATTTTGCGAATTCCGTTGAGCACCATGTGGACACTTGCAATTTTAGACTTCGTATTGCTGCAGAGCAGCGAGAATTTGAACGTTTACAAGAAGGTCAAATCGTAATAGAATTGAAAATTTGAATACCATAGTGAAAACCCTTATTTTATGATAAGAAAAAATCATGGAAAACTAACAATATGATATTTATTATAATTATTATTATTATATTATTATTAATATAATAATAATAATACTTTATTTATTCTTCTTGGAACAGTCGTTGTGACAATACATGACCACATAAAGAAAGGTCCTAAGTAAATATCTATGATGAATGTAACAGGCTGGAGGATCTCAGACTGATTCAACATAATTATTCACACAAACAATACATACAGCCATCAGGCCATTTCCACATGTTAAGCTAACGAGGGAACCTCGCAAAATGTCAGAGCTCAATTTTTCTGAATTTTGATTTATAAGCCAATGTCACCAAGTAGATGAAGAGTCTAAAATCACATTTGGCCCATTCGACCTGCGAGCCAAGCTACGGCCCACTGAAAATAGAGCTCACCCTAAGATGATGCTTCGCAGCAAGGCATCATCCTACGATAGATACTTAGCTGCACGACGGGTGAAAACAGTGTTTTGGAATATTTGGCAAGCATTAAGAACCAAAAATTTTCGTAGAAAAATTAATAAATATGAACAAAGTATAACGTATATTTAAAATGTTCATTTTAGTTGTACCTGAAATAATTATACATTGTATATGCTGGTGTAAAAGTAAAAAAAATTTGAAGATTTTGCCTTACTTTTGCATAACTGACAAATTTTGAGATCATTTTTGGCGAAGAACTCGAAAAAGCCGCCTGGTACGTAAACCAGTCTTGAATAAATAAGACGCGATCCTTCAATTTTCAAATCAGTAGCAATCATCACTTGCCTGTGCTTTCATCACCTTTGACCTTTTTAATTTTTTTTTTTAAATGAAATTCCAAGTCTTATTTGTCATTATTTCTTTCTTTTCCACCATAACAAAATCCTTTTCTCACATTGTTTGTGCAAAATACGGGAAGCCAGCTTATTTTGTATCAGATTATAAGATGGATATTGAGAAAGAAATATTTACATTTGCCAAAACTTTGATAAGTGGGTTAACATACGAAACGAGTGACGAGAATATATTTGATATTTGTTTAAATAAAATAAAGTATGATGCAATACAGGGTAATTAATGAAATAAATGATGATGAATATGATGAACTAACTAATTTTTTATCACGCTTAACTTACATATTAGAATATATAAAAAGGGTAGTCGCGTTTGCATGCAATTGATCAGAAAAAGTACGTTCGTCAAAAAGCATACAGCATCACGCAAACAACACACTTTCACGTCGACAAATTTATCGCTTTCGGAATTATGTTGCTTCCCAGGGTACAAGATGTGAAAAACTGTTAAGGATTAAAGACGAAGAATTTGAGAAGTTTAAAAATGCCCGGGAACATGCTTTATTAACAGTTCACGATTCCGATTTAAAGTTACGGTTTCTGAGCATTGCAATGAGAGAAAATCTCACAAACTTTAGCGCAAGTGATGCTTTTCTATTAAAATTTTAATAAAAGAGCGTGGCATAACAAGTAGAAGGATCATCAAGATCGTTACGCATGAACCTACTAGGAACACAACCGTTTTGGAAATAAAGCTGTAGAATTCGTTCTCATGGTTACAGATGAAATGAGCAACCATTCTTGATATTAACTATTTGTATCACGATTGGTCAGTTAAACAGTTTACTGAAAGAGACGATCACTGGTAGTGACGAGCCTCACGAATTGTTAGCAAAAGCAGCAAAACCCTCACTTTGTAATCACACACTTTGGTTGGCTTCACAAAGTGAAGTTTACCTTCACTTTTGTAACTGGATTCGACAAAGGCAGTCATTCACTGCCGAAACGATCGTCATCCACCTAATTAAATAATTTTAACTGTGGTAGTCGTGTTTAAATAGTTTATTATTGTTTCAGCACAGTGTTTCACGTTACTAATTAATCATTCTTTTGATGAGGTTTTAAACACTGACCACGGAGGATTCACTAAAAAACTGGCATCTACGCGCACTCTGTCGATTAAACCCCTTGACTCCCAAGTTTTATTTAGCCGATGTAGGGCTATATACCAGGCTGTGCGGCGGCAAAAACGATATCATCATAACATGTGTAACTATACTAACTTTATGGGCTTCGGCCAAATTTTTTGTAGGGGTGGGCAAAGATTACTTCAGCAGAAATAAAAAACCTTCATTCAAAAATACCATAATTAAATTATTTAAATAAGTATTTAATTTATTTAATTAAATAATAAGACAATTTAGTTAAAAAATAAATAAAGCAGTGGCATATTTTTGCTCTTGAGAAAAAAACCCAAACTGAAATGCTTTTTAAAAATTCAAGGAAGGGCAAGTGCCTACTCTTGTCCTATGCTACCAACGCCCATGACTAACTTATACATAAAAGCGAGGAATTTATTTGAAAGATTTGTGGTATTCATCAAAATGATTTTCATTGCACAGTCCTGGAAAATCTTCACAACCAGAGCACATTAGCCGAGTATTTTTTCCAACGTTTTCAATTGTACAAATACGACATCGTTTTTGGGGACGTTTCTTTTGGTCTGTGCTTAGAATCTGAACGAGTTGATGAAGACTTTTAATTTCGTCTCTTTTACTACTACTACCACCACCACCAGAAAATATTTGTTCATAACTTTCATTGTACTTCATAAGTATTTTTTCGGGATATTTCATAATAAAATCTTTGAATTTAATATGCTGACCACCAGCATTTCTATGAATGACAAGACCATTCAAAAATATTCTACAAGCAATGTGAATAACAAACGTTTTAAACCACGTTTACGATTTGTGAGCTGGATTATGTGGTTACAGTAACTTATCGATACGGTGGACATGGCCCACCATGAAGTTACACTTTTAAATATATAATAGTTTGTAGATAGATTCTTGGTTTTCACAACAAGAATGGCGTAATTCTTACACACTCGAATGAATGACGTACGGGGTGTACGTCCTGGTCGTTAATTACTGAAATGAGAGGACGTACGCAGCGTACATCCTGGGAGCCAAGAGGTTAAGGGGGAAAAACGCACTCTGAGTACTATCAATCTTCTCACGCCGTATCTCATTCCGTAACAATCCGACCTATCATTTCTGCTGCTGGACAATTATTACCACAATTTCTGCTCACCCATCAGGAACCAAAGGGTGTATTCGATCCACGGGTACAGGAAAAGTTATTTAATCTCCTAATGTTATTCTGGAATGTTCCAAAAGTTGCAAATCCTCTACCGAAATATATAAGATGTTCCTCAGCGAAGTACTCAAACCGAACGTAACATCAAAATTTCTATTAATTATGGATTCGTGGACAGGTCAAATGGGCAAAAATATATTTGATAATGCATTTAGTCAAGCCAGTCTTTCAGAGCAATCGAAATTGATGATTATACCACCTGGAGGGATAGCACTCATACAGTCATACGACGTATATTTTTTTCTTCAATGGAAATATTTCGCTAAACGCTTAACACGATTTTGCCTTTTGCATTATTGTGATCATTTAAGCTCATTAGAAAGGAATAACATCACAAAATTACACTCTCTTATTCGCAATCAGCTGCCTTGCCCCAATTTCTGTAATATGATAATAATCTATGCTTGGTGGAAATCAATGTACCCGGTACGAAAGCCTGAAAAATTCTTCAATGTGCAAGAAATTTGTTTTAATTTCACGGACCAAGTGTGTCACGAAATGGACTGCGATGGTAGTTCATTCATTTGTTGCAATCATTGCTCAAAGTTATTATGCTTTTCTCGTTTGTACATTGATTTTCATTTCCATTAAAAGCGTTTTAGACTCATCGAGGTCAAGAGCGCAATTATACTTCTTGCAACCCCAGCAGTTAGCGAACCCACAATTTTTTCCCTATTCACGTAACTTCATTTTCATACATAAATACTCCATATTCATAATTCAAATCAGTTTCATATGTAAATACTCCATATTCATAATTCAAATCATTTTCATATGTAAATACTGCAGTGGTAAATAATTACATCGATTTTGAAAAGGGCATGTAAAATTTTTTGCAAAGGACCCTCGGCTTTTCCGCTGCGACAGGACCTCGTTTCTGCAAGACTCAGAAAGCTAAACTTCTAACAGGAATGAAAGTAACCCACAGTAAGATGATTTCAAGCCCTGCGGTGGCGCAGTGTGGTAACGCGTTCTCCTAGTGCGCCGCTAATCCGGGTTCGACTCCCAGCAGTGCAAAGAACGCTTACTCAGAGATCTCATAAAGATCGCACTGCTCACTGTAGTCCGGGGTTTGGTTCCCTAGGCCTTAAGAGGTTCGGATTCCTCGGAAAACAGTAGGTCCCGGCGCAGCATGACCACTGTAGTCTTTGAGCCGTAAAACCAAAAAGAAAGCAAAGCTTTCAGTTCATTTTCTACTACTAGTTGGACAATCCATGCAGCCATACACCTATTCCAGCATGGTGCTTTGCTGCGAAGCATCATCATAGGGTGAAGTCTATTTTCAGTAAGCCGTAGCTGGACTTCCAGGTCGAATGAGCCAAATTTGATTTTGTATCCTTCACCTGCTCTGTCATATTGGCTTATAATCCGAAATTAAGAAAATCGAGCTCTGGCAGTTCCCTTATAAGCTTATGTCTATTGAGCTTACTATGTATACGAAAGCAACAATGTACACGACAAGCTTATGTATATTGAGCTTATTATGTATACAAGAAATATTATCTGTCCAATTTATGCACACACTTTCGTCATAGTATTTCGTTCATGATATAAAAACGGTTCTAATGATGTCTCTTTGTTTAATCAAAGAGCATGTGGAGGAATTAATTACTTCGAAAAGTCTAATGCATTTTGAAGGTTCATTTTTTTTTGTACACCTAGTTGTAGGATAGTACAGTGAACGGCTTAGAAGCTAACCTATTCACTGTAATATACTTCAACCAGGATAAGAGGAGTTTACACACAAAATGGTGCTATCACCCCAGCTAGAAATTTTCTACAGAAAAAATAATTATCTGTAGATTTTTATAGAAATCTGCAAAAAATTTGATTAACTGAATTATAAATTTATGCCTTTTAAATTAATCTACAAATTTCTGCAGTTCTCACTGCAAAACTCTGTCTCACAACAGAAAATGTAATTTATTTTTTGTGGAAATCTGTAGATATTGTGAATTTAATTGTTTCCCATCAAAAATATAATTTCTATTCTGTAGAAATCTGCAGATATTATGACTGAATTTTTCCATCAGAAAATATAATTTATATTCTGTAGAAATCTGTAGATATTATGACTGAATTTTCCCATCAAAAATATAGTTCATATTCTGTAGAAATCTTCAGATATTATGACTGAATTTTCACAGCAAACAATATATAGATTTTTTATATACTTTGTAGCAGTGACGTTATGGGACACTTTTTGTTTGGGGGGCAAAACCACATATTTTTTCCGATTCAAATGTTTTCCAAATTATATTTTATTTTGCTTTGCTCAACTGACAGAGAGGCTAGTTTTTCTCGATTAGGGGGGGCATTTGACCCCCTGGCCCGCACGCCACTACTTTGTAGAAATTTGCAAACACTTCCCACGTACTTTTCACTTTTTAAATGTGGGAAAAAATCAGTAACTTTATTTTGGGAGGACACATCAGCACCTCCATGCAGTACAAGGCCGTACCTAAGGGGAGGGAGAAAGGCGGGTTCAAGGATTTTTTAATTAATTAATTAATTCCTGAAATAAAAATTCGGCCTCTATATAATATATCTGATATTAATATTTGTTTGTATATCCTATAAATATTTAAAAACTTAAATTATTCTTTAAAAATAAAAAAAATTGAACTTGTTATAAAATATCTATTCATACTAATCGGTTATATAACCTATGAACATATCTTAAATTAGTTAATGAAAAGAAAATGGACTGTAATAATATGCCCTTTTTTTATCCATCTTTGCCAAAATAAGTATCTATCAGTCGTTGGATGACGCAATAACTTTGTGAGGTGTCCATGTTATAGAGATTTTTAAAATGACATCCTCGTTATTTTACATATACAAAAAAAATGGTAAAATACTTATTTTATTGCAATAAATATCAAACGTTATATAAAAAAGATGTCTGGTACGATCCGAAATAAATAAATAAATAAAATATATTTTAAAACATGAGGTTAAGTAAGGAAAAAACGACCCCTTGACTACCTATATAAAACAATATAAGAACCCAGTTAAAAAGTCCGCAATCGTCATGCGGCTATGGTCTTTCACTCTCGGCCCGATAAACCGGGTTCGAAACAAATGTTGCCCCCCAATTTTTTTTTTCTTTTGTGACATCTTGATTCGCTGACATTACTTCCGAGGCCCAAGTTCCCCATACTACTGTCCTGTCTGGGATTACAGCGCCGCCCCCGGCGGCCACCCTTCCCAATGAAACCCTTGCACAATCCTCCTCCTCCTCCCCATATTACTATCAAAATCTGTAGATAACATTCTGCGGATAAATTTCTGCAGATTTTTTTCTTCAGTCCGAAATAACTACACATTTCTGAAGATTTTTTTTGCAGATTTTCTGCAGAATTTCTCTATCTGGGACCTATGGGCGCCCATATGAGTGCTTCTGTGGGGTGGGCTGAGAAATATTATTACTTTCTTCTCAAGACTGTCAAACATTTTAGTGAATGTACAAGATACTAAAATGCTACAAAAATAATTGATACTGCTTGGCAATTAGTAATGAGCTAAAAAGTATCTTATTTTAAAATGTGACTGTAATTTTTTTTTTTAAGTAAATAAATGCATAGCAGAACCGGGCAAATTAAATTTTTAAATGACTAGGGGGG
>QLNU02014802.1:147217641-147238266 GCA_006491805.2 Dysdera silvatica
GACAAAATGGTCGCTCTGCGTCATGTCGGAAACAGGAACATGGAAGTCATCTTCGCAATATACAACCCTCCAAATCCGCAATAGCAGACCATGCGGTGCAGAATGGTCATTTGATTCTTTTCGACCAAACGAAGGTTCTTGTTAAATCCTCGGATCTTTGGCCTAGGACATATAGGGAAGCGACAGAAATTTCGGAGCAACCTAACAATTATAATAAGGAAGATGAAAAAAATATTCTTTATTCTTGGTCACCTATTTTAACGAATTTATAACTTTTGTTTCTATTTTTATTTACTATTTATTTTATTTATTATTTCCTACTGTTTTCCAGTTTTGGTGCTCTCATCAACGTCTTTTATGCTAGCTTTGGCCGAACAACCGGCTCTCATGGCGATCACCAAAGTATTGTAATCGCAAGAAATACGTTTGACAAAGTTTACTTTCATCACCGACTGAGACCACTTCAGAAGAAAGTTTGCAAAAGACGAACCGAAACGTCAAGTTTCTTTGATTAATTAAACTCTGGCTATATTTTCACACAGTCCGTACTCGAAAAATATTCTATACAATTATGATATTTATTAGTGGTACAATCCTACTAATGTCCATTATTGTGAATGATATTATGGCCAGAGGCAGACTGGGTCCTCTCAAAGGGCGCATACCCTGGATTTTCGGAGGGCGCAAGTCCGTTGAGCCACAGACTGCTAAAAAATTTCCAACTATCACCCATAAGGGGCACCGGCTCGAGCGTTAGCAGCCCAGTCCGCCCCTGACCTTCGCTAATCACTAACATGAAAGTTTGTATAATATTTGATGTATGCTGAAAGTTTGTTTGTTGTATGGTAGAGATTTGTTTCATGTATGGTGGAGGTTTGTATGATGTATAAAAGTTTGTATGATGTATAAAAGTTTGTATGATGCATGATTCATAATGTATGATGCATGATTCATGATGTATGATGCATGATTCATAATGTATGATGCATGATTCATAATGTATGATGCATGATTCATGATGTATGATGCATGATTCATAATGTATGATGCATGATTCATGATGTATGATGCATGATTCATAACGTATGATGGAAATTGAGCAATGTTGCTGCACTTTAATTAAGGCTTATTAGGGGAAATAGCAGCTTATGTGAACATAGTAATTAAGTTTGCAGAGAGTTAGCGATGAAAAGGACGGGAAAAAGACTCGCTTGAAAGAGATATGGGGAGGCGCGTAAGGAAAATGACACTATGTGCTGAAATTTATGCCAATAATGCTTGATTAAAATTTCTTTGGAGACAGGATTCAGTTACACATGTTTATGCTGAGATAACGAAAGCAAATGCTCAGAAAATACTTTTTATGCAAGAAAATCATCACTTGACTTTATTAAAATACGTATCCTTGTGTCAATCTTTTTTAGTACCTGAGAAATCTGGACTGGATTGGGGATTCGAAGTGGACTCGTGTGAAGTTAAGAAAGAGTTAGAATTTACGGCCGTTCAAGTTGCAATTTTGTAAATATCATTATTTGATTAAATTAAATTAAACTAAATCAAATTAAATTAAATTAAATTAAACTAAATTAAATTAGATTAAATTTAATTTAATTTAATGAAATGAAATGAAATGAAATGAAATTTAATTTAATTTAATTAATATCATTGTTTACAGTAATTTGATTTCATCAAATTACTGTAATAGGCATTTATAAGACATTTTAAGCATGTTTTATTGTTATACGAGTTGTTACTCTGTTATGTGCAACTAAATATATGTCTATACCTTGCGATGTTTTTAAAATGTCCCATTATTCTGATTTCCGTTGTATTTAAATCAGCAACATGGAGTTTTTGGTATTATTGGGGAAGGGGTGCATATTTATATACTTTTATACATCAGAATATATGTAAAATATATTTAAAATATATATACTTTTATACATCACAGTATATGTAAAATATAAAATATATATACTTTTATACATCACAATATATGTAAAATATGTTTAAAATATATATACTTTTACACATCAAAATATGTGTAAAATATATTTAAAATATATATACTTTTATACATCCAAATATATGTAAAATATGCTTAAAATCTATACAGTGGAGCACCCATGTAGGGGGCCGAGGGAGCCCGGTCACCCCCTTGGACTAACAAAGCGAAAAATAATTACTCAAATAGACACTGGTCATTTCTTCTTTTAAAGTAAGATTGAAAATAGTGATAATCCCAATAACATTTCCCTGCACTCTGGTGACATTGATGAGACTGCTCTTGAGAAAAGCAACAGCAGTGGCCCGCGACTGTCTTCAAACAACTTTGTAAGAGGTAAAGGTAGAGCAAAACATAATATCAAACACAGTTGAAGTGGAAATTCTGACTGCAGATATTTTTACTTATGTGAAGAAATCTAACCTCACTGAAGAAGGTAGGATAACAGTGCTGAAAATCTTTGGGAACCATATGCAAATTGAAATCTTCCCACGACTATCATTGGTGCTGTATTAAGTCAAGGAAAACCTCACCACAGGCGAAATTTCTGCTTACCTTGGATGAGTAAGCATAAGTATATAGCTTACTCAAAGAAAGAAGACAGTGCTTATTGAAAATTTTGTGTTCTCTTTTCACCACATAAAGTCGGTTTAAGATCGACACAAGCCAAGGATCAATTTGTTTCAAAAGAATTTAATAATTGGAAGAAAATGCCATTGAAGAAGTTCAGCCAACATAGAACTTTTCTCTATCATAAGGATTCAGTTCTCAAAGCCGATGATTTTTTAAGGGTCATGGAAGAGAAAAAGGCTTCTGTGGATGAAGTAATGGACAGAGGGCAAGCAAAAGCAAGTTTTGCAGAATAGGGTTATTCTTAAACCTATTATCAAAACGGTAATTTTTTATGGAGGACAAGGGCTGGCCATTGTAAAATTTTACGAACATAATCTAGTACTACTTCTAATAATTTAAGTATCTTGCACTGTAGAATTATTAGTAATTTAATAATGATAAATGAGCACAAAAGGACAACAAAGGCGAATCTTTCAAGGGGGCTGCGATTTGTTCCCAATTCCCCTTTTCAGCCAAGTGTCCGGTACTTTTCATCGCATTTTCCATGATATGATCCCAGCTCGGGGTGAGGGGGAATTGCCCCATCCCCCTCCTTGAATCCGTGCCTAAAGACAACCACCGTAACTGATATGGCCTCTGACCATTTTTTCCATCTGCCCCCACCTTGGGAATATTCTGGGTGCGCTACTGAGTATATATATTTTTATACATCACTATATATGCAAAATATATTTAAAATATAGATATTTTATACATAATATATGTAAATTTATTTAAGTAATATAGGTACTTTTATACATCAAAATATATATAATATATTTAAAATATATATACATTTATACATCACAATATATATAAGTTGCAGTTTATTTTAATCATTGGGGATCAAGCCCCATGGGCCTATAAAACTCTTTTGTCTAAAATTTAGAGTGAGTACGTTTGCTTTTGAAGGGATCGTAAAAATTTAAGGTACGAAATAATTTATCAGAAGAAAACAAAAAAATTAAATAGTTTATATAGGCTATATTAAAATAAACTAAAGAATTGGTTGCTAGGGAGATGCAAAAAATGGAGGGGGGGGGTAATGAATAAATGTGTGTAATTTAAATGTTCTGAGAGAGTTTTACTAAATGTATATTCTCTTAAACCGTTTAAGTTACGTGAAGAATAAATATGTATATTTTAATAAGTATGTGAAGATGAAAGTATGAAGATAATATTTAATAAAATATGAATACTAATATGTGCATAATAAAATATATAGTATATATATATTATATATAAATTCTCTTATTTATGAGCTTTAAATTTAATGTAATTTAATATACAGGGTATCTGGGCTAAAGGTATAGAAAAGTAATGACTTATACTGGGAGAATGACACAGGGTTAGTTATAAATTTCAGTTGCATTAAAGATGGCAACTCCTTAAGTTTCTTTTCAGATTAACGAATTTTAATGTAATCACCATTAGTGGCTCTGCGGATATCCAAATATTGTTAGATCTCTTGCCAAGTAGTTAGTTACATCTGAGGTATTATTAAATCAATATCGCTGTACAGATCATCCAAATTACGAACTTTTTGTTGGTACACAATCATTTTATTGAGGGCCCCAAGCAAAAAAGTCCAACGGCCTTATGTCCAAAGATCTCTGAGGCCAAGCAGTAGGGCCTTCTCTTCCGATTCAGCATCCAGGAAAGATCTTATTGAAAAACTTGGTAACATCTCCATTAAAGTTTGGTGGAGCAGTGTCTTGCCGAAATGTGAAATTTAGTCGAATATGTGGAACAGCAAAGTTCTCGAACAAGTCAATGTTTCTGCGTCCTGCCACTATCGGTTCTGCGAAACAAAATGTGCCGATGATTCCATTTCTAAGCATTCCTTACCACAAGTCAGCATACGACTGCTGTGGAAAGCAGCTCAACGCAACTGTCAACAATGCGCATGCGCGACCATAGCAAACTTGGAGCAATTCCCTATCATTGTCGTAGCACTTCCATAACTAGTCATATGTGTTTCTCTCAGTATAAGGCATTACTTTTGGATACCTATGGGAACACCCTGTATATATATATATACAGTACTATAAATTCACAGTCTATATTGTGTGTTTGATTGGTTTCATCCGTTTAGTTTTACCAAGTCCTTCCTATGGACCCCAGTTAATAATCAAAGGCGTCTGCATGCTATATGAGCTATTCCAAAAGTGTGACCTTCCGGATTTGGTGGTAGTATTTATTATTTATGTTTAATGTATTGTGGTGGCTGGTGGTATTCTATATTTTTGGGCACACGGCACCCAATGCACCCACTATATCCGGAGCAACCGTAGTCTTCCCCCTTCAATTTCTTCAAACTTTCATTTGCAAATCCTTGTATTTCATTATCTTTCCAATATTCTTTTCGCGTGCCCATCTGTCAGTAGGCACAGCAATATCAGTTAACTAGACACGTTTTTTCTGTTACTGTAATGCCAGAAATGTTGTGCAGAAGGTTATCATTATAATATTTGAAATGCTCTTGTTAAGAAGTGCAAATAGGCATAGGTCACAATTTTGAAATTGGAAAGCACCTGGGTTATTTGCCGTGTTATTTCTATTTGACGTTTGGTCTGCTGCCGACTTTAGAAACTCTAAGTATTAAGTTTGCTTTCCTTGGAATCCTTAATGGCAACAACCAAGGAAGCCCACAAGCTGGACACGTAGTATTTCTATTGTTGAAGCCCACAGCCCACACGTGTATTTTTATTGCTAAACTTGCTTTTGTGCTTTACTTAAAATTCGTGTTAATAAATAATATAAATTCACTATTTATGTTAATGGTGATTAAATGGTGGCCTTCACGTCAAGTCTGGTCCAGCAATTTATGCAGTATAGCCCGCGTATTACTATAATTTTATTCAATTAAATTAAGTAAAGATCATGTCAAATTAATTTTAAAGAATAAATTACATTAATGCAAATTGTAAATAACTAGATAATTATAATATTTTAGTAAGAGTGTAATCGATTGATAACATCTGTATTTCCAAAATTGAATTTTAAAAATTTAAGTAATTTGTAAACCTGCTCCCCACACAATGTTAATCTTGATGATTCCATGATCCTCATTCAATTGTAATGGGCTATCACTGCTTTAAACTACGAAATTGATACGGACATCTAAGAAATTGACTAAGAAACTGACTACAAAATTGACGAAGAAACTGACTACAAAATTGACGAAGAAACTTACTAATAAATTAACTAAAAAAGTGACTATGAGATTGGCTAAAAAACTGACTAAGTAATTAATACGGCCTATAATATATTTAAAATATTGGATTACCATGCCATATTTGTCCCTATTTCATCAAGTCGTCAATTGCCATCGTAACTTGTAAAAAACATCTGAAAAATACATTTGAAAAATTAACATATACATGTGAAAAATTAAGCAATGGTTTTCTGACTATAATTCTTTGTCTTTAATTTGTTTTCCATGTCAGTGATGAGTTTTTGTCGTTAAATATTGCAGAATATTTAAACACATTTCGTCAACTTGTGCAATTTCTCCCCCCCCTGTTGCCATTGTTGGAACCCAACGATATTATGAATGGCATGAGGAAAATTTCGTCAATTTATGTCTATGCTACTACAAAATTCTTAAAATGAGAAATTATTCCGCAATTCTTTTGTCCCAAGAAAAAAATAACAAAGGAGAAGAGTTTAAATTGAGGAAAGGGACATTTAAGTAAAAAAAGTTTAAAAATTTGATTTGCCCGAACCTGCTATGCATTTACTTTCAAAAGTTTTACAGTCACATTTTAAAATAAGGTACTTTTTAGCTCATTACTAATTGTCAAGCAATATCAATTATTTTTGTAGCGTTTTGGTATCTTGTACATTCACTAAAATTCTCTACAGCTTTGAGAAGGGGGTATGGTTTTCTCTGAACGCCTAGAGGTACTGTTAATTTTCTCAGCTCCCTAGAAATACTCGTTTGGGCGCCTATAGGTGGTATTGAGACGTTGAATTACGTAGAATACATATTTTCCAAACTTAGATTGTGTAGTAAATTGTAGCACAAAATAGTATTTAATGACTCCCTAAAATTACGCAGATATAATCCAACTTTTGAAAACATAAAACTGGCATTCGATGAAATCTTTAGTTCATGTCGGAAGTAAATAACGTTTCCAATATATGTAAAAGACTGAATAATATCAAATTATAGGTAGATTAAATAATATCAAATTATAGGTAGATTAAATAATATCAAATTATAGGTAGATTAAATAATATCAAATTATAGGTAGATTAAATAATATCAAATTATAGGTAGATTAAATAATATCAAATTGTAGGTAGATTAAATAATATCAAATTATAGGTAGATTAAATAATATCAAATTATAGGTAGATTTCACACATCAAATTATAGGTAGATTAAATAATATCAAATTATAGGTAGATTAAATAATATCAAATTATAGGTAGATTAAATAATATCAAAGCACAGATAGGCAACCTCATATTATTAGCATAATCAATAGGTATATTAGCATTTACCAATTATATAGGTTATATATCAATAGGTATGTTAGCATTTACCAATTATATAGGTTATATATCAATGGATATATTAGCATTTACCAATTATATAGATTATATATAAATAGGTATATTAGCATTTATCAATTACATAGGTTATATATCAATAGGTATATTAGAATTTACTAATTATATCGGTTATATATCAATAGGTATATTAGCATAATCAATAGGTAAGTCAATATCAAATTGATAAAAATTATAGGCTGAGGAACGTTGGAACTGCTGAGTAAAATACTTAAGTTTTCCGTTGAAGTTACTCAAGTTAGGTAATGCGACACTTGAATTGATTAGCATAGTACTCAAGCTGCATAAAATAGTGCCTAAGTGCGGTATTGAAATTGCGTGATGCAACGCTTAAGTTGCGTAATTCAGTATTTATGTTGCATAATGCGATACTAAGTTCCATCGTACAGTCATTATACAATCATTTAATACAGTGCTTCTGATCAGTGGCGTAAGAAATGGAGGGATTAAGGGATTCAATGCCCTGTTGGATGTCAAGAAACGTGTTTTCGTTTAACCCCAAATCCCATAATTTTTTAAAAGATACTTGAACCCCACCCAATATTTTTAAATTGCCACACCCCTGCTCGAATTGTCCATGCTACATATTACGTGATGTAGTATAACGATTTTAATATAGGGCTTGAGTTACACAATGCAATACTTAAATTTCTAAATGGAGTATTTAATTCGCCAAATTCAATTTTTTTTTTTTTTTTTTGAATTATTTAATAAATACTTGCTTAAGCGAATACGACTGCAAACACTCACTATAACTGTACCTCTGCAAATGATTCTAATTCTATCTCGCGAAAGTCCTTCCTCGATTAAACTTTATTATACATTAATCGTTATGTATTTGAAGTATTGATCAAAACTATTAAGGAAAACATCCGAAAACGTAACTGAACTGTTACAGGCTGTTCGAAACTTCAAACGGAATAAGTACTTCAACGAAGTACTTTTCTGCAAAATACATTTTATGAGCATAAAAGATTATATAACAAATAGAACTGAAGAACGTATATAATAAGATATACAAGATGAAGAATTTATACTATAAAAACATAGACAAGAGTTTTACATGTAAATACAGTGCAACGAATGTGTTAGCATTAGTTTGAATTACCATCATACATTTCACGTGCTCAGTACACGTGTATTGACAAATATGTTCAAGTATATGTGTGTGTATGGCCGTTGACAAGTTGATACAAAATTAACCATATTCTGTGAAATGGTAAAATATTACTGAAAGGAATATGAAAGGGACCAAAAACAATAAAATCAGGAGAAAGCAATCTTAGAAAAAAAAAATTGTGGTAAAAAGGAAAAGAAATTAAAATAAAAGAGAAGAAAAAATAAATTTTTTGAGAATAAAAAATACCTAAGATCACTAAAAGTTTCCTCAACATTTAAAACATTTTTTGTGATCAAAACGTACTTTTCTTTTTCATCCTTCTTTACTTTTTTATTCTCCTTTACTATTTTAATTTCTTTTCCTTTAATTTCATCTTTTATTTGTCTTTTCGTTCCTTTGATTTATTTCATTTTCATTTCACCTTTTTTTTTTATTTCACCCGTTTATTTCTCCATTTCTTTTGTTTTTGTATTTTTATTAGTAACGAAATTTTCTAATTCGTTCTTATGTCTTTTGTTATGCAAATTATATTTTGCAACATAATTTCTGTATTTTGCTATACAATTTCTGTATTTTTCTATACGATTTATGTATTTTGATATACAGTTCACGTGTTTTACTATTATAAAAATGTATCAATAATTTTGCGCACCTACGGTTTTTTAACTGAATTGGAGTTCTTACATTGACTTACAAAGCTCAGAAAAGAGCCATTGCCTCAGTCAAGTCCAGTGACTCCCAACCTGGGAGTCGCGACCCTCAAGAGAGACGCGAAGAAGTTTCTGAGGGGTTGCCACAACTATTTTTAGTTGCAATTATTTTTATAAGGGATTTTATACCAAATGTTTCCAACGCTTTTACAATTTCAACATGGCTACACACATTGCAATATTTTACTAATAGTTATCAACTCCATACATATACACTGAAGTGCCAGAAAAACTGGTACAGGCGTGCGTATGCAAATAACGGAGCTTTGCAACCAATCAGCGTAACGCGATGCGGTCGGCAGCGCCTATATAAGACAAGAGATGTCTGGCAAAGCTGTTAGATCGGTTCTTGCCGCTACAATGGCAGGTTATCAAGATTTAAGTGATTTTGAACGTGGCGTTATAGTCGGCACAAGAGAGATGGAACATAGCATCTCCGAGATAGCAACAAAATTTGGATTTTCGCGTACGACCATTTCACGGGTATACCGTGAATATCAGGAATCCGGTAAAACATCAAATCTCCGACAGCGGTGCGGCCGGAAAAAGACCTTGAAAGAACGGGACCTTCGACGACTGACGAGAATCGTTAAACGAGATAGACGTGCAACACTTCCTCAAATTGCCGCGGATTTCAATGCTGGGGCATCAACAAGTGTCAGCGTGCGAACTGTTCAACGAACCATCATTGATATGGGCTTTCGGAGCCGAAGGCCCACTCGTGTACCATTGTTGACTGCACGGCACAAAGCTTTACGCCTCGTATAGGCTCGCCAACACCGCCATTGGACTGTTGATGACTGGAAACACGTTGCCTGGTCTGACGAGTCTCGTTTCCAATTGCATCAGGCGGATGGACGTGTACGGGTATGGAGACAACCTCCATGAATCCATGGACCCTACATGTCAACAGGGGACTGTTCAAGCTGGTGGAGCTTCTGTGATGGTATGGGGCGTGTGCAGTTGGCGTGATATGGGACCCCTGATACGTCTAGAGACAACTCTGACAGGTACGTAAGCATCATGTCCGATCACCTACACCCATTCATGTCCATTGTGCATTCCGACGGACTTGGACAATTTCAGCATGATAATGCGACACCCCACACATCGAGAGTTGCTACCGAGTGGCTCCAGGAACACTCTTCTGACTTTAGACACTTCCATTGGCCACCTAAATCGCCAGACATGAACATTATCGAGCATATCTGGGATGCCTTGCAACGTGCTGTTCAGAAGAGATCTCTACCTCCTTGCACTCCTATGGATTTGTGGACTGCCCTGCAGGATTCCTGGTGTGAATTGTCTCCAGGATACCTTCAGACATTAGTCGAGTCCATGCCACATCGTGTTGCGACACTTTGGCATGCGCACGGAGGGGGGCTGCACGATATTAGGTAGGTGTGCCAATTTTTCTGGCACTTCAGTGTAATATACAATAATATACAGGGTAAATCCGGGTTACATGCCACATGCGATATAGATTGCGCATTCCCTCTAGTTTTGAAATGGGCTGTGGGATGACACTGCAAAAAATACCAAAGGTGAGCAGGGAAATTCCCCCACGAAAAACTCACAAAAATCTCGCCCCGGAGGCTTTTCTGTGTTGACCATTATTTGGCAATTGTGTTATCCCTGTGAAGGGTAATAATATCTTACACTCAGTATAGAATGTTTTTGTTTTGTTTTGCATTTTTTTTTCATGTTTGAATTCAACATCAGGAAGGCGTGGGGTGCAGCATCTTTACCTTACAAATTGGTATACATGCCGCAGTTAAAATCAGAAACATACGCCGCGCGTATTCTTTCGGATGTTAATTTTAATTTTTTGAATTTTTTGTTATTTTGCGCCAAATGCCGTTAAATATAATCGCAAATCCTAGTCAAATGTCTCCAATTTAATTATAATTTTCTTTTCTTACAAATCCATAAAAATATCATCAAAGTTTTCAAAAAATCCGCCAAATTCATGAAAAAAGGCTCTCCAAATTCGTTTTTTGCCACCATTATTGCGACAACCCAGATAGCAAAGATGGTCCTAGGAACGTACTGAGAATGTCCAGAACATCCTTAGGACATCGCAAGGACCATCTTTGCAATGTGGGAGAAAACATCGAATAAACATGAACTTGAGTCGAAAGCATAAGACCTTGTGGATTCACAGCCATCCACGAGTAAAGGTTTGCCTGAAAAGAATATTACAATTCCATCGAAATATTTGCATGCAATATCTCCAATTTCAAAACTAAATAAAGAAAAAAGGAAAGGCAACGAAGAAATAGGCACTTGTCTTAACCACTGCAGAAAACAGAAGACCGTTAAAAGAAAGATAGTAGAAGAAAGTTGGAAAAGAAAGAAATAGAAATAACGATAGAAGGTGGTTAGATTATGAATCAAATAGTCATAGTACTAGTTCTGAAGTAGATGATGTTTCTGGGTTTGATTCCATTGCAATAGAGAAAGCCAGAGGTAATCCTAATGCAATGTGTAAAAGAAAGAAAAGTGAAGCTGGGTCATCACAAACTTTGGATGTGAATACATGCAATGAATATGAAGAAAATTATTATCACACAACTGAAGATGCGAATGGTTACGTTGTGCTATATGTAAGTAAGCGATGGCTTCATGCAGAATGTACGATTTTCGATGAGTTTTGTGCCGACTGTGGGAGAGAGAGAATAGATTAAAAAATTAGTCCAGCCTATTTGAAAAAAAAAGTAATTCATTTATGTCATTATTTTGTCCATGTTTGTTCCGATTCTGAAAATGAGTGCAAAATAAAAACAGCAGATGTTTTTTAAATTTATTCAATTTTTATGTTTTATAAAATCGCAATTTCAGTTATTCTATTTTTTCATAACATAGTTGTTGAAGAAACGTATTTGATAGGAAGTAAATTCATTTACTATACGAAGCGCGGCAAGCCTCATGGTGCGGCATAACACCCGACACACTCGAGAGAGATGCCGCAACGAAGGGTGTTAAAAAATAAATTACAGCGGCTTATTGAATTGGTCATGGGTCATCGGTCATGGGTCATTGAGCCATGGGTCTCAGAATATCGATTTTAAAAAAAGTGAGGCATGTAACCCTATATGTAATTTAAAAAAGTTTTCCTCGCCCATTCTTGGCGGAAACAGGCTTTGGGACGGGCAGAGCGCCATGTTCCCAAGCCTCTTTTTACATCACTTCTTAATGTGCCATGTCTAGAAACTTCCTGACAATGTGACACGTGTTTAGGATTGTGGCTTTTTGTATTTCAATGTAGGTGTTTGGGTCAATGTTGAGTATCTCCAAATTCGTCGCAAGCGTTTTTGGTACTATCCCTGTTGCTGAGATGACTAACGGGATGATGAGGATCTTTTCCATACCCCATATATCTCGTACTTCATGTCTGAGATCTTGGTACTTGGTGATTTTCGTTGTGTAGGTTGTCTGTATGTTATTGGTGTTGGGTACTGCTATGTCGATTAAGTACGTGGTCTTATTCGATTTATCGACGAGGGTTATGTCAGGACGGTTATGTGGGACTGTCTTGTCTGTTATGATTGCTCTATCCCAGTAAAGCTTGTGTGTTTCGTTCTCATGCACGGTCTCTGGCTCATATTTGTAGTACGGGCATTTTTCTGTCAGAAAGCCAGCATTCGCTGCCAATTTCTGGTGGACTATTTTCGCTACTTGATCGTGTCTATGTTTGTAGTCTGACTGCGCAAGGATCTTGCATCCTGCCATCACGTGTTGGATTGTCTCCGATGCCGCATGACAGTGTCTGCATTTGTCGCTTTCTATGTCTTTTCTCTGGATGAATTTCTGATTGTTCCTTGTTGCGATCACTTGGTCTTGGATGGCTAGCATGAATCCTTCTGTCTCTGGCTGGAGAGTGCCTTTGGCCAGCCAAGAATTTGATGCCTTTTTGTCAACGTGTGGTTGTTGCAGGTCATTGTAGTGCCTGCCATGTAATGGTTTTCCGGCCCAAGTTCTCAGTTTCTGTTCGTTGGCTGTTTCGAGGACACGCTCTTCGGTACTACACAGGTTTTATATATAGATGGTTTTATATATATATGGCCTGCAAAAGGGTTGCTGGTATCTAACTGGAAGGAGACCCACACGCTGAACGTATGTGACGATGTGTGGAACCGGCCAGGCCAGTAACCTAGTGTCCTACCCCGCCTTCAAGTGGTGCAGGCTGAGCTTTCTATTTATGTGGCAAATTAATATTTGCTGCACGGATAGAAAGGCGGAAGGGGAGGGCTAATTCACCAACCCGTCTAGCCAGCGTGGTGAAATGATGGCTAATTCCTCCAATATGCTAATACACCAAAAACCATGGCCCCTAGTCTCCAGGTGCTGGAGTGCTCCTGATCAAGGCAGCGGTCAGCGTGGCATGAAAGCAGGGGGTGCTAAGAATCACTGGAATGGCCCAGGCTGCCGTTTGTTATTGACCTTGGCAACGTATAATGGACGATCCCTTGCTTCTGAAGCAAAACTTCAGGAATTGGAAGAAGAACTTGACAAGATCAAATGGGACATTGTAGGACTCAGTGAAGTTAGAAGAAAAGGTGAAGAGTTGGTGGAACTTAAAAGTGGACATTTGTTTTATTATAGAGGAACGGAAACTGGAAGAACAAGTGGTGTTGGCTTCTTAATCAACAAAAGAATTAAAGACTACCTTCTTGAAGTCGAAAGCACGTCAGATCGAGCAGCGAGGCTCGTTGTTCAACTAACCCAGCGATACCAACTTCAGATAGTACAGGCATATGCACCAACATCAAGCCATACCGACGAGGAGGTTGAGGAATTCTATGAAGAAATCAAACAGCTACATACCAAGGGGAAACAACACATCAAGCTCATCATGGGAGATTTTAATGCAAGAATTGGACAACAGGAACAAGGAGAGACATCGGTTGGTAAATACGGATACGGGGAAAGGAATGAACGTGGCGATCAACTCATAGAATTTGCCGAAGCTGAAAATCTTAGCATCATGAATTCATTTTTTAAGAAGAAACTACAAAGAAAATGGACATGGAAACACCCCAATGGAGGAACCAGCGAAATTGACTATATACTGGCAAACAAGAAATCAATTATTGAAGATTGCAGCATACTGAACAGATTTAATACTGGAAGTGATCATCGAATGGTGAGATGTAAAATGCACTTAAATACTAAACTAGAAAGGCAGAAGCTCATTAGGAAACAAGTATGTAAGAGGGTGGATTTAAAGAAATTAAAAGAAAATACCGAGGCATTCAAGTTGGAATTAAAAAATCGCTTTTCTGCACTGGAAGGACTTATTGAAGAAGTTGACATCTCAGAAGCAAATGAAAACATTGTTAAGACAATAATTGAAACTGCTGGGGAAATTGGTGGTGTAATATGTAAAAAGCAGAATAGCAAATTATCTGAGAAGACGAAACAACTCATGAAAAGGCGAAGACTTATGAAGGTGGACAATCAAAATACCAGTTGCAGGATCGAGTATGTAGAACTTTGCAAAACTTTGCGCAAAAACATGAAAGAAGATATAAGAAAATACCGAGGCATTCAAGTTGGAATTAAAAAATTGCTTTTCTGCACTGGAAAAACTTATTGAAGAAGTTTGCATCTCAGAAGCAAATAAAAACATTGTTAAGACAATAATTGAAACTGCTGGGGAAATTGGTGGTGTAATATGTAAAAAGCAGAATAGCAAATTATCTGAGAAGACGAAACAACTCATGAAAAGGCGAAGACTTATGAAGGTGGACAATCAAAATACCAGTCGCAAGATCGAGTATGTAGAACTTTGCAAAACCCTATGCAAACATGAAAGCAGTATATAAGAAAGTGCAAAATTTCGGTTACATAAAGATGCCAAAACTATCAAAATTGGTAAAGGTGTGAGGCAGGGAGATACCATTTCTCCAAAACTTTTTACTTCAGCTTTACAGATGATTTTTCAGCAGATAAATTGGAATGACAAGGGAATAAAAATAAATGGTGAATATTTAAATCATTTGCGGTTTGCTGATGACATTGTTATTTTTTCAAGAAACCCGTCAGAACTCCAAGACATGGTACAGGAGCTTTCAACTAGAAGTAAAGAAGTTGGACTGAAGATGAACCTACAAAAAACTAAGATCATGTTCAATAATTTCGTAGAGGAAACAAAAATACAAGTTGACAACATTGAGCTAGAAATTGCTGATTCATATATTTACCTTGGCCAGCTGATTTCAATGGATGGCAACATTATGAAAGAACTCAACAGACGTATTAAACTTGGCTGGAGTGCATTTGGAAGAAACAGTTTTATCCTGAAGGGGAAATTGCCTTTGTGTCTAAAAAGAAAGGTCTTCAACCAGTGTGTATTGCCAGTCCTCTCTTATGGATCAGAGACATGGAGTCTAACAGTTGGAGCAATACGAAAGTTACAGACAACGCAAAGGAGCATGGAGAGGTGCATGCTTGGAATAACTAGGAGAGATCGAAAAAGAAACACTTGGGTGAGAGAGCAAACTAGAGTAGAGGACATCATTGTTAAAGTAAAAGGGCTGAAATGGCGATGGGCTGGGCATATTGCAAGAAGAACTGATCAACGATGGACAACAGAAATTCTCAACTGGATTCCAAGAGACCACCGAAGACCTAGAAAACGTCCTCAAACTAGATGGGTGGATGAAATAAGAAAACAGGTTGGGGTGACTTGGAAGCGAATTGCTCAGGATAGACTTGTGTGGAAAGCATTTGGAGAGACCTTCATCCAGCAGTGGATAGATAATGGTTGAATATGATGATGATGATGATATATATATATAATTAATATGTATAATATACGTAATTAATTTATATAACATGCATAATTAATGTGATATATGTAATTAATATAACATAAATTTGTATTTAATGTGCCTTCTTTAACTTGTTAAAAATGCTTTTATTATGCAAATGTTGCGGTGGCAGACAGAGGGGGTCACGGATCTTTTGATTACTATAAAAGGGGGTGTCAGATCTTTTGGTTACTATAAAAAGGGATCGCAGATCTTTTGGTTACTATAAAAAGAGGTCGCAGATTACTTGGCTACTATAAAAGTGGGTCGCGGCTTGAAAAAGGTTGGGAACCACTGTCCTATTCTCTAACCAGTTACCTTCGTATCACAGTCTTCATTCTATAACAATTAAGATAATGGCACCAGCCGTACATGGTAAAATTCTCGCGCAAACCTTGACAAGTAGTTGATTCGAAGTTAGCTTGTGACCATGGCCACGTTCTTATCTGTCTCTGGAAAGTAGTAGCAAGTTTATGTAAAAGAAAGTTGAGTAGAAGAAAGTTGATGTGATGATGATGATATAGTTATATATAATTAATATGTATAATATACGTAATTAATTTATATAACATGCATAATTAATGTGATATATGTAATTAATATAACATAAATTTGTATTTAATGTGCCTTCTTTAACTTGTTAAAAAGGCTTTTATTATGAAAATGTGGTGGCGGCGGACAGAGGAGGGTCACAGATCTTTTGATTACTATAAAAAGGGGTGTCAGATCTTTTGGTTACTATAAAAAGGGATCACAGATCTTTTGGTTACTATAAAAGGGAGTCGCGGATTACTTGGCTACTATAAAAGTGGGTCGCAGCTTGAAAAAGGTTGGGAACCACTGACCTATTCTCTAACCAGTTACCTTCGTATCACAGTCTTCATTCTATAACAATTAAGATAATGGCACCAGCCGTACATGGTAAAATTCTCGCGCAAACCTTGACAAGTAGTTGATTCGAAGTTAGCTTGTGACCATGGCCACGTTCTTATCTGTCTCTGGAAAGTAGTAGCAAGTTTATGTAAAAGAAAGTTGAGTAGAAGAAAGTTGATGTAACGAAGTTTGAGTTTAAGCCAACAACTTTGAATGAACTGAGCGGTAAATTTTAATCTATCCCCTCACCTTGATGGGAGAGACCTTCACTTGTAAAGGAAACATATTTATTCATATTGATCTGTATATTTTTTCTTCTCAACTCCCGTAGATGCGTTTTTGGAATTCTGGCATTTTTGATACTCTGTGGTTCACTTGCAGGCTTAATAAGGAAAGCAGACGATTTTCCCTCCGACGGTATTCAAGGTAATTAACATATCATCTTCGTCTCTAATTGATGGCATTCTTGTTAAATTTTTACAAATATTGACGATAATTATGTTTATCAGCATTTTCTCTGTTTTAAATGTGGTAACACTATTATAGACTTATATTGAACGAAGTAGTATTTCTGTCATCTTTGCGTTGCTGTCTTAATACAGGAAAGATTGATGCCACTTTTTACATTACTGTTTTAACATAGGAAAGATTGATGCCACTTTTTACGTTACTGTCTTAATACAGGAAAGATTGATGCCACTTTTTACGTTACTGTTTTAATATAGGAAAGATTAATTCCATCTTTACCTTGTTGTCCTAGTACAGTAAAGATCGGAACAGTTCTCCAAAACAAATGCAATAAAACGTTTACTTTATGTAAAAAATGTTCCAAAGTTTGTGGAAGTATCTCATAAACCAACATCGTCAACATTACCTAATTATAATATTGGTCTTTATGCAACCTTACAATCACTAGCATTGATGAACCTCTTTTTCCCAATAATTGATAACATTTTTTACACCATTATTTTGTACGTTTCAGCATAAAATCTTCAAATTTACTTCAAGTGAATGTTAAACAACATACACTAAAAATACACAAATAAACTTTATTGAAAAAAAACCCGCAATCATAAAATAATAGTAGTGAGAATCATGGAACTCGGTGTGTAAACATATAATAATGTGTACATCTAATATGTAGTAAATATACAAATGATCAAAATTACATTGAAAATGAACAGACAGAGCATTTCTAGAACCTGTGTAAGGTACATCTTTCTCAAATCTGGCTATTAAAGCTATTGAGCTATTAAATCTGGCTATTAAAGCTATTGAGCTATTAAATCTGGCTATTAAAACTATTGAGCTATTAAATCTGGCTATTGAAGCTATTGAGTTTGAGCAAGATCGTATTATAATTATTATATTGCCAATGGCGGGGATAAAATATAAAAATAAAAAGCACACAGAAGGCATCTGAAGCCGAAACAGATACGAAGCAAAATATATGGCAACAGAAAAAGCCCTAAATACGTAGAAAAGGAGCTTTGTTCCTGTCCTCATTGGTCTAGCGGTTAAGGGGCTCCGGACTCAGCAGAGAGAGCCTAGTTCAAATATAGGTCGGAGGCAATGTTTCTCTTTTCCTATACCAAAAAAAAAGCTTTAGTTGAGCTCAAATGTGGGTGGCAAAAGTAGGAAAAGCCCATGGGCCCACTGGCGCAGAGTGACCGTTTTGTTGTCCTTGCGCCATAAAAATACAATCAACCAACCAATCCATGGATCCACATTCAGCTTCTCCTTTCTCAGTACTCCTCCCATATTAGAATTGAAAGGGAGCACAGCAGTCCTGTAGCCAATCCTGGGTCAGCAGGGGCGTGGCCCCAGTTGCCCCATTGAGCTAGTTATATATATATATATATATATGTGTGTGTGTGTGTGTGTATATATATATGTGTGTGTGTGTGTGTATATACACTGTGAACTAGTAAGGAAAGCCATTGAAAATAACAAGAGCCTTAGGGTTGTTAAAGGAAGTTTATCTGTTGGGAAGAAACACATCATTGCATTAAAAGGAGAGGATGGCACCGTAACAAGAAATAGGGAAGAAATACTTAGAAGAGTTGAAGAATTCTACAAAAAACTATATGAAAGTAACAGTGGATTAAACGAAGACGCCGAAATAGTCGAAGGAACAGCTCCTAAAATCTTAAAAGAAGAAGTTTCATTTGCAATAAAAAATATGAAGAAAGGAAGAGCCCCTGGTGATGATGGTATTACATTAGATATCCTAAAAGAAGCTGGAGAATATGTAGAAGGAAGAGCCCTGGTGATGATGGTATTACATTAGATATCCTAAAAGAAGCTGGAGAACATGTAGAAGACATACTTGAAAAATTACCGACCAATTAGCTTGTTACCTGCTATTTATAAAATCTTCACAAAAGTGCTAACACATCGCCTGCAGAAAAAATTAGATGCAGCTCAACCAAGAGAACAAGCTGGATTTCGAAGTGGATTCAGTACAGTGGACCATATTCAAGTATTAAGAGAATTAATTGAAAGAACACATGAATATGAACTTCCATTGTGTGTTGCATTTATTGACTATGAGAAGGCCTTTGACTCTATTAAAACATCAGCAGTCATCAACTCTTTAAGATCAACAGACATTGAGGATGTGTACATTGACATGGTGAAACGTGTGTATAAAAATGCAAGTGCAAAATTTCGGTTACATAAAGATACCAAAACTATCAAAATTGGTAAAGGTGTGAGGCAGGGAGATACCATTTCTCCAAAACTTTTTACTTCAGCTTTACAGATGATTTTTCAGCAGATAAATTGGAATAACAAGGGAATAAAAATAAATGGTGAATATTTAAATCATTTGCGGTTTGCTGATGACATTGTTATTTTTTCAACGAACCCATCAGAACTCCAAGACATGGTACAGGAGCTCTCAACTAGAAGTAAAGAAGTTGGACTCAAGATGAACCTACAAAAAACTAAGATCATGTTCAATAATTTCGTAGAGGAAACAAAAATACAAGTTGACAACATTGAGCTAGAAATTGCTGATTCATATATTTACCTTGGCCAGCTGATTTCAATGGATGGCAACATTATGAAAGAACTCAACAGACGTATTAAACTTGGCTGGAGTGCATTTGGAAGAAACAGTTTTATCCTGAAGGGGAAATTGCCTTTGTGTCTAAAAAGAAAGGTCTTCAACCAGTGTGTATTGCCAGTCCTCTCTTATGGATCAGAGACATGGAGTCTAACAGTTGGAGCAATACGAAAGTTACAGACAACGCAAAGGAGCATGGAGAGGTGCATGCTTGGAATAACTAGGAGAGATCGAAAAAGAAACACTTGGGTGAGAGAGCAAACTAGAGTAGAGGACATCATTGTTAAAGTAAAAGGGCTGAAATGGCGATGGGCTGGGCATATTGCAAGAAGAACTGATCAACGATGGACAACAGAAATTCTGAACTGGATTCCAAGAGACCACCGAAGACCTAGAAAACGTCCTCAAACTAGATGGGTGGATGAAATAAGAAAACAGGTTGGGGTGA
Organism: Dysdera silvatica; assembly: GCA_006491805.2. Lineage (NCBI taxonomy): Eukaryota > Metazoa > Arthropoda > Arachnida > Araneae > Dysderidae > Dysdera > Dysdera silvatica. The sequence goes on from QLNU02014802.1 coordinate 147,237,876, forward strand.
CGTGGAAGCGAATTGCTCAGGATAGACTTGTGTGGAAAGCATTTGGAGAGACCTTCATCCAGCAGTGGATAGATAATGGTTGAATATGATGATGATGATGATATATAGAACAATCTCCGGGTCCCCTGCCTTGCCCGTTTCCCCTTTATCCTGACTACAGGTCTGGAGCTCAGAACACTGTAGAAGTGGACTCTGTCCGTTTCTTCCTGAAGATTATAGAGATTGCGAAAGGGATCCGAAGAGATGTCAGAACGATAACCAGCAATGTAATCGCATCATGGATTTAAGAGAATTGGGGCAGTTAACATGTAGGTTTGCCTGTCGCCCTTTCAGTCGGAGAGATGCGGCGGTGAGACGACGTTGACATCAGTGAGTCCAGGAGGACACACAC
>QLNU02014802.1:147238366-147248709 GCA_006491805.2 Dysdera silvatica
AAATATTCATTGTTTTCGGTGATGGTTGGTTCTCATCATAAAATATTCATTGTTTTCGGTGATGGTTGGTTCTCATCATAAAATATTCATTGTTTTCGGTGATGGTTGGTTCTCATCATAAAATATTCATTGTTTTCGGTGATGGTTGTTCTCATTGTTACATTTTTCTTTTTTAGTGGATTCATTTCTACTTACAAGTGGATGACGACGCCTGTAGGCGATATATCGATATGGAAATACGTTTTTAAACGTTACTTAAGGTGCGAAGTATTGATTAATAAATTTCTATGTAATTTTATTTGTAGAAGTTCATTTTTCTCTTTTTTAATTAATAATTTAAGACCAAGCTTAACCACCATGATCATGAATCCATGTTAGAAATTTTCAAAGAAAACGAAAATATAAGTGGGCAGAAGTGAACTAGAAAATTTATACTTTTTTCAAAGATGCATCTGAGTTAATTGGTGTAGTATGTAATCGAGTTAATTGATGGTAGTGAATGTATAACGTAATTGAGTTAATTGATATCAGTAAATGTGTAACGTAATTTGGTTAATTGATATCAGTGAAGAAGCAATGTGTGAGTTAATTGACATCAGTTAAAAGCAACATTACGAAAGAAAACAGACACTCTAAATTTTGCGGAAGTGTCATTCGAAAAAATATTGAAACTGTTTTTATGAAGATGAAGAAAAAAAAATTAAAATATATGTGCATGAAAATGAAGAAATGGTTTTGTTCTTAATTAGAAATATGCACTTTTTAAAGGATAACGAACAGATGTTACCAGTTTTCCTTTATAGCTTGAAGACAAGTCAAAAAAAAAAAGAAAGTGATATAGAAATTGGGAAAATGTCGAAGCATCACAGAGAAGTCTGCACCTCGATTAAACAGGGGAAATAAAAAAAAAAAATATTCGTACGAAGAAGCCAATTTTGTTTGAAACAGTTGCAAAGAAACTTTAAATGACGAAGGTCCATATCCCGTTAACATCTGTATCCTCAAAGCCAAGAATATTAACGTAACATTAAGAATATCACATGGCAGAATATATATCACTAAAATCATTAGTGGGTTGAATAAATTTGTTCTATTCTATTCTATATACTGGACATAAAAAATTGATCTTAAAAAGGTGGATAGTGGGCAGAAGTGCCAACGTTTGGAGGAGAATAATGGGGACAGGCGAGAGATATTTTACTGCTATAAACTTGTGGCGCCATCTATCGCCACAAATACCCAACAGTTATTATAAAATGTTAATTTGATAAATTACTTGTTAATTGTATGTTAATTAAATAGTTAAAATAAAAGAATTACAAAACAACAACCATTTGAACGATTTACAATTTTACTGATTTCGCAGAGCACCAGGCTTTAAGATCAATGGTTTCACAAAGACTAAAAGAAAATGTACAGATAAAGAGACACTGATTTTTTTTTTTTAACAATAGATACGCCAGGGGTCACAGTTAAAGCGGTATTATTGACGGTATAGTAGCGACATCTATTGACAAGAAATGAAATTAGAATCCAAAGTTGTTTCAGCTTTGCCATATTAGTTTGTGTAATGGGCAATGTTTAACGTTAGGGCAATGTTTAACATTATTTTGTGTTTTCAAGATGTACTTTACTTTCAAAGGTATACTTTCAAGAAGTAAACTTAAATAGCAAAACGAAATGTTGGAAACCGGAGAAAAAATCAAGAACTTTGCAAAGTGCTGTTAGAGAGGCCAAGATCAAAAGACTTTCAAACAAAAATTTTACAATTAAAATATTTTTTAATTGCAGAATTTTTCTCACTTGATGAACCTGAAAATATAGACAGAGATGGTGATGGGGGAAAAGGTTGGATGACATTCTCAAATTAGCAGGAATGACGAATATGAAAACCAAAAAATTTGTTTGCATGGACGAAAATGTAGAAATTTCTCTACGTTTAATACAATTCAGGAATCGTTAGAAAATTTGATAAGAAGAAAAAAACGTAATGATCAAATGGAAGTGGGAAAGTGTGTGGAAATGCCACAAAATTTTAACATCAAAAGATATTCTAGTGTTCTGGCAAATTTTTGGGAGACCGAAAACTTTGCTCAAAAATGATGATGAGTTGTGCAAAAGAATTACAGATATTATTATATGTTTAGAAAATTTTTTTTATAAAAAGCAAAACAATTACGCATCACTGATTTTTTTAATATAAATTAAAATAGGTGAGGATTAATGTATTTGAAATGGTTATAATTTTTTATTGTTAATTTTATTTATTTTGATTTTTTTATACTGAACTTCTAAATAACAGCCACCTCCGAAGGACGGTCACTTTTGCAGAATCCCACGGTTGACCGTTATTCGGAGATTTTACTGTATAACAACGCACATATTGGAAACAAGAGTTTATAGAATTATTATTTGCCCTTATTCTTTATAAAACAAGAAAACTGGACAAAAGGACTGTACCAAAAGAATGACTCAAACAGCTTTAGTTCAGATAAATAGGAAATTCTAATAAAAAAATAGAATAACAGAAAAATATATATATATAGAATAACATATAGAACAACGTATAACATATACATATATAGAATGCATCTATAATAACATATACATATATAGAATACATCTATAATAACATATACATATTTAGAATATACCGATAATAACATATACATATATAGAATACATATAGAAGTATAGAACAATATATAAATATCGAGAAACATAGAATAACAGAAAAATAGGAAATTCTAAAAATTAACGAAATTTTAAAAAGTTGAGGCCAGGACTTTCAGCTGGCCAACTCAATATTTTAAAGCTGCTCTTCATGAATTGTATAAAGTTTATATTTTGTTTCTAGGTATACTCTAACTTATATACTCCTGATTGCCCTCGTCATGTTAACGCCTGTGTGGGGATCCGGCCCCAGTTGGTCGAACCAAATAATGGCCATTTACGATAAGTGCTATAACAATTGGTGGGCCAACATACTTTACATTAACAATTTCTTAGAGGTGGAATCATCAGTGAGTTTGACCTCTATGAAACATTTATTGCTTAATATATATTAATATGGAATATAAATTAATACATTCATTAATTAATATGGAAAATAAATGTGTAAATTAATATATTCATTAATTGGTATGGAAAATAAATGTGTAAATTAATATATTCATTAATTGGTATGGAAAATAAATGTGTAAATTAATATATTCATTAATTAGTATGGAAAATAAATGTGAAATATATTTATTGATTACATGTATTACATTACCTAATACTGAATTCGACTGTTTTTAGTGTTTAAAACATACATGGCTATTCGCAGTTGATGCTCAGTTACACCTTTTGGGATTATTCATATTAATCCCTTTGAAGAGGTGAGAATTAATTAATTATTAGATATCATATATTGAATTAACTAATTAATTTCTGTGTGTGCTTGCATGCACGCACTGAACATGTATGTATGATATTAAATATATTATATACATCGCGAAAACAAAAGTATTATTAATTAATAAATACAAAATTACATGATAAATTAATAAAAAAATTAAATCTTAATATAATAATAATAATAAATGTGTTCGTTTAAAACCTAACCATGGTCCCAATTTATAACTTTCATCTCATGAATTACTTATGAAGATTTTGCGGTTTCATACTTTTGTAATTTTGTAGACCACTTTCTAAACTTTTATGACTTTCGTAACATTTTTATAAATTTGTACAACTTTCTGAAATTTTTATATATTTTTTTTTCTTTTGTGCAGACGCCCTCTTATCGGACTGATGGTAAATTTCAGCATTCTTGGTGCCAGCTTACTAACAATAGCGCTAACGAATGTCTACTACGACATTCCGCCTTCTGAGATGATGTATTATTTGAACACGAAGTAAGTGCTGAGAGGTGTTGATAACATACTAATAGATTTGAAGGATCCTTTGTTGAACGATGAGCTTGGTTTGAATACTTTATCGTCTTTCTTCACAAGACCCCGACCACCTCCCTTCACCTTCGCAATTTCACTGTTATTTTTCAATGAATTAATGAATAATCCTTTTTCAGCAGATAAGATACTCAGATTTGAATCGTTTTCACCACTCTACTTCAATGGCATATTACTCCACAATCCGAAATGCTATCGGACCCAAATATTTCGGGTTTAACGCTCATTTCTTATTCAAGTTTTAATTCATAGTCGTACGTAGAAAGTTCATAAGGAGGAGGGTATAGGATCAGTGGGGTTTACGTAGCTACAACTCCATAGATATATATATATATATATATAAAAGTTTTCCTCGCCCATTCTTGGCGGAAACAGGCTTTGGGACGGGCAGAGCGCCATGTTCCCAAGCCTCTTTTTACATCACTTCTTAATGTGCCATGTCTAGAAACTTCCTGACAATGTGACACGTGTTTAGGATTGTGGCTTTTTGTATTTCAATGTAGGTGTTTGGGTCAATGTTGAGTATCTCCAAATTCGTCGCAAGCGTTTTTGGTACTATCCCTGTTGCTGAGATGACTAACGGGATGATGAAGATCTTTTCCATACCCCATATATCTCGTACTTCATGTCTGAGATCTTGGTACTTGGTGATTTTCGTTGTGTAGGTTGTCTGTATGTTATTGGTGTTGGGTACTGCTATCCTTTCTGGTAACACGTCTTGGTGTGCGAATTTGGCGTGAAGTGTGGGTCTGTAATTTGTCATGTCTGTTTCCAGCTTTGTAATCGTATAGTAGGTGCGCATGATGTAGGTGTTCGCCATCTATTGTCTGTGACATGCTGTACATCTTTCAGCCCTGGTAATACCCTGTATTAGGCCAAAAATCACTTTTGGGCTGTGTTGGTTCTAGTAGTTGCACTGGAAGGGCGCCGCTATAATCGCCGGCACCTCCGCTATAGACTGTTGCATATTTTTCGAACGAGCTCCTCTGCTTAAAACTCGAACGCGGTTCTGATTTAAGAGCGAGACAACCGATGCTCCATTCATATTTTCATTATGGTTCATATCATCAGAGTCTGAGATAGCCTTTTTCACGTCGCTGGGTTACCGATAGTTATCCCAACGGCGTTCCGGATGCTGGCATGTCGTCAGCAGGCTACGAATCCGTTTTTAATGGCCCAATGGTATTTTTATTCATTATTAATACTTTCACCGATCAAGACATGGCGCCATGAGCGTAGTAACGCTGGCTTTTCTACTTTTTTCCCCCCATACTGGGGATCGAACCCATGTACCTAGCAACACCTCCTGGTTAGTACGTTTGCGCTTATAGCACTGGGCCACTTCGCCACTGCTTGTTTATATATATATTTATTTATATATATATATATATATATATACAAAATATATATACAAAATTTCATCGCACTGGGAAGGTATTACAACCACCATCAATATCCTCGTGTGGTCACCAGTGTTTTATTTAAAGCGTGATTCAAAATTCCAGATTTTTATTGTACTTCTATGTATTACTTCGAACGTTCTGACTAATATTTTACAGTACTGTATTGTACACGGTATCTGGTAAATAGTTCCAAGCAATTCTTCTGCTGGAACTATTTTGCAGATACCGTGTAAAGACTGTGAAAAAGTATACACTGACTAAACCGAGGGAACTGCCTGTAAGTGGAGAAAAAGGAACATCACCGTGCTATGGAAAATGATGAGATGTATAATCTTCTGGCAGAACATGCTTGAAGGAAAGGACCTACATCTGATTAGAGTGCTGCAAAGCTCCTTCATAAAAACGTTACTTCTCGCCTTCGTAGACATTTTATTGAGTCTTGGGAGATTTTTCGATTAAGATGCCAAGCCACTAAAACAAAACTTATACATGAAAAGTAGAAGATTTGTTCAGTAAGATGCATTCTCCCTATCGTTTTCTTGCATAATTCAGGGAAAATCTAGAACCCGGGATTCCTCTGGAAAAAAATCAGAACTTAGGGTATAAATACATGACATCCTTGCTTTCTCGACGCTTTGCTTGGTAAAAGGAACAGCGGCTTTCGAAACGTTATGGAATCTTTTCTTGTACAGTGGACCAATGACAAAATTTCACCACTTAAGGTAAGCCCTGGCTAGTTTTTGTATCTTTTGTTCAAAAAATGTCCAGTTTCCCTCTTCTATCTCTCATGTGATTTCATTGGTTATTCTACATTGTTTCGAACATTATGGCACATTATTTCAGCCATCTCGTGAGTTATACCTGTATAAAAGTATTGTTTTAAACAATACACATTAACATATTTTGTTTTAAATCAATTTTATTTTAATAAAGGATTGATGTGATGAAACTTTGTCTTTTTCATTATATTCCCTCAAAGAAATGATTACTCTGGCTTTATTTATGCTACAAGCAACCCGGAAAAAAAAAATTTCTAGGGCCGTACAAATATTTAATCTGGCCCTATAAGGCACCGTACTATCTTTCTCACTGGGTCTCTCAATGTTTCATAGTCCAATTCGACAAATTTTTGCCCAGCGAATACCAGGTTTTAGGCAAATAGAAAAAAAAGCAATGTTTTTTAAATTCTTAATATTTTTTTTTGTATGTGAACTTACAATACAAACAATTTAATTACTTCTACCTATCTGTGCAATCACGTTTCGTCATGTTACTCACCCATTTAATATCGCTTTTGGACAAAATTATTTTTCAAAAATAGTTTCTAAATTTGTGTCATATTTTTACAAAAAAAAAAAAATTTTTTTTTTAAAGAAGTGATGAAGGCTAAAATATTTCTACCAATTTCTTGAACAGTGAGAAACTGGACAATGTTTAGTAGGACTAAATCAAGGACAAAGATGAAAATGGCTGTGCATTTTTAATATACAGTCGAACCTCTATTTGACGGAAGCGCGAAATCTTGCCAGAATGCTTTGTTAAATGGCAAACATGCTAAAATCCGTGAACACGACATTCGTAGTTTAGTATCTAATGGAAAGTGCTAGATAGCAAAATATTCGCCAAATAAGCACTCGTTAAATAGCGATTTGACTGTATTTGTATCCTTGTTAAGAACCTGGGCACATATAATTTAACATGTTACTCGTGAGCGCGCTTGCCATACAAATAATGCTTAAATACTTTCGATATCATTTGCTGATATACACCTTTATACACCAGCTGATATACACCAGCTGATGACTCACCTTTTTCTATAGGGATAAGGCCTACTACGCTTCTCATTCTTACACTAGGGTATACACGCATTTCTGCATGTATTGCTCAGGTATTGCTGTGGGATACTACATCTCTAAAAAGCCAAAGATTGTAATGCCAAAGGTATAGTGCTGTTACTCTTCTTTATAATAATAATAATTTTATTTATTTCCTACATACAGATTCACTGATAGGCTTTATGATTCTTGTAACGTTTATTTGTATACATACGCAAACGTTTTTTGAGTCACACCTGATTATCTCACAAAAATATAATTTTTATATACACATATGTATAATTTTTTCATATATATATATATATATATATATATATATATTCTATTTTTATTTTTGTAAAATTTAATTAGTTAGAATCTTCTATCCAGTGCTCTTTATGTAGAGGGTCCCAAGTAAATGCCAGTGGTATAAAAAAACTTTGGATGCTATTCATTTCCCCAAACAAGTCAAGCTCCCTTTCCTTCATCACCCTTTCTATCAACCTTTCCCTCATTGCCTTCTTAAACAGCTTCAAGTTCTTCAGTTTTTTAGTTCTTCTGGTAACGTAATCCACCATTTAGGTTCTCTGTAGTCAATGTTGTCTCGGACCATTTTTGTACGTATCCTAAGCAAGTCAGATTCCGTTTTCAACCTTTCCACCCCACATACGTTGCTTTCACCATAATCACTCCTTCATACTTGTTATTTCTTATTCTTTCACATATTTCTGTTAAGGTGCTGCATTCGTTTATTGTTCATTCCAAATTTCTTCCTTATTATTTCCCACTCTATATTTTGTTTCCTAAAAGTTATTCTTAAACACCTCTTATGTAATATCATTATATATCGTCAGGAATTTATACAGCCCCAATACACCTCCAGATTTTTTGATACACCCCACTTAATGAAATCTAAACACATAATATGTTTAATGACAATAACTTAATGAAATCTAATCCACACCCCCTAAAAATCTTGATCACCCCCAGTTTATGAACCCTGGAGAAAAAAAAAGGTGTATCGCAAATGTCCAATAAGAGTATCAAACTGATTTTGAATAAATATCAAGCGATTAAGAAGATGTAATGTTTAATCATAATTGCCCAATTGGCAAATAATTGCCGTAATTCGGAATCGCTTTATAAGCCACGTTCGTGAACTGCAAGAAGAATTTTTCTGGAGGAATAATACACACACTAATATTACCGATATGCCAAAACATTACCACCACCTACATAATGTGATATGAATTCTTCTCTTACCTTCAAAACTCTCCTTCTACGAGTCATAAATTTAATGAGATGTCCTTAGTGGTTTCACCATATCTGGTACCATGGCTACAACAAAAAGTAAATTCCACATCGATCGTGACGATCTACGTGATGGGATTCACGCTGTTGTTTCTTCAAACCAAACCACATATACTCTGCTGGATTTATGTCCGATGAATTAGTGGGCCATAGCAGTAAAGGGAATTGCTCGTTTTGTTCTTAGAAATATTCCTCCTTCGCACCGAGAATTTTCTTGAAGAAAGGCGCCATCATCTCCTTAAGGGAATGCAGTCGCCATGAAGAGATGTGCTTGATCAGCCACGACATTCATATACGTGTCAGCTGTCAGAATTTTCTCTACATGGATGATGGGTCTATATGCTCCACAACAACGTATTTCCCAGACTATCATGCTCTTTTCACCTACCTAGGTTTATTTCATAGTGCATGCAGGTTAGCAGATTTCCTTTGGTAAATGTCGTACACAAGCCCGCCCATCAGCGTTGCATAATGAAAAATGAAATTTGTGTGACCATAAAATCCTCTTCCAGTTATTGATGATCTAGTGTCGATAATCATACGCTCACTACAGTCGTTTGTGGTGATGAAGGGCATTAGCATAAGAATGCATCTACAGCTACGGTGACTGGTACCGAAGAGCATATGCTGAACGTTGTTTTCGGACATATTGGACCCTCCTGCACGATTAGAATTTTAGGTAATGTCAGTCACAGTAGCCTTCCTGTTTTGCGAACAAACAAGATTGCTTACGCTGATCTCTGATATCAATGAGGTGTAGCTGGCCCACATCGCGTCGACGGCTCAAAGCCATACCATCATGTATCAGACCATCTGTGATACGCGTTAACTACTGCTTGAACAGCTTACTAGATTGAACAGCTTACTAACAGCTTCCACACACGTAACTGCCGTATTTGGTCTGACACAAATCCTCACGTTCATCAGCAAATTCCGTTGCATGCTCCAAAAGTGACAGTGTGGTGTAGCTTCACCTCATCTTTCGTCATTGGTCCTTACTTCTTTGAAGAAAATACGGCCTCGGAGCCAATGACATGTTCTGTTACTGGCTCTAGATATGCATTTATGCTCTGGAACTTTGTCATTCCTTTGCTTCAACAGAGAAATTGTCTTGACACTACAATCTTCACTCACGATGGTGCACCCCCGCACATCACGTTGTCTGTTCAAACATTATTACGGCAAAACTTTTCGGATGATAGAGTGATTAGCAGGTCATTTTCAACACCTTGGCCGCCTCGGTCACCTGATCCTAACCCTTGTGACTTTTGGCTGTGGGGATATTTAAAGAGATGCGTTTATGAAGGCAATATTCCGAACCTGGCAGTCTTAAAAGACAGAATTTCGCAACATGTATCCCACCTCCAAGCGAATGAGTTATGTTCTGACGCGGAATGTGTTGTGCATCGAATGCAATTTCTAGAGCAAAGAGACGGCGGACATACCGAGCCGTATCTGTGATGATAGTGTGGTTCCACATGTGATAGCAATAAAGTTATTGCACAAATCTTTTTTTTAGTCATACCTACTGTCCTACGGTATACTGTAATTTGTAGTTAATTTCATGTGATTGCAATAAAGGTTATTGCATATTAAAGCACATTTTCGTTGTTAATATAAATAAATTGCCTGGTCCGCAGCGCCATTTCCTTCCCTAGCAGTTGAAATATGAACTCAATTTTTTTTTCTTTCAGAAATCGAAACCGCATACTCAGGGGAGCATGTGTATGAAATTTGGGTGAAATTGACAGAGTAGTTTTCTCTACAGAGAGGTCTAAACACCTCCTGTTTAATTTGGATCATCCTGTATGTATTTCCTTCTTTTTTTCAGTGGCTCTCGTCAATCGCTTGCCTCATAGCAG
>QLNU02014802.1:147248808-147270374 GCA_006491805.2 Dysdera silvatica
AAACAATTTAGTTCATATTTCGGCCGCTAGAGGAGGAAATGGCGCTGCAGAGCAGGCAATTTAAATATTACTTAACATGCGCAACATCCTCTGCCTATATAAGGAGTCGTGAAGCACTTTTTCACCATACGAGGACTCCGTCATGAAACTTACTTTACCAGATCGCGCGTTACTTGTTAAGCTCTTTTATCAACGAAATAGCAATGCTTCTGCTGCACTTAAAGCATTTCGGCAGGTAAAAGGTTTACGCAGACGCACTCTCACAATTACAAATCTTCGAAAAATGGTCTTGTATTTTGAAAAGAGCGGAACATTCACCGTTAAACCAGGACGAGGCCGCAAACCAACTCGAGTGCAGCAATTTGAAGAAGTTGCAACTGCAGTAGTGGAGCAGGGAGCAGCAAGTGCACATGGTAGCAGTAGTGCACGTGCGATATCACGGGAATTGGACATGCCATATACGACAGTGTAGAGAGTTATGAGAAATGTCCTGAAGTTTTATCCATATAAGATAGCCCACACTCAGCAATTGCTTTCTGGTGATAATGACGTGCGGAAAACATTTGCTTTGATGTTCATTGCTCGGATGACAGTGGATGATGAATGGCCTTGGCAGATACTGTGGAGTGATGAGGCCCATTTCCACTTGAATGGCGCTGTAAACATACATAACTGCCGTATTTGGTCTGACACAAATCCCCACGTTCATCAACAAATTCCGTTGCATGCTCCAAAAGTGACAGTGTGGTGTGGCTTCACCTCATCTTTCGTCATTGGTCCTTACTTCTTTGAAGAAAATACGGCCTTGTGGCCAGTGAGATGTTCTGTTACTGTCTCTAGGTATGCATTTATGCTCCGGAACTTTGTCATTCCTTCGCTTCAACAGAGAAATTGTCTTGACACTACAATCTTCATGCAAGATGGTGCACCCTCCACACATCGCGTTGCCTGTTCAAACATTATTACGTCAAAACTTTTCGGATGACAGAGTGATTAGCAGGTCATTTTCAACATCTTGGCCGCCTCGGTCACCCGATCTTAACCCTTGTGACTTTTGGCTGTGGGGATATTTAAAGAGCTGCGTTTATAAAGGCAATGTTCCGAACTTAGCAGTCTTAAAAGACAGAATTTCGCAACATGTATCCCACCTCCAAGCGAATGAGTTACGTTCTGCCGTGGAATGTATTGTGCATCGAATGCAATCTCTAGAGCAAAAAGACGGAGGACATACCGAGTCATATCTCTGATGATAGTGTGGTTATACATGTGATAGCAATAAAGTTATTGCACAATTTATTTTAGTCATACCTACTATCCTACGGTATACTGTAATTTGTAGTTAATTTAGTGTGATTGCAATAAAGGTTATTGCATGTTAAAACACTTTTTCGTTGTTAATATTAATAAATTGCCTGCTCCGCAGCACCATTTCCTTCCCTAGCGGCCGAAATATGAACTCATTTTTTTTCTTTCAGAAATCAATATCGCATACCCAGGAGAGCATGTGTACGAAATTTGGGTGAAATTAGCAAGTAGTTTTCCCAACAGAGAGGTATGAACACCTGTTTGATCTGGATCACCCTGTATGTATTTCCTTCTTTTTTCAGTGGCTCTCGTCAATCGCTTGCCTCATAGCAGTTGTTACTGGTTTGAGCGTTATGGGCATTGTCAACGTCTGGAATGATGGTATCTTACCTTCGCCGCTGGTTGGGGCCGTGTATGCCACCTTTGGAAAAGTATCGTGGGCGGCATTACTTGCAGCAATTGTAATCATCTGCGCCAGTGGAAATGGAGGTAATAGAAAATCACATACTCTGCTTAGATTATTACATACTTTGATATAATAGATAATTACGAACTTGCTCATAGAGTATCAGAGCCGATGAGAGGGGGGAAGCGGGGCTGAAGCCCCGGGGGGGGGCCGGATGAAGTCTAGGGGCCCGCAATATCTGGGACTGGCCTAAGGAAGAGGTCATGGGGCTGGTCGAAGTAAGCCTAGGAGCCGACGTTAACTCTCAGTGTCCCTGTAAAGTATATGGTAGATAATTATGAACTTACTCATAGTTTATATAATATATAGTGATGTACTTTTTATATATATATAATAGATAATTATATGCTTTAGAGTATATAATGGATATTATATGTGGGGAGTATATAATAGAATAATTATATGTAAGAGTATATATATAATAGATAATTATATACTTTAGAGTATATATATATAATAGATAATTATATGCTTTTAGGTAGATATATAATAGATAATTATATGCTTTAGAGTGTATAATAGATAATTATATGCTTTAGAGTATATATATAATAGATAATTATATGCTTTAGAGTATATATATAATAGATAATTATATGCTTTGAAATTATATATATATAATGAATGGTATATGCTGAGTATATATATAATAGATAATTATATGCTTTAGAGTATATAATAGATAATTATACAGTTTACAAACAGAAATGTCGATTCATGATTACACATATAATATGCGAAAGTATATTATAGTGTGAAATGTTAGAGGCGTTGGAAAAAATGGTGAAGAATAATAATTTAACAACTTTTTTATTTAAACAACTATACGTAAATATTCTATACAATTATTTGCAAATATTGTTAACATTCCGTTAAATATAAATGTTAATAAAGAACGAGTGTATGTTAATCACTGATGAATATTTGAAGGCACTGAAAATTGCACTCAGGTACTCAAGAAAGAAGGGAGGGGTAGGGTCATTTTGTTTGGCTCAAACTATAACTTGTGGCCTTGCTCCATAAAATATTAAAGGTGCAGAAAAACTCTCGTTTTGGAAAGCATTGGAGTCTCCTAGAACTTAACAATCTCCTAGAGCAGCGGTTCTTCAACTATGGTCCGCGAACCACAGTTGGACTGTGGATTCTATCAGGGGGTCCGCGAGATCCTCCCAGTGTTCCACAAAAGTTCGGAAAAGTACTAAGACACGAGCATTTACTCTTTAATGCTAAGAATAAATTATGAGGGAACGAAAAATTCCTTCCCCAAATGGTGAAAATCAGTGTTTGGCACAGTATAGCCCAGATGCTCTTGCGCCATAAAAATCCAAACAAACAGGGATAAAACACTAGAAATAAATATGTATGATGCAAATTCCGGGCTTTAAACTTTGAGTTAATTTTGGGTGGGGAGTCCGCGGTGACTGATCTCTGAAGGGGGTCCGCGGTCTAGGAAAGTTAAAGAACCACTATCCTAGAGCTTAATCTCCTAGAACTTAACAATAGAACCAGCATTGTCCGATGCCCAAGACTTGAACTCTGGTGAAACTCAGTCAAGACAGATCGATTTTGTTTTGGGGGTTTAGAAAAACTATACGATATACATTTTTTGGAAAAAAAAACAAAAAAAAAACACCCCTAAAAAATTATCCGATCATCTCAAAATTTCGCATGCAAATTCCTTTAAACCAAGTATGCAAATGATTAAATTTTCAAAGCCAATGAGTGTTAACTTCGATCATAGCGCGCATTTCTACTGCGCAACTGGCATCGTATAAAAGAGGTAAAAATTGCGGACGGTTTATTTTTTCTCGTTGTCGGCGTTGCAGTTCCCTGGAGACGCAACCAATAATGCCGTTACGACGTTGACGAGGACCTTATAACCAATTGGATGACTTCGAACGTGGTCGCATAGTCGGGATGCTTGAAGCTGGCTGGTCCTACTGAGCAATAGGCTGCCACCTGCACCGTACGGACACTGCTGTTCAAGGGTGTTGGCAGCAATGGTTTCTGCGAGGAACTCATCGGCAGAATAAAGGCTCTGGAAGGCCAACGTGCACGAATGCAGAGTAAAATCGGTTGGGCGACAGGTCCGAGCTGACCCGACGGCATCATTGTTCGCCACCCAACGTACTATAGTCTCTTCCATACCAATCGCGACACCTTCCACCATCTCACTAGGCTTGGATGAGGTGGGGTTACACTCACAGCGGCCTTTAAGGCGTCTGCCTTTAACCCCACACCATCAACAGAGTCGTCTGGAGTGGTGTCGTAGCCGGTCATCGTGGCTGCCAGCAGATTAGTATCGCATAGTGTTCAACGATGAATCCCGCTTCAGTCTTGGAGCAGATGATCATCAGATCCATGTGTGTAGGCGCCAGGGCCAGCGGTCCCAACCACCCTTTGTTTTACAAAGGCACACAGCCATTACCCCTAGTGTGATGGTGTAAGGTGCTATCTCATACGACAGCAGGACACCCCTAGTCATCCTGCATACAACTTTCAAAGCTCAACAACGATATGATGGCATCCTCTGGTCACCTGTGTTACCTTTTATGACACGACAGCCTGGAGTCATTTTCTAACAAGATAATGCCAGGCCCCATACGGCTCGCATATCTCTGAGCTGTCTCGTGCTGTTGATACTCTTCCTTGACCAGCAAGGTCACCAGACCTTTCACCAATCGAACATGTATGGAATATGGTAGGCCGTCAGATTCAGACACCGCAAAATATCGCAGATCTGGGGCAACAAGTGCGGAATGCTTTGCTTTGCAGAATGTATCGCAGAATGAGATTAGGAACCTTTATCACTCCAGACCCAAACGCATAGAAGCTTGCATCGCCACCAATTAGGAGGTTTCACCAACTATTGATTTGAACATTCAATGTGCAATTCCTAAACATTGATGGGTCCTACGGCCTTGAATTGTTTACCATATCCTTACCCGTGTATGTGCTGGATGTACATTTAATTTTAATAAAAACAGATAATTTCTTCATGGTACTTCGTAGTTTTTGGAAAAGAATGTATGTAGCAATGGCAGATTGTGATTAAACTAGATGAACGACGATTCCGTACTACACCCGTATTCTATTTTGTTTTGAAATCGACTGTTCCGTGTCAAACTGATGGGGCGGAACGCTTAGAGTTTAATTTCTAAGCATCAAACCGTACTGAGATGGAATAGGTTCGCTCTCTTTTCTTTGCAAGCAATTTATAACCTAATATTACCACATCATCGGCTATGATTAGAAAAGGTTCCCGTACTTTAAGGTTTACACATGTTCTCAAGGAAACCTGTTTAAATATATTTTAAAATAAAAATAAGTTGCTACTCTATTGCAGCATGTGGATGAGTAATCAGCAGTGACGTACGCAGGGGGTGTTGATGAGATTTTAACTCCCATTGCAATGAAATTTTGTATAGTTACATATAATTATATGACACTGTAGCCCTTTAACTCTCCCCAACATCGAGCCTGTAAGCTCCCCCTTATGAACTTTCTGCGTACGCCTTGGTAATCATTGTGGGATGCAGCAGGACGTACATGGACAGCAGTGACGTACGCAGGGGTGTTGATAAGATTTTAACCCCCATTGTGATGAAATTTTGTATAGTTACATAAGAATATTTGACACTATAGCTCTTTAACCCCCCAACATCGAGCCTGTAAGCCTCCCCCTTATGAACTTTCTGTGTACGCCTTGGCAATCCTTGTGGGATTCAGTGAAGCAGTTGCTGAGATTTTAAGGAGCATACTACATTAAAAAATACTTTTTTGTCCTTACTTTCCTGTAGAATTTTGTGGATTTAAATGCAAACCAGACCATTATTCCGATACTACACCAAAAAATACATTCTCTTAGATAAGGTCGTGAACAAAGATGGGTTTTTTTGGGGGTGGGGATGAAACCCGTCGTTCCACATATTAACTATATTATAAAATTCTTTATGAGAAATTTAGTTTCCATCAAACCCTGTTTCCAAAAAACTTCCCTTTTTTCTGTTAAAAACGAACCTTTCTTGAAGACTTGCATATTGGCCTGCTCCCAGAATAGTACTAACCCAAATTCGAATTGTTTGTTGGATATGATTTCGTTTCTGTATAACCTTCGCCACTGTATGTGTTTGTGAATATGCAAATTATTGATTAAGTAAGAAATTTCTAACAATGCAAACTTTCTGTTAATAAACATTTTCTGGCTTTCTTACTAATTCTGACTCAAATTCTATTTCAGGTGATCTGAACGACTTCCTTTCTTGGAAACCGTTTGCCTTTTTTGCGAGATTGGCGTTTATTGCTTATTTCATCCATCCAGTGATAATTAAAGTCACATCCGCAAATATGAAGGCCCACGTGCGCATCGAGCAGTTCGAACTTGTAAGTTTGTTTTTAAATTTCTTAATAGCTGTTTATGGGGCTCGATCAGAAAGGCCCTGCAATTCTAGGACCTACATTTTCTCCGAAGACTCCTAAGCTCTGATGCCAAAGAAATCAAACCAATAATATTAGCATGACGGACGAATTTGCTGCTATCACTATGCCACCGTAATGCAGTAGACCTACATTTTCCTGAGGAATCCGAACTTCTGCCACCAAGAAAACTAAACGCTGATTACACTGGTCAGCAGCCATTTCGCTACTGGTATGCCATGCATCATTTCTGACTCAAGTTGGCTTCCTGAATCCGAATATGTGCTTATTTTTTGCGTATCACGTCTAGTTTTTGAGATATCAGCCAACAAAAATTGAAAAAACGCCAAACAGAATGATTTTATAACATTTTTAAAATTCATACAGTTTATCATAGACATCAACTGAAAGCGTTAAAATTTAATGCAAATACTTGCCTTTCAATAAAAAATATGCACGTGTAATGTCAAATATTAATAATTTTAGAAAATAGTGGCAAATGGAGTAATGTAGTGTTAAAAACGGACAAAGGGGGTAATATGGGTCATAATCCCCCATGGGAGCTCACACCCCCAATGGAATAAAATTTACATTAGGTCTATGGGACCCAAGCTAATTATATAGAACCCCTTATGAATTTTCTGCATACACTTATGGGTATAACTATTTTAATGTCATTATTTGCATTGCACTACCAAGAGTCATCGCTAAATAACCAAAAAAGTCGCCAAATTTAAAAATCGTATACCTCGGAAATTATTAATGACAGACATAAACAAAAACAATACTTGGTATTCCGGAGTGACTATATTCTATCAGTGTCATCTATTTTTGTTGAGGGTACGAAAATTTTATTCGAAATACAAAGCATTATATTTAACATTGAGTTAATGTAAACCCTATAATTTCAACTGCATATTTCTCAAAAACCTAATGTGATAGAGCATTTCTAATGCCAGATTCAAAATCAGGGGGCTGAATTCTTTAAGAAATACTAGGTTGCATACCAGAAGCAGACAAAAAGTTAAAATTTGTTGATTAGTGTTATTAATATGACAGATGAATGCGTTATCACCATGCGGCAATGGACCTACATTTTCCGAGGAATCCAAACCTCTGCTACCAAGGAAATCAAACCCGATTATTAATATGACAGATGAATGCGTTATCACCATGCCACAATAAGACAATGTACCTCATTTTCCGAGGAATCCAAACCTCTGCTACCAAGGAAATCAAACCCGATTATTAATATAACAGATGAATGCGTTATCACCATGCCACAATAAGACAATGTACCTCATTTTCCGAGGAATCCAAACCTCTGCTACCAAGGAAATCAAACTCGATTATTAGTGTGATAGACGAATATGTTATCACTATGCTACCATAAGGCAATGGACTTACATTTTTCCGAGGAATCTGAACTTCTGCTACCAAGGAAATCCAACCCGATTATTAATGTGATAGATGAATGCGTTATCACTACGTCACACTAGGGTAGTGGACCTATATTTTCCAAGGAATCTAAACCTCTTAAAGCCTAGGAAACCTAGTCCCGGACTACAATGAAAAATTAATAGGTAAAGGTTTCTTGACCACCGTTATGAGTCGAACCCGCATTGATGGCACAGAAAGTGAATGCATTATCGCTGCCCACTACAGGGTCCTTTCTTAATGCCATTGTTATCGTACGTGTATTTCAAGATCGAAATAAAGATTTCTTACTGTCTTATCTTTCTAGATCTACTCGGTCCTATCTCACTTTACAGCTACGTATTTCTTGTCTTATCTTTGCTTCCTCGCTTTTGAAGCCCCATTCTTATCTATTGCTGAAATTCTGCAGAAAAAATGCCAATCTAGTAGTTTGGGGTTAGTTTCAAATGCGGCGCCAAGCACATCTAAGAATGGAGTGATGACCGAGAAGCCAATGAAATACGAAGAAATGCGCAAATCTGATGAAAAATCAAAAGAAAACGGCCGAACCAAATGTTAATTAGTGCTTTTCTTGTCATTAAGAAATGTGACAACTCATTCTGAACACAGAACTCGAGGACGAAAAGCGTTTTTGTGAAAAACGACAGAAATAAAATTGTCAAATCAGTATTTTATTTCCATATGGCATTTTACCTTTTTATTCGTGTTGCAATGCATAATTACTCACAACTTAAAAAACGAAAAAATCCATAATCACTTTATTATAAGTAAAGTGGGAAACATATGTTTGTTTATATTTGTCATTTTCACTATACTCACTATATTATAATGTTTGTGTGTATTTGATGTACGGTTTGTGAATATTTTGTGTGCATAAAATGTTCCTCACCCACGCAATAAGTACAAATTAATAGATGAAAGTTTTCTGATACTAATCCATACTGTATAAAAGTCTTGATAGCATTGTTAGTAGGATTTTTTCTATGTCATTTTTTTATATGTGAAGGAAATAATGCTAATATAAGAATTATAAAAAATTAATGACGTGATGGTCTTATATACTTTCGACAATCGAAAAATGTAAGTGTTGGTCAGTAGCGGCGTATAAATTCAAAACTTATGGGGGGGGGCTCAAATGGCTATGGTAGGTTCAAGTGGCTTCAAAGAAGATTATGTGATGCGGTCTTGAAGAAAATAATGTGTTTTGATATCCAGTGGGGGCTTGATTACCCCCTGAGCCGACTTTCCCACGCCGCTATTGATCAGAGCCAGATAATGCATCCGTGAGGCTCAGGTAGAAATATTATTTCTGTACTCTGAACATACAGTAAAACCCACCATGTCTGGCCCAGTATAGCTCAGATGCTCTTGCGCCATAAAAATCCGAACAAACAAATAAAACCCACGGAAAATTTTGCCCGTAAAAGAGTGGTGAGCATAGTAGCCGGATTAAGCACAGAGAAAAAAAGACAAATATCTAGAACCCGCCTTTTTTAGAGGACCCGGCCTGGTGAAGACGGAACACACCTTTAAATGCAATTGGAGGAAAATTACTTACAGTGTTAAGACGAACAAGAATTGCTGTATTGTATGTAAAAGAAGGTGTCCAGAATGATACTAATTATGGGTAAATATTTGATTATTTTGCAGGAAAAAGAATTTTGGTGTCACTGTATAACACGTTACCTACTGATTTTTTTCCCAGTATTGCCAAAAAGCGACTGGCAACAGACAAAATGACCAGCCGCCATGTTATGTAAGGCGTTTTTTGTAATTTTCGTTTTATCAGTGAAGGAGATGTAACAGTGAAGTGGTTATGGAGGGATACCCCCACATCCCTTCCACTTCGGGCTGAGCTCATGCAGCCCGTTCAGATAGTCTTCGAGTACCCATGAATCAGTAAAACGTTGAATCACAAAATTCCTTCAAAGTGGGAAAGTAAACAGCGAGTACTCACCTAGTTCCTAGGGCCGGTGTTTATGGCGGGAAAATAGTCTTAATTGCATACGTAATCCATTAAAAAAATAAGAGTCAGACGCTCAGATATTTTCTCTTCAACGAAGAAAACACAGCGAACATGAAGAAAAAAAGAAAATGGCCTATCACATCAGTCCTCACTGCATCATACAGACGTATATGACGTCAGAGTGTGTGACGTCACAAGTCGATCTACTAAAATTTAGAACGATTTCAAGAAGACAGAGAGATAGAAGTATGTAACGTGTCATGCAGTAGCGCCGGAATTTTTAATGTAAATTTTATAATTTGTATATTATAAATAAAATTTTATATTATCCTTTTTTTTATTTTTAATTTTTGGAAGTACATATGTGTATTTTAAGTAAATCTTAATTCAGTGAAGAACTGACACATTGAAATTTCTCTTCTTTCCCAAAAGAAATCATTACATAGGCTTCATTTGTCCTTTGAGGGGCCCCGAAAAAATTGCTTAGGGCCCTACAAAACACTAACTCGACCCTGGGGGTGGCCGTAAAAGTGAGGTAATATTGTAAAGAATTTTTATTCCATTATAAAAACCGGATGATGATGTCTGCGAAGTATGTCGTTGAAATGGTTTTACCATACAATATTAATATTTCTTCATTTTGTAAAGCAAAATCTTCATTTACTCAATTGTTTGGTGCGTCTGCAGAAATAGCAAGAACTGATGCCTCAGATGTCCACCCGGTTAATCCGTCACCGAGATTAATATACAGAAGCAAAGTAGATGAATGGCTACAAGGTACCAAGAATGGATAAAGAATTTCTTCCTTAAACGTGAAAACTGACGTAGTGCAAAACAGAACATCTCCAAGTAGGAATCTTCAACATTGTTTAGTCTAAGGTCCAATACTTCTGCAGTTTATTAGTTCGCAGGCCGCAAATACCGCACCGACAATATTAGGATTGACTGTACATGACAATGTTCTTAGTCTCTTTCTTTCACCCTTAAACTCAATTTATTTATTGAGAGGTGAAATAGGCTTAAAAAATCGTTACACTATTCTTATTAAAACCAAACCAATGCTTCAGATACGGAGTATCAGCGCAGTTTTCGCTACACCTCCATGGTATAAAGGTCTTGTTTATGAGGATGATAAAGAAGCGAGGAGGGTGAAACAAAGAGAAAAAAAATAGATGTTTTGATAAGGATGAAAGTTGGTTTGGTGTTGTAAAAGTCTAGGCTAATAAAAGTCCACAATGAGCGGTGGGCAGAAAAGTGTGGAAAAATTAATTAAAATATCGAAACTGAAATAAGGAGATAAAGGGAATTTAAACTGAAAAGGTAGAAAAGTTTCAAAGGGAGAGAAATCCAACCGAATGTGCAAAAAGTGATGGAAAAAAAAATGCTTATATGCTATTCTTCTTCATTATTATACAAAGTGAAATTGATCATCTTTTGGTGAGCTATTTGCCACTGCTTTTTTGTAACAAGTATGTTCATGTCCTATTTTTGACGTTGAAATATTGGTGTTTCAAGATCAATATCAGTTATGCTGGTCTAACTTGCGATTCCAATATCTTCATCCTTGAAAACCTTGTTTGCAGTCGTAAGCGTTCCTTAACAATGGCATCATTTTCAAAGAATGCAGTCAAATGTTTGGGAAGCTGGTCTTGTCAACGCAGAGTAGAATTCGAAGAGCCCCAAGCTGGGTTTTCCCTTATAAATCAGTATCGCACAGTAAATGAATTCCCAGACATATATATCTAGAACAGATACAATAAATGGCTAGTTTTGTGTAAGACAAACTATATTTTTCGTGAGTCGGCGGGCCTGAAGGGATGATACACGGTAGGATGTCTCGACGCATTTAAAAAAAAAACATCGCTATCCTTCTTCAGGAATCAATTGGAGTAATCTCAAAATAAACACAAAAGTGCTGGCATTTGGTACCTCTTTCTTCGACGTCTGACCATGGGCGGACTGGATCAGGTCAATGCGCCCTCATAAGCGATAGTCGGGAATTTTTTTAGTAGCCCATGATTAATGGACTCGCCCTCTCCGGAAATCCACGGTATGCACACTTCGAGAGGACCCAATCCGTCCCTGCCTCTGACGGAAAATGTTTCGAAGCCAAGAAATGGAGGAAGTATGATAATTATTGAATAGAGTTTAATAGGGTCTTTCACGCATTGCTGAACCTAGAAATGCATTTATAATCATTAACGAGTTTGTGCTCGACTGTTCATAAATAAGGAAAGACTTTCTAGAGCCTTTCCAGCTTTTTGAGCAGTCAGACAATTCCGTTAATGACCATAACTCCCCTCCTACCTCCATTAATACGTGGAAGGTCCTGTTAAACTCCATTCACTAATCATCCCCCCCCCCACCAGCACGTTCAAGACTTTCAGTCTCTTTCCCTTTTTGTTATTATAAAATGCATATCTCTTTTATTGTTACAAAATGCATATCTCTTTTGTTATTACAAAATGCATATCTCTTTTGTTATTGCAAAAAATGCATATCCCCTTTGTTATTGCAAAAAATGCATATCTCTTTTGTTATTGCAAAATACTTCTCTCTTTTGTCATTACAAAATACATATCTCTTTTGTCATTACAAAATTCATATATCTTGTCATTACAAAATGCATATCTTTTTGTCATTAAAAATGCATATTTTTTTTGTCATTAAAAATGCATATCTCTCTTGTTATTATATAATGCATATCTCTCTTGTTATTATATAATGCATATCTCTTTTTTATTGCAAAAAATGCATCATTTTTTAGTGCAAAAAACGCGTATCCCCTTTGTTATTGCAAAACGCAACATTATACATGTAATTACTCTATTACATTTTACGAAGTGGACTTGTTACATTTAAAGCTCGAAAAAATAAAAATATTTGATAGCCATCTTTTTGTCTTGTATTTTCTTTTAATCCTTTTAACTTTAATCTTCTTTTGAATTCATTTTAATCCTTATGTAATTTTCTATTATTAATTTTAATTAAAGTACTGAATTCTAAGTAGGAGTATTGAACTAACAAAAGAATTGTTTTAAGTGTCGCTCGCGTCCTGAATCGAAACTGATATCACTAGAAAAACCATCACGATTAATATTGGAAACCTAAAGAATTTTTGTCTGAAAATGAATTTCTGAATTTTTATAAATTTTGAAAAATTGGTTTAAATCTGACATTGATTTGAAATAGACATGCAGACACAACCTAAACATTATCCTCAAATTGTTGTCTATTTCACTAGCCCTTGAAACACACAGGCTTTTAACAACTCATTTGATTTGAAAAAGTTGTGCCACTAATAGTTCGGAAGTCGCCTTTCGACTGAATGAACCAAAACACTTCATTGATGAAAGTCGGAAAACGTTGGTTTACAATTTCCTGTAACTGGGAAACTCATTCGTAAAATGGAAACTTTTCGTAGAAGTAAAGAGGGGGCGTCAAGTTTACTTCGAAACGTAATGAAGTACCATGCACGACTAGAACGGCTTCCCAGGAAATTAAGTCAAACTATTGCGCGTTCTCCGTTCACTATATAACGATGGGACTCTGTAACGAATAACTCACTGCATCCATTCACTTGATTTTGGTGACAGTACTCTCTACACAGCATCCACTCTTCTCTAAAGTAAGTCATTGTGTGCATGTGCATTTTTTTTTATTTTTTACTTACAATTGGTTTCATACTACTAGATCTATGTTCATTAGTGTTACTAACCTAGAGCTCTGGGGGGGGGTCTATATCCCGGGGCCTCATTTTGGAGTTCAGCGCCCCCAACAATTCCATCCCCTCTTGTTCTTTCCTCCTTTCTTTTCTTCCCTCTTTTTTTGGCAGTGTGGTAGTGCAGTCTTAATACATTTCCCGGTGTGCCGTTAATCCAGGTTTGATGCCTTGCAGTGGGGAAACAAAAAAAAGTTTTTTACCGTCTAATTGTTCACTGTAGACTGAGGATTGGTTCCCTAGCTTTTAAGGGGTTTGGATTCTCCAGAAAACTATATGTCCCGGGGCAGTATGACCTTTGTCGTCCTTGCACCTTAAAACTCAAACAGACGCTAGTTTAATTGCAGATGGTACGTGTGTATGTGTTTCTTTTTTTCCTACCATAAATTCCGAAATTGGACTTTCTAAGCAACAGAATTTGGGTTCCTTCGAATAACTTTAAATTCTTGCTCAACATGACCTTAGCTGTTGTTGCCAGAAAATACAATTCGCTAAGGAAAGTGGATCCCGATATTGCCATCTGAACGGATATATCAACTGCAGCCATGCCTTACCTTGGCAAAGAGTTTGTGTTGATTATGTACATATTATATTGTTTTTATCTCTAAAGTTTAGACATTTAAAAGTGTAAAATGGGCCTCAAAATATGATCGATTTCACCCCCCCACCCCGAATGTGACGGACGAATTAAGACGGTCCTGAATCTCAGCGTCAAATTTAATATAGGCCTCTATAAAACACTAATCATGCGCCATCCGATAGACAGAACCGTAGCAATTAAAAAATTATGGGGAGGGGGAGTTCAAATAGCTTTAAAGGCGATTATGTGATGCTCCCTTAGATAAATAGTTTTTTAATAGTCAGGGGGAGGGGCTTAAGTTCGTAAGCCCCACCCCCCCTTTTACCATGTCGTCGCTGATAGTGTACAGTTCCGCTTGCAAAGGCTACTTTTTTGCCGCCACTTCCACACCACTTTTGCCCCCCAATCAGCAGTAGGAATATATAAATTGTTACATTCAATATACGCCAAAAACTTTTGTGTCGATAATAAATATGTTGAAAAACAAACTCATAAATTGAAACATAAACATTAAACAATATTAACTTATATTGAAGTATTATCTCTTCTTTGTATATAATAAATCAAATTCAATTTTATTGAAATAAATTTTAATTTTAGCAAAAAATAAAAGCCTATCGAACACTGGTATTTAAATGGAAAGCATGACGTCTAGCTTTCTTCTCGGCAAAACATCTGATTATATCATCAGATACCATCAGATATGGTATTGATTTTGTTATATCAGACTCAATACACAAAATTTTGCCGCCCTAGTCTATAGCCTAGTATAGCCTATTAGGAAATATGGCACTGCCCACCCTACAAAATGGTTAGTTTTCTAGAAGAACAAGAGGTTTTCTAGAAGAACAGAGGTTGATTTAGAAAAGGTTTACTGTAGTATCTAAATCAGTTGTTCTCAACTTGGTCCATGATGATCTAGACCAGCGGTCGCCAACCGGTGGTCCGCAGAAAAAGCTGGACATTATTTGCATTTTTAATGTTTTATTAATAATAAAACAAAAATAATATTCTAAGAAATTCTCATATTCTGAATGACAATTTTCGCCTTTATATTGCACTAAATTCACGAAATGTGGTCCGCGGGATTTAAAATTATGAATTTAGTGGTCCGTGAGGTCCGAAAGGTTGGCGACCGCTTATCTAGAGTACCGGCATCTCTGCCTATAGATACATCTCTCCCATATCTGATTTAAAAAAAAAATGGTTTCGTATATGCAAAAATATGTACCTGAAATAATTGAATCGTGACATCAAGCTTTATACACCCAGTCTAAAGGTTAGTTTAAAAAACTTGATAAACAAGATGTATACAGTGTCAATTAAAATTTAAGGTTATGAATTATTTAAATAATTTTGAACTAAATAGTCTCATTAATGATTTAATTAAATAATTAAAATAATTCAAATTATTTAATTAATTAAAACAATTAAAAATATTTATTTAATTAATTAAAATAATTAAAATATTTATTTGATTAATTAAAATAATTAAATATTTATTTAAATTAAAATAATTAAAATATTTATTTAATTAATTAAAATAAGTAAAATATTTATTTAATTAATTAAAATAAGTAAAATATTTATTTAATTAATTAAAATAATTAAAATATTTATTTAATTAATTAAAATAATTAAAAATATTTATTTAATTAATTAAAATAATTAAAATATTTATTTAATTAATTAAAATAATTAAAATATTTATTTAATTAATTAAAATAATTAAAATATTTATTTAATTACATAATTAAAATATTTATTTAATTAAATAATTTAAATAATACCTTTAAAATGATTTAAATAATAATTTAATTAAATAATTTAAATAATAATTTAATTAAATAATTTAAATAATAATTTGATTAAATAATTTAAATAATTATTTAATTAAATAAATTAATTAATTAATCAATTAATGTAATCATGATATTTTTTAATGTATTTTTTTTATTCTGCTGAAGTAATCTTTGCCCACCCCTACAAAAATGTCTGCCAACGCCCATGGGCCAAACTAAACCAATACTGGTGTACATTCTCCCATAACCATGGAATTTTGATTTCTAAAAAAAATATTAATAAATGATAAAAAAAATAGCCCAAAATTTTGCCATTATAAAGGAAATTGGCGATGAAATCGAGCAAATTTCTATATTTTCATTCAAAATTAGCTAGATAGTCAATTGGCGAATATAAGAAACGCTGAAAATTTGCTTTGTGTTTGTTTGATAAAACTCGTGCGCTATGCTAAGCCAGCGTGATCATACTTTGCTGGTAAAATCCTGTTATCAAAAAATTGGTAATACCGTGGAAATATGGTATTGAAGAAATGCAGCAATTCCATCCAGAAAAAATAATATTTATTTGAGCTTTAAATATTTGGGATTAATGCATTAATACACACCAGAAAATTAATTAAAATGCAACGTTAGAGAAATTTAGTGCGCCTTTTTGGCGGAGCCTTCATGGTACGTGTGCACACGTCAATGGCAAATTGAAGACTGGTTTTGTTTTAAAATGCGGTAAACAATTACACATACCGTTGCCAAATATAGAAAGTAAAAATATAATTATACAATATCTGAAAAATATGAAATAAAAGCACACGATTTGGCATGGTGACAATTTTAGAAATTGAACCTTTTTAGTTTGTTTTTTCTTTCGTTTCTAAGTGGCAACAGTTAAGAAAGCCTGCGAAGTGAACATAGTGTTTCTATTGTGGGAGCCCACAATACTAATTCCACACTTCGGAAATTTCTGATTTTTTTTTCCTTAAATCAAAATCTCATGGTCCCAGTAGTATGTACCCTAAACATGGTTCGGTTTAATAGTTCCAATAATTTTTTTGCTATCGGTCTCTAAATAATTCACGCTAAATTATGGCCACCCTGTACTTTATTTAATTTGATCTATCCATATGTAACTTTGAAATTGATTATAATCCTCTCCACATAAATTACTTTAAAACTGAATATATTATACCAAGGAATATTTTCAGTTTTTTCGGTATGGGGACTATTTCCTTGGCATTCGTTCTGTGTCTGCTTTTTACCGGTGTTGCCTTTTCCGAAGAGAACAGCAGAGAAAGCTCATTTGTGGATTTGCTTAGAGAAGACACACAAGAAAATGACAACCATTGGAATATGCCTGCTGTAAGTATATTCTATGAATGTCATTTTTCAATATAACGTAAGGAAAAACTTCGTTTAACAAGTGCGAAACGTCGACCAATCATCCACCCGTACAAACACGATTTCTGAAAAACTGGAAATCCAATTTTAATATTCATATTTTATTTTTAATTCCTTTCAGGCCACAGTAGCACACTATGCTCAATATTACTAATATATTCCTCCATAAATATTCTACTAATTTATGATTTTATTGAAATTGGCATAATTTAATTTATAACTAGCTAAATAATTATCATAAAAAAAGTTTTGAACTCAACTCAACTCTTCAATAGCTTAAAGTATGCTTCCGTGATGAAAATTAATATTAACAGACGATTTTTAATATCATTTTCGTGTCAACTTTTTATTTGATCTGAAAAACAATTATTTGACTGCAAGTCTACGAAAGTCTTCCTTAAGGGTTTCAAAGTCCTTCTTAAGGTTGTAGAAGTCTTCGCCCGAGGATTGTCGAAGATTTCTCCCAAGGATTATAGAAGTCTTCTCCCGAGAATTGTAGAAGTCTTCTCAAGAGGATTGTAGAAGTCTTCTTCCGAGGATTGTAAAAGTTGACTAGCGACAATGCTTTGTTAGGTACTTGCTTTTCAGAAAACATATTCAAAAACATTTATTTCTACATATTTTTCATGTTTAAAAAACAATTGTAAATGCATTTGCACCACACTCCATTTTTCGCCATATAACTAAAAGTCAAGTGGCAGATATCAATGAATTTAAGAAAAACCTGAAGGGTAATAAAATATACTTCGTAACAAATACTTTAATTTAGAATTTGTAATTTTTGATTAGCAAATTTCTATTTATTAAAGTTAAGGAAGTCTCACCATAGCCAATGATGTGGCAATATTAGGCAATGAATTGCTCGCAAAGAAAGGAATGTTCACTTTACTGATTGATTTGAAAAGCAGTGCAAGCATTTCCTCATTAATTGCGAGCTTTTCCATAATGAAGTCTTTATATTCGCTCGCAGCAGGGAGTTCGACCGACGCCTGTGGCTTATTGGATGAGAGCATGTGGCAAATTATCAAAAGATTGTGGGTTAGGTTGCCATCAGGAGAGATCATTAATTTTTTGAGAGTAACTTATGATCTAGTAAATTTCTGTTGTACTTTTCCAGGATAATCCGATCCCCAGATATTTGGAATCTTCTCCAGGCCAAGTTGTAGGCCATGTCGGCGATGACAATGTAGAAACCCTCAGACAAAGATTAGCGCAAGAAGATTGGAATCAATTTACTCCCCCGCCAATAACTGAAGTGGAGTGCTATATTGAATTCCAAGTGGTAAGTTCGATATTGCTAATATAACTCATGAGAGTTCTTTTCAATCTTGAACGTGACGTATACAGGGTGCAGAGTAAGGTCCGCATTCACCCAAATTACTTTTGAACGAATGCTCGTAGAGCTATAAAAGTTAGGTATAATAAAGTGCCTGTGTTTGATCGAATGAGATCAATAGTAGCGCCCGCCCTGGCGAAATAATAGAGTAGTTTTTACTTCTAACTCGGGAAATTAAAAGGACATAGAAAAATACATTCAATTAAAAAAAAAATTTAAATATCATTTTATCACTAGGAAATGACATTATTATTTACTCTAGTTAGTGACTCGCATAGTGATCGCAAATCAATGGGGGGAAAATATAAAAAATATTCAATACATTATTTTTTCTTCAGTGAAAAAGCCAGTCAAAGAAAGGGTGATTCAAATTTATGGACGCTGATTTCACATTTTACAAAATTCAACATAAAATTAAGATTTCGATTGGTGAACGCCATAAACTGTCTTCATATATATATATTGAATTTTAAATTCTACATGTCAGGTATATTGAATTCACGTACTCATATTAACGTATATTGACATTCGATACAAGGACAAGTGGGGGTAGGGCATGTAGAAAACTAATTAGGGGAAAATATATATTATTTAATACTAAACTTGGGTATAGTTTACCTATACTTTCTGCCCTATATCATTTCTAATATAATTCAACATATGCATGTATCTTTATTTGTTAATAAGGTGCAAATGATCACTCCAATCCCTCCCCCCTGGACGTAGTTGTTAGTCTCTGATCATCCTTGATGATGATCATCCTGTATAATTTTTATAAATAATATAGATAATGGATGGTCATCTCTGAGAATCTTTAATCAAAGAGTCGTGGTGCAGTTTGGCCATTGTTTTTATTATACAGTGTGTCCGTGAAGTCATGGTGCACTTTTGACCGGTCACAGGAAATCAACGAAACAAGATAGAAATGTGAAATCTTCACCAAATAAAAGGAAAACTATCCAAGTTTCATACCTATTCAGTGCAGTTTGATGTGGCCTCTATTTGTTGCCCTACACACATCTAAACGATATCCAAGTTCTTCCCACACACGGTTAAGGACGTCTAGTGTAACAGAGTGAATAACGTCTGTGCACTTTGGTCAC
The DNA here is from genome assembly GCA_006491805.2 of Dysdera silvatica. Classification (NCBI taxonomy): domain Eukaryota; kingdom Metazoa; phylum Arthropoda; class Arachnida; order Araneae; family Dysderidae; genus Dysdera; species Dysdera silvatica. Next base: position 147,268,333 of record QLNU02014802.1, read on the forward strand.
GGATTCGAATTAACAAGCCACAGAACACACTGAATTTTCCTCTGTAACGTCCACATCTCGACTGGCGTGGGCGTGGGCTGATCCACTGCCGCGCAGCTCGTGGTGTTGCGTCATCACCTGTGTGCGCACACGCTTGCACATCAGAGTACAGAAACTTGGAGAGTTTGTCTTTTATTTGGTGAAGAGTTCACGTATCTATCTTGTTTCGTTGATTTCCTGTGACCGGTCAAAAGTGCACCATGACTTTACGGACACGCTGTATTATTAAATACAATTATGTATAATAGGAGCTGAAATATTATAAAAGCTATTTTCCAAGATACCTTAGGTACACACACTCCAGAAGTATCTAAATATAAATCTCAGATTGTCACCTCATACCTGGATTTAGTTCAGTCAAGGTATATAGCATTCGACAATTTTTTATACAGATCTGCAGGCTGGAGTTTGTATCCCTAGGGGAGGAAAATATTAAGTTTCCTCAGAAAATTATAATTTCTAATACAGTATGACCTCGGCTTCCCTTGCGTTATAAACCATAAGCGAAAACAGAGTGTCACCACAAAAGCTAAGAAAAAATGAATAGAATATAAGGTCACAAAAATTATGTTAACCAAAGTCCCAAAAAAAGTTAGTTTGGTGTTAGTACTTATTTATGCTAATATGTATGCCGATGCTTTTATTTGTGTATTTCTTTTATATAGACGAAGACCTTACCAGGACGTTGTTTAAAACTAGGAGGACATATTCCTGCATGCCAGTCGGAAGAATTCATGGAGATCGATTATGAAGAATGCCGCTAAAGGAAATAACTTTGGTGTTTCAAATTTTAAGTCGGAGATGTGTATTGAGAAAGAAAACAATCACCTGTTTTGAAAAATTCTCACGGTTGCTAGCTCACAGAATTTGGCAAATCATGTCATCTTTTGTTTCTGGCTAGTTTGTATTACTTAATTTTTTCATAAGTGGATTTTTAAATAAAAATTTTCAGTCAACGGAGGTTCATGCTGTCTTCTCAAATAATATTTGGTTTCATTTTATTAAAAGTCATTTAATGTCATTTTTAGTAGCTTGAAGTTTCTCAAATGGACATAATGTATTTTTTCTCCTATGTAGTTGATGTTCATAATACATGGTATAAAAGAAAACTATGTTGAATTATACATCAAAATTATTCCGCTTACTCAGTCGTCGAATTATTGTTAGAGATGCAATATTTTATTAATTATATATTCACAAATTATGATAATCAACCAATACCGGTTGCGGAAATAAGGTCTCCAACAAATATAAGTTTTAAATTTTCAGTGACATGTGTAGAACACTGTAGTGGAAGTCAACTGTTATCAAAATTAATTTAAAGTTGCTATTAACGTATTACAGAAGAAATTATTTATAAAAAAAAGTAGTTCCTTATTTCTTTGTCTTAGTATTTCCTTTGAAAAAATTATTACACGAAAACTTTCACGAAATATATAAATCATCACACATACCTATAAGAACGTTTATACAGCCTTCACATAGTATTGCGAACACGATTGAATTATTTTCGTTTATGCGATATTGAGCACTACTGCACAGTCCGTCCCCTAGTTTCTCTCCTCCTAAATTTGGTCGAGAATGGCGGCAGATCAGTTGCCATGCTGCCATATGTTTTGGAAACACTTCAAAAAATTCAGTAGGGGACAGAATGTGCAGTGTCACCCAACATTGAATACAACCATGCCACCTTATACTCATGCATTAGGTGGTATGCTGGATAAAAAGGTGAGATTTTACTTGGTTAAACTTGAACGGGAGGGCACAGAGGCCCAGGCCCCTTCCATCGGGTGTCAAGTCCCGTTTTCACTTAACTCCAAATCGCATGGTCTTCTTGAAAACTACATGAACTCCTCTCCCATAATTTTTTAAATGATACGCCCCTGGTTTTGGTTATAACAGAAACCCTTGTATCATACGACGCACCATAAAATTCCAGTCCCTTTTGCAGTTTTTACAGTGTCGAACAGTTTCTTTAAATTGTGTATTTACGATATGGAGAA
>QLNU02014802.1:147270474-147285290 GCA_006491805.2 Dysdera silvatica
ATAAACGGTACAAAAATACATACAGCCATTTTCAATATATTTATTTTCCTTATGTATTCAAAAATATTACAATTTTTGGTCGGAACACATTCAGGAATTGTTGAATTGATGTCATTCGGTTTAAAAATTTGAAGATTGAAATCGTTGCATGGTTGAATAGAAATTTTCTAACAATCGAAGAACAATTAAGCCTGGGTAATTCGAAGCGGAAGGGGAAAATAAACTTGGTTCGAATGAATTATCCAACAATTCGAATTCGAAAAATTCTGCTCAATGAATATTAGATTCACCAGATCACCCGAAGAGTTCGATTAGCTTACGAATTTGAACTAAACTCCTTTGAATAATCCGTTACACTAAGTTTAAACATCTAAATAGGAGTTTCAGAATTGTGAATAGTATCAGAATATGCTTTCCGAAACAAGGCTTGAATAAGGTAAACCAAACTTAAGAATTTTTCATGTTCTACAAAAGGCGGAACCTTCTTAATAGTGTACCGGATGCTGGTGGCGTGAACACACAACTGGCTCGAGTAACACACTTATTTCCTCCTCGTTTCTCTAACACCAGTCCATCTGGACACACACAATTGTGCGAGCAGGATGACTGTGGACCAAACAGGATTGGAAACAATACATGCTGTCTTGGGCAAACCAGTTGCTCGCAACTCATTTCGCAGGCAGGTTTGCACGTAGCTTTGACCATTGTAGAAGGACAACCTTAAAAAAAGAGTCAGAAACGTTGACAATAACAACGGGAACTTCGTTACATCATTATATACTGTTTTCATACGCAAGTGAATAAATTTTAGTTAAGAAAATAAGAGACATCTCTCTTTGGTATAAACTACTTTTTCTTTTCATTCAGTTCAATTTACAAAGATAATTAAATAGAATGAAATTTCGCAAGCGTTAAACGAACCTCATGAACGTTGCCCAAGAAAAAGTAACTATTAACTGAAAATTCACTAAAAATGCATATTTCATGTATTAAAAGTAATTAAGTATGCTCAAAAACCAACTTTATTCTATCGATTAATTTCTTTTATATATATAGGCATTTGTACTATTATAAGCCGATTCATATTTTTCCACTTACCGCAGTCTGAAGGTCTGACACATTTATCTCCATCGGAATGATGTAAAACTAAGCCTGGCGGGCAGAAGCACCCTCTCACACATGGAAATCGTCCAAAACCAACGTTGCACAATTTCTTTTGCTGCCAATCATCACATGATGGGGGACAAGATCTTTCACATTCCTTCAAGATGAGACCTGGGGGACAACCTGCCAAACAAAATGAAAGTTTTGTTCAAAATTTGTTATCGAACGATAGCGAGTTTTTAAAGTTTATGCCCAATTATGCACTATTTCTTCTGTGGTAAAAGGAATAAGAAGGAGGGTGAAAAAGAGAATGATTTATATCGAAGATGTTCTGACTTAAATATCTTGAAGACTTGACAACCTAATTTAAAGATCTACTTAAAGACTGTGAAGATCTGACTTAAAGGTCTTAAAAATTTCACTTAAAAACCGTAAAGATTTGGCTTAAAGTCTTCAAGATATCATTTGAAATCTCGAGAATTCAAGATCTGATCGGACTCGAGAAGAACTATACTTGTGATCAATAGACTGCATGCATTTTCAAATACAGAAATAAACATCCCTCAAGAACCTCGATTTAGCATATCACCTTAACATGTGCGTGTGTAATCAGTATCTGAAACAAATACGAATTTAGGTGCTGCCGAGGTATGGTTCAATCATAGGCGTACGCAGAAGGTTTATAAGGAGGGATTACAGCAGGCCTGTAACCAAGCCAGAGCCAGCAAGGGCGCGCCCCTAGTTCCCCAGGTGCCCCATCGAGCTACTTACGTATGCATAGAACAATTCCCGGGTGTCATTTTGCCCCATATGCTCTTTGTCTTGTCCCGGTTGTCCCTTCATCCTGGATACGGGGCTGGATTACAGGCTTACAATGGGGGTTACAGAGCTGTAACTCCATATATTCATGTGTATATATATATATATACAAAATTTCATCGTAATAAGGGTTTACAACCCCCTCGACCGCTCTGCGTACGCCAGTGGATACGATGAAAATCGTTTACAGCGACGCCGGCTTTATGGTCAACTATATAGTGTGAAGTAAACACCACAAAATGCTTGATTTCAAATCCTTTCATATGTTAAAAATATCGCTTATAACAACTCCATATATCGTATTTAGCGTCAGTACCTTTTATGATGATGACTTTTTTTTTCTGTATAAAGTGTTAACTAACACATCGTCTATAGAGAAACTTAACAGCCTGTCAGATGCAACTAGGTGCCCACCGTCCGAACAATACTCAAATCATACTGTACCGGTTCAAAAAATTGTTCTTTCATACATTTCACATAAAAAGTATAAATACGGGTGAAAATAATCTTACAAGATTCTTTCAAGATTCTTACAAGGTGATTTCAAGATTCTTACAAGATGATTTCTAGATTCTTACAAGATGATTTCAAGATTCTTACAAGATAATTTCAAGATTCTTACAAGATGATTTCAAGATTCTTACAAGATGATTTCGAGATTCTTACAAGATTCGTTATAATCTTTGTTTCAAGATTTATTAGGATAAGTAAGTGTAAAGCTGTATTACCATACCATAAGCTTTGAAACAAATATCGATTACCACGACTGAATTTTTTCTCTTGTAGGCCTTTGTAAATAATTTCCACCACATTTTCTTTATGGAAAGGCTAAGCAATTGAAGTCAAATTGTGAGTGCCGGGCAGACGGGAAAAAGTACCAAACAAGAAGAAACAGAATAAATAATCAAAAAGATGAGTTTAAGAAAGGTGAACTTGCACTTTTAAAGGTTTTATACCCAACCTGTATTTTCATGGACATTTTCACATTCAACACAATAACAGAACGCTCCTCTCAGGAATTCCCTGTCCCTATCAAACTGTGACACAAAGACCGGTTATTTATTTGTATTTATTTTTTTTTTCATACATTCTTCACAAATTTAAATGTGCGAAAGAAAAATAGAGAGTAATCTTTTGTATTCAAACTTACTTAAAGATACACTGGGACGAGTTACAACCAAATCATCATCGTCTTCAATTGTTACCGTGCAAATACTGCGGCCAGAAACAAAGATATTCGTATTTAATAAGCTGAAAAGCTCCACTTTAAATATCCTGGGAGGATTCGGCACATTATTGTTGATGATTTCTATGCGAATAACGGTTTCCAAATCTGTTGGCTTCAGAATTAGTTTGTTAAGTTGAGCGACCACTCTATAGTGGACATTCAGGACAGCAGTGACGTCAATGACTCTCCACAGAACAGTCAGTGTCCCAACACCTCTAGATCGCAAGACAGACAGCAAAACGAAACCATCGCTTTCTTTTACTTTTATTTCGATATCTCGAAATGAAATGTGACTGGCAATTACTAAAAATAATTCAAAATTCAAATATAAATACACTTGAGTTTCATAAAATAAACTTAATAATATTAGCCATTAAATACTCAATCCAAAATGCTCCAAAACGTAGTATGAACAAGTACTCATAAACATCAGTAGAGAGGTGAAATGTTCATCTCTAAAGTACAATAGGGAAATATGGGGAAAACATAAATTCCACAGATCATACAAATCATATTGCTTTTTCTAATTAGTCAATAACAATTAGTTAATTAACATTAGTTAATAACAATTCCACTCCACTCGAATCCAGCGCTTGAACCTACTAATGGCATACTATTTAATAATGCATGCATTCAATAACCATGATATATATGGACACGGTTATAACGAGCTCAGTTATTTAAGATAGTTTGGCGTAGCATTACGCAGATTAGATTTATAAGCGTAAGTAATGTATTACATTACTCACGCTTATAACGTTGTTTGTTGCTTATAAATTTGAGCTCAGTTGTGTTCATAACTCGCTTATAACGAAAGCAAATTAAATACTTGGACATTCCAAATGTATAAAATAAAAATTCTTCAGTGTGAGAAAAATCTGTTATAGTGAGCAAAACCGTAGCCATTATTTAATTTCGGGGGTCGAATATTTTTATAGCATGCATCAATACAATCGCAGCATCAAGGACGTAGCTAAATACCATTGAAACTTCAGTTTCGGGGCGGACCGGTTCCTAAGATCCCCACCTCTGCATACGAGCATGATAACGAGCAACAACCTGATAAACTGCCCTTAACTTTCGTAGGTCGAGACTAAAAATAATTTTTCCCTTCTTATAAGGAAAGGGATTTTTTTAAGTTATGTTACCCTATGTTTCTGCTCCTGAGGATATTGTCACTATCAACAGCAATCCTAAATTGGAGAATGGTAATATATCGGGGATTTACTCGTTTACCCCCCCCCCACCAACATATTATATAATGGCATCGAAATGTGTGGCAAAAATATGTAAAATTCTCCTTTCTAAATACAGTAGAACCTATTATAACAACTCCATTTACAGTGACATTTCAGTTACTAAGTCCAAATTTTGGAATTCCCTCGCGAGCCTCATACGAATAACGTTGCTTTTCCCCTTGTTGTAACGCCATAAAATTCCCGGATATAACCTCGAAATAAGTCCCCGTTGTTTATATTCTAATGGAATCATATTTTAATGAATTTTATTTTAAGAGAAATGGAATTAATTTTTAATGGAATTTTATAATTCTGGAACACAGTGTCGAAATTTTTAATTCGATTTCGTAGGCATTTCTTCTTTTTGAAAAGATTTTTAATAAATTTGAAGGGAAATAACCTCTTGAGGTTCAGCCACATATGCTTCAAAAATGTGCGGAATTATTTAATGGGAAAGCCAAGGCTACGTCTAGTATCCACCAGCAGCTTTTTGGCACAGCGCCATCTAGTGACCATATAATTATTTATTTTCCAATAAAAGAATCGAAAAGAAAGGGAAAAAAAAGACCACATCTAAGGTTGATCTTGATCCAACGACCCTCAGGTTAATATCCTGATATTCGGCCTACAGAACTTTTAGAAGTCTAAGCCCAAAAGACAAAAAAAAAATGGACCCATGAACTCCAAGACAAATCCCTTTCCAGGCCCCCTTCTGTAAATTAAGCTTGTGTAATTACAGTAGGACTCATATGCAACGAGTATCTAGGGCAGGGGTTTTCATCCCGTGGCCCGCCAACATATTTTTTGCGGCCCACTGGTTCATGAAAAATTACAAATTGATTCTTACAAGATGATTTCAAGATTCTTACAAGATGATTTCGAGATTCTTACAAGATTCGTTATAATCTTTGTTTCAAGATTTATTAGGATAAGTAAGTGTAAAGCTGTATTACCATACCATAAGCTTTGAAACAAATGTCGATTACCACGACTGAATTTTCTCTCTTGTAGGCCTTTGTAAATAATTTCCACCACATTTTCTTTATGGAAAGGCTAAGCAATTGAAATCAAATTGTGAGTGCCGGGCAGACGGGAAAAAGTACCAAACAAGAAGAAACAGAATAAATAATCAAAAAGATGAGTTTAAGAAAGGTGAACTTGCACTTTTAAAGGTTTTATACCCAACCTGTATTTTCATGGACATTTTCACATTCAACACAATAACAGAACGCTCCTCTCAGGAATTCCCTGTCCCTATCAAACTGTGACACAAAGACCGGTTATTTATTTGTATTTATTTTTTTTTTCATACATTCTTCACAAATTTAAATGTGCGAAAGAAAAATAGAGAGTAATCTTTTGTATTCAAACTTACTTAAAGATACACTGGGACGAGTTACAACCAAATCATCATCGTCTTCAATTGTTACCGTGCAAATACTGCGGCCAGAAACAAAGATATTCGTATTTAATAAGCTGAAAAGCTCCACTTTAAATATCCTGGGAGGATTCGGCACATTATTGTTGATGATTTCTATGCGAATAACGGTTTCCAAATCTGTTGGCTTCAGAATTAGTTTGTTAAGTTGAGCGACCACTCTATAGTGGACATTCAGGACAGCAGTGACGTCAATGACTCTCCACAGAACAGTCAGTGTCCCAACACCTCTAGATCGCAAGACAGACAGCAAAACGAAACCATCGCTTTCTTTTACTTTTATTTCGATATCTCGAAATGAAATGTGACTGGCAATTACTAAAAATAATTCAAAATTCAAATATAAATACACTTGAGTTTCATAAAATAAACTTAATAATATTAGCCATTAAATACTCAATCCAAAATGCTCCAAAACGTAGTATGAACAAGTACTCATAAACATCAGTAGAGAGGTGAAATGTTCATCTCTAAAGTACAATAGGGAAATATGGGGAAAACATAAATTCCACAGATCATACAAATCATATTGCTTTTTCTAATTAGTCAATAACAATTAGTTAATTAACATTAGTTAATAACAATTCCACTCCACTCGAATCCAGCGCTTGAACCTACTAATGGCATACTATTTAATAATGCATGCATTCAATAACCATGATATATATGGACACGGTTATAACGAGCTCAGTTATTTAAGATAATTTGACGTAGCATTACGCAGATTAGATTTATAAGCGTAAGTAATGTATTACATTACTCACGCTTATAACGTTGTTTGTTGCTTATAAATTTGAGCTCAGTTGTGTTCATAACTCGCTTATAACGAAAGCAAATTAAATACTTGGACATTCCAAATGTATAAAATAAAAATTCTTCAGTGTGAGAAAAATCTGTTATAGTGAGCAAAACCGTAGCCATTATTTAATTTCGGGGGTCGAATATTTTTATAGCATGCATCAATACAATCGCAGCATCAAGGACGTAGCTAAATACCATTGAAACTTCAGTTTCGGGGCGGACCGGTTCCTGAGATCCCCACCTCTGCATACGAGCATGATAACGAGCAACAACCTGATAAACTGCCCTTAACTTTCGTAGGTCGAGACTAAAAATAATTTTTCCCTTCTTATAAGGAAAGGGATTTTTTTAAGTTATGTTACCCTATGTTTCTGCTCCTGAGGATATTGTCACTATCAACAGCAATCCTAAATTGGAGAATGGTAATATATCGGGGATTTACTCGTTTACCCCCCCCCCACCAACATATTATATAATGGCATCGAAATGTGTGGCAAAAATATGTAAAATTCTCTTTTCTAAATACAGTAGAACCTATTATAACAACTCCATTTACAGTGACATTTCAGTTACTAAGTCCAAATTTTGGAATTCCCTCGCGAGCCTCATACGAATAACGTTGCTTTTCCCCTTGTTGTAACGCCATAAAATTCCCGGATATAACCTCGAAATAAGTCCCCGTTGTTTATATTCTAATGGAATCATATTTTAATGAATTTTATTTTAAGAGAAATGGAATTAATTTTTAATGGAATTTTATAATTCTGGAACACAGTGTCGAAATTTTTAATTCGATTTCGTAGGCATTTCTTCTTTTTGAAAAGATTTTTAATAAATTTGAAGGGAAATAACCTCTTCAGGTTCAGCCACATATGCTTCAAAAATGTGCGGAATTATTTAATGGGAAAGCTAAGGCTACGTCTAGTATCCACCAGCAGCTTTTTGGCACAGCGCCATCTAGTGACCATATAATTATTTATTTTCCAATAAAAGAATCGAAAAGAAAGGGAAAAAAAAGACCACATCTAAGGTTGATCTTGATCCAACGACCCTCAGGTTAATATCCTGATATTCGGCCTACAGAACTTTTAGAAGTCTAAGCCCAAAAGACAAAAAAAAAATGGACCCATGAACTCCAAGACAAATCCCTTTCCAGGCCCCCTTCTGTAAATTAAGCTTGTGTAATTACAGTAGGACTCATATGCAACGAGTATCTAGGGCAGGGGTTTTCATCCCGTGGCCCGCCAACATATTTTTTGCGGCCCACTGGTTCATGAAAAATTACAAATTGTTTCACATAAAAATACACTTCTTGCGAATCTTAAGTCTATGTATTTTATGTTATTCTGTTCACATTTTCACATTTAGTTATAAATATTTTAAAATGCTAGAGAACTAAAATAACTCGCGGTCTTCCCTCAATCGTTTTTTACTTTAATCAGTGGCGCACCCAGAATATTCCCATGGGGGGCCCAGTGGTGCAAGGAATTTTTGGTGGAAAAAATGGCCAGGTTCCATATCAATTACGGTTTTTTTTTATTAATTTATCATTATTAAATTACTACTAATTTGACAGTGCAATATACTTAAATAATTAAAAAAGTAGTAGATTTTGTTTATACAATTTTACAATGGCCAGCTTTTGTTTTCCACAAAAGATCACTGTTTTAGTAATAGGTTTAAAAATAACCCTATTGTAAAGAACTTGCCTTTGCTTGCCATCTGCAGAACACTTTTGTGACCTTCAAAAAACTCAACAGCTTTGTGAACTGAATCCTTATGATAGAGAAAAGTTCTTTGTTTGCTGAACTCCAATATTTTCCAATTATTAAATTTGTTTTGAAACCTGTTGAGCTGTGGATTATGTAGATTTTAAACTAACTTCACTGGGTGAAAAGAGAAAACACAAAATTTGCTATAGGCGCTGTCTTCTGCCTTTAAGTAAGCTAGATAGTTATGTTTACTCAGTTCAGATGAGCAGAACTTCAGACTGTGGTGAGATTTTCTTTGACTTCACACAACATTAGTCTGTCGGTCGTGAGAAAACTGAAATTTGCATATGGTTACCAAAGACTTTTAAGCACTGTTTTCCTATCGTCATCAGTGAGGCTAGGTTTCTTGACATAATTAGAAACATCTGCAATCAGGATTTCCATTCCAACAGTTTTGTCTACCTTTACATATTGGAAAGCGTTTGAAGACAGCCCCTAGCCACTGCTGTTGTTTGCCTCAACAGCAATCTCATCAATGTCACAAGAGTTCAGGGAAATGTCGGTGGGTTCGTCACTAATTTCAATTTCACTACTTTTAAAAGAATAATTTCAGCATCCGTTGGCGTAATAATTTCTCACTTCGTTACCCCAAGGGGGCCGGCCCCCTCGACCCCTACGAGGGTGCGTTAGTGACTTTAATTTTCTTGCGTATATCGATATTAAAGGTAGTTTTATTGATTTGCAGTGCAACAGTGATTTTAAAATAAAATTCAACTTACGACTCACTGAATTCTATTCTAAATACATCGATAAGAACATCTTCCCAACCATCCGACTGCATGCTCCGAAAACGATATCACTATTCGTGAGAACTTACGTCTGCAAAAAGCTCTTTTCAAAAATGAAGTTAGTAAAATCAAAAATTAGGACCAGAATAACCGACGTCCACCTTAAAAACACTCTTAGGGTTGCAACGTCAAAAATAAGATATGACAGGCTTGTTAAAAATAAACAGTGCTATAAATCTCACTAAAAGGTTTGATTTCGCTTTATATATTAACAACTAAAAGTATTGTAAATGTTTTTTGCTTCAATGTGTATTTTACGTTGTAATATATGTATATTCAGTTCCAGCGGTGGATCTAGAAAATATTTTCGGATCGTGGGGGCAAACCAATATAAAGATCTTAAAAAAAACGACAACAAAAGCGAATTCAGGAGTATCATCCACCCCCGGATCGGCCTTTGTTCAGTCCTAATATTGCCGGTACAGTAGTGCGGCCCGCGAATCAACAAGAATAAGCAAAATTGTCTCTTGGACTGAAAAAGGTTGAAGACCCCTGAACTAACCCAGGGATTAACGAAAATGCTCGCTATATCCGATTCATCGTTAAATCCGTCCTGGAATATAAATTTTAAACTTTGAAAATAAAATCAGTGCATGTAACATACAGTATTTGAATGCAACGTAGTAATACATACAAAAAAAGCCCAAGATTCCCTGAAAATCGCGCGATGAATATCCCAAAAAGAAGGTCTCATTGTCAACGATTCTGAAGTAACGTTGGTTTTTCATCGCGCAGGGCTCCTCAAAGAAAGGAGGACCTGGACGTCTGTCTGTGCGAAAATCCGACCCTGCATGTAACAATGGTGTTGCAGTGGCACAGTGATAATGCCTTCACCTAGCGTGTCGTTCATCTGGATTCAACTCCCAATGGTGAAAAGAAACAAGCTCTTCACCGTAGTCCGGGGTTTGTTCCCTAAGCCTTACGAGGTTCGGATTCTTCAGGAAAATATATGTAGGTCCATTGCACAGGGGTATCGCATGCGTCTATCGCGCCATCAAACCGACTTTGACTCTGCATAATGTCGTAGAACAGGTGCTGCTTTTCTCTGCCTACTGTGGTTCGGGGTATGATTTTCTAGGCGGCATGCGTTCGGGTTCCTTGGAAAACTGGAGGACCTTGCACAGAATGTCATTACACCATAAAGACACGAACAAACGTTCATTACATATTATTTATATGTCTTTTCAATGTGGCCATTGAAAAGATGCCCGGAGAAAGAAGCTGATGCCAAAAATAAACTTGGAAAAGTTAGGAATAAATTTGTAAATACTTGTACTGATCTCTCTGAAGCAATCGGATGGAGGAATGCATATGCTTCCACCGCCAGTGGCCAATACCAGACCTGGAGGACAGAAACAACCTCTGATGCACTTGAAGATCTGGTCTACGCTTTTGCTACAAGGAACCTTGAGTTTCAGACTTTCGCAACTTTCCGGACATGTTCTCGCACATTCTTTGAAAACCAAACCTGCTGGGCAGCCTGTAACACAATGTAACTATTAACATGTAGACAATAAGCAACTGAAACGATTATTTACTTATCAAATGAGTTATTCAAATTTACCCTTCGAAGCAGATGCAGGGCGAGGAGGAGCTGAAGTTGTAAAAACCAATGCCGGCGGTGGTACTGTTTCTGCATCCTGAACAAGTGGTTTGACGTTGTTGTTTTCTATTGTCACTGTGGCTTTGCCATCAACTATGGTTCCTCCAGAGGATGGAGAAAACAATTCTGCTAGAAACGTTCTTGGTGGATTCTTCACGCCATCATCAAAAATCTCAATAAGAACGACTTCCTCCGTTTGGTCTTTGGCAAATTGCAACTTTCTGTTGACAGATTTGAAATGAATTCCACCACTGGCCGTTTGATCGACAGTTCGCAGTTGAACAGTTGCTGGGTGCATTGCACCGGTCCTCACGACAATCAATCGCACTTGCCCATCAGCTTCGTTCACAATTAAACGTGTGTTTTCAAAGGAAAATTGGGCAGGATCTAAGATAATATAAAAAGAAGGCAAGAAACAATGTTATAATGAGTAAAATACTGTCACTCGTTGAAATGCGCAAGTCAACGACAAACAAGTGAAACAAAAAGTAAAATAAAGTTAAAGGTAAGAGTATTAACAAGAAGGGGAAAATTAAAAATAAGCAAAACTAAGAGAATGAAAGGGAATCAGGAAGAAATAAAAAAGTATAAAAATAAAGAAAATAAAGGAGAAAAACAAAAAAAAGGAGTGCAGAGTAAACAAAGAGAAAGGCAAATTTATCAACAACATAATGGCCAGCAATGTGTCGAGAGCTACTACTTCCTTTATCAAGCGAAAATGAAGTAAATCTTTATCCTTTACTTCCTTTGTCTTTACCCTTTTTCTACTTTTATCCAATTCTTTCTTTATATTAATAATTTTAATTTTATCCTAATTTTATTTTTATTTTCTTATTAATCCCCTTATCCTTAATTTCATTCTGCTGTTTCCTTTCTTTTCCTTGTCACTTTCTGAATAAATTTGTGACAAAGGCTTACTAGTCATGATAAGCCCTGGTTAATCATTGCACGTTAGTAAACGTCGGTGAAGTGTGACGTTTCAATATGGCGCTGGGCACAAACAAACTGCCATTTGCTATGTTATGCTTATGAGATAGATTTAAAATGTTCTCATTTTATGAAATTTCCGTGTTTTTTTCGGATCAGCCGAAACTGATCGAACGTGCAGAAAACGCTATACGTTCTTCACATGTTCGATCTTTTTTTTATGACCCTGATAATGAAGAAATGCGAGAACAAATTCATGCTTCCATGAGGGATAAAATATATAGTATTCAGGTAATGTATCCTGTGTGCGTTTATATATATATATATATAAGGCCCGCGTATACGGTTGGTATCTAACTGGAAGGAGACCCACACGCTGAACGTATGTGACGATGTGTGGAACCGGCCAGGCCAGTAACCTAGTGTCCTACCCCGCCTTCAAGTGGTGCAGGCTGAGCTTTCTATTTATGTGGCAAATTAATATTTGCTACACGGATAGAAAGGCGGAAGGGGAGGGCTAATTCACCAACCCGTCTAGCCAGCGTGGTGAAATTATGGCTAATTCCTCCATTATGTTGACACACCAGAAACCATGGCCCCTAGTCTCCAGGTGCTGGAGTGCTCCTGATCAAGGCAGCGGTCAGTGTGGCATGAAAGCAGGGGGTGCTAAGAATCACTGGAATGGCCCAGGCTGCCGTTTGTTATTGACCTTGGCTACGTTTAATGGACGATCCCTTGCTTCTGAAGCAAAACTTCAGGAATTGGAAGAAGAACTTGACAAGATCAAATGGGACATTGTAGGACTCAGTGAAGTTAGAAGAAAAGGTGAAGAGTTGGTGGAACTTAAAAGTGGACATTTGTTTTATTATAGAGGAACGGAAACTGGAAGAACAAGTGGTGTTGGCTTCTTAATCAACAAAAGAATTAAAGACTACCTTCTTGAAGTCGAAAGCACGTCAGATCGAGCAGCGAGGCTTGTTGTTCAACTAACCCAGCGATACCAACTTCAAATAGTACAGGTATATGCACCAACATCAAGCCATACCGACGAAGAGGTTGAAGAATTTTATGAAGAAATCAAAGAGTTACACACCAAAGGGAAACAACATATCAAGCTCATCATGGGGGATTTCAATGCAAGAATTGGACAACAGGAACAAGGAGAGACATCGGTTGGTAAATACGGATATGGGGAAAGGAATGAACGTGGCGATCAACTCATCGAATTTGCAGAAGCTGAAAACCTTAGCATCATGAATTCATTTTTTAAGAAGAAACCGCAAAGAAAATGGACATGGAAACACCCAAATGGGGGAACTAGTGAAATTGACTATATCCTGGCAAACAAGAAATCAATTATTGAAGATTGCAGTGTACTGAACAGATTTAATACTGGAAGTGATCATCGAATGGTGAGATGTAAAGTGCACTTAAATACTAAATTAGAACGACAGAAGCTCATTAGGAAACAAGTAAGTAAGAGGGTGGATCTAATGAAACTGAAAGTAAATACCGAGGCATTCAAGTTGGAATTAAAAAATCGCTTTTCTGCACTGGAAGGACTTATTGATGAAAGTGATATCTCAGAAGCAAATGAAAACATTGTTAAGACAATAGTTGAAACTGCTGGGGAAATTGGTGGTGTAACCTGTAAAAAGCACAATAGCAAATTATCTGAGAAGACGAAACAGCTCATGAAAAGGCGAAGAGATATGAAGGTGGACAATCGAAATACCAGTTCCAGGATTGAGTACATAGAACTTTGTAAAACTCTGCGCAAAAGCATGAAAGAAGACATAAGAAAATTCAACTGTGAGCTAGTAAGGAAAGCCATTGAAAATAACAAGAGCCTTAGGGTTGTTAAAGGAAGTTTATCTGTTGGGAAGAAACACATCATTGCATTAAAAGGAGAGGATGGCACCGTAACAAGAAATAGGGAAGAAATACTTAGAAGAGTTGAAGAATTCTACAAAAATCTATACGAAAGTAACAGTGGATTAAACGAAGACATTGAAATAGTCGAAGGAACAGCTCCTAAAATCTTAAAAGAAGAAGTTTCATTTGCAATAAAAAATATGAAGAAAGGAAGAGCCCCTGGTGATGATGGTATTACATTAGATATCCTAAAAGAAGCTGGAGAATATGTAGAAGACATACTTGCAAAATTCTTTACCAAATGTCTTAACAGCGGTAACATACCAAACCAATGGGATTCTGCAACAGTAATTCTTTTGCATAAAAAAGGTGATAAAGAGGATTTAAAAAATTACCGACCAATTAGCTTGTTACCTGCTATTTATAAAATCTTCACAAAAGTGCTAACACATCGCCTGCAGAAAAAATTAGATGCAGCTCAACCAAGAGAACAAGCTGGATTTTGTATGGTATCGAGTTTCTCAAAAATTATTACCTGGGCCCTACTTGGCCCATATAGCTATACGCCTATGAATAGAGCAGACCTGTAGTCAGGCTGGAACTATAGGGGCTGAGCCCTCCTAGAAAAAAAATTTTCTCAAAAATCAAGTATTGTAAAATTTTATTTTAAATTTTTTGTTTTGTACGAAATTGTACATGACAATGGAAATTGTTCTTTGACGTTAAAAATGTATTCAAAATAGCTCTCTACTGTAGATTTTGTGTATATAACGTGTTTTTTTATATACGTTTGAATCTTCATATACTTTATAATAAGGATTGGGGAAATTATAGAGAGGTATACTAAAATTTATTTCTTAATGCAAAATTTACGTTAAGAAATTTATTTATTAACATTAACTATATTAGTCTGTTAGATAATTTGAAGTAGCATTACACAGATAAGATTTATAAGCAAAGGACGACGTTATAAGCGTAAGTAATAACATTGCTTACGCTTATAACGTTATTCTTTGCTTATAAATCTACATTAGTCTGCTTATACACGGGCGAATTTACCCCTTTACCGCCCCTAGGTTATTTTTGCCGCTCTAAGGCTACTTTTTACTGCCTCTTCCTTCCTTCTCGTCCGCCCTCCGATCAGTGGTAGGAACATAAAAATTGTTACATTCAATATATGCCAAAAACTTTTATATTGACAATAAATGTGTTGAAAAACAAAC
>QLNU02014802.1:147285390-147299964 GCA_006491805.2 Dysdera silvatica
CAACTTCAGATAGTACAGGCATATGCACCAACATCAAGCCATACCGACGAGGAGGTTGAGGAATTCTATGAAGAAATCAAACAGCTACATACCAAGGGGAAACAACACATCAAACTCATCATGGGAGATTTTAATGCAAGAATTGGACAACAGGAACAAGGAGAGACATCGGTTGGTAAATACGGATACGGGGAAAGGAATGAACGTGGCGATCAACTCATAGAATTTGCCGAAGCTGAAAATCTTAGCATCATGAATTCATTTTTTAAGAAGAAACTACAAAGAAAATGGACATGGAAACACCCCAATGGAGGAACCAGCGAAATTGACTATATACTGGCAAACAAGAAATCAATTATTGAAGATTGCAGCGTACTGAACAGATTTAATACTGGAAGTGATCATCGAATGGTGAGATGTAAAATGCACTTAAATACTAAACTAGAAAGGCAGAAGCTCATTAGGAAACAAGTATGTAAGAGGGTGGATTTAAAGAAATTAAAAGAAAATACCGAGGCATTCAAGTTGGAATTAAAAAATCGCTTTTCTGCACTGGAAGGACTTATTGAAGAAGTTGACATCTCAGAAGCAAATGAAAACATTGTTAAGACAATAATTGAAACTGCTGGGGAAATTGGTGGTGTAATATGTAAAAAGCAGAATAGCAAATTATCTGAGAAGACGAAACAACTCATGAAAAGGCGAAGACTTATGAAGGTGGACAATCAAAATACCAGTCGCAAGATCGAGTATGTAGAACTTTGCAAAACTTTGCGCAAAAACATGAAAGAAGATATAAGAAAATTCAATTGTGAGTTAGTAAGGAAGGCCATTGAAAGCAACAAGAGCCTTAGGGTTGTTAAAGGGAGTTTGTCTATTGGGAAGAAACACATCATTGCATTAAAAGGAGAGGATGGCACCGTAACAAGAAATAGGGAAAAAGTACTTACAGGAGTAGAAGAATTCTACAGAAAACTGTATGAGGGTAACAGTGGATTAAACGAAGACTCTGAGATAGTCGAAGGAACAGCTCCTAAAATCTTAAAAGAAGAAGTAGCATTTGCAATAAAAAGTATGAAGAAAGGAAGATCCCCTGGCGATGATGGCATTACATTAGATATCTTAAAAGAAGCTGGAGAACATGTAGAAGACATACTTGCAAAATTCTTTACCAAATGCCTTAACAGTGGTAACATACCAAACCAATGGGATTCTGCAACAGTAATTCTTTTGCATAAAAAAGGTGATAAAGAGGATTTGAAAAATTACCGACCAATTAGCTTGTTACCTGCTATTTATAAAATCTTCACAAAAGTGCTAACACATCGCCTGCAGAAAAAATTAGATGCAGCTCAACCAAGAGAACAAGCTGGATTTCGAAGTGGATTCAGTACAGTGGACCATATTCAAGTATTAAGAGAATTAATTGAAAGAACACATGAATATGAACTTCCATTGTGTGTGGCATTTATTGACTATGAGAAGGCCTTTGACTCTATTAAAACATCAGCAGTCATCAACTCTTTAAGATCAACAGACATTGAGGATGTGTACATTGACATGGTGAAACGTGTGTATAAAAATGCAAGTGCAAAATTTCGGTTACATAAAGATACCAAAAACTACTGACTTATTATGAAGGGGTGAGGCAGGGAGATAATTCAAAACCCTTTTACTTGGTTTCAAGCGATGATTTTTCAGCTGATAAATTGGAATAACAAGGGAATAAAAATAAATGGTGAATATTTAAATCATCTGCGGTTTGCTGATGACATTGTTATTTTTTCAACGGACCCATTGGAACTCCAAGACATGGTACAAGAGCTCTCAACTAGAAGTGAAGAAGTTGGACTCAAGATGAACCTACAAAAAACTAAGATCATGTTCAATAATTTTGTAGAGGAAACAAAAATACAAGTTGACAACACTGAGCTAGAAATTGCTGATTCATATATTTACCTTGGCCAGCTGATTTCAATGGATGGCAACATTATGAAAGAACTCAACAGACGTATTAAACTTGGCTGGAGTGCATTTGGAAGAAACAGTTTTATCCTGAAGGGGAAATTGCCTTTGTGTCTAAAAAGAAAGGTCTTCAACCAGTGTGTATTGCCAGTCCTCTCTTATGGATCAGAGACATGGAGTCTAACAGTTGGAGCAATACGAAAGTTACAGACAACGCAAAGGAGCATGGAGAGGTGCATGCTTGGAATAACTAGGAGAGATCGAAAAAGAAACACTTGGGTGAGAGAGCAAACTAGAGTAGAGGACATCATTGTTAAAGTAAAAGGACTGAAATGGCGATGGGCTGGGCATATTGCAAGAAGAACTGATCAACGATGGACAACAGAAATTCTGAACTGGATTCCAAGAGACCACCGAAGACCTAGAAAACGTCCTCAAACTAGATGGGTGGATGAAATAAGAAAAGAGGTTGGGGTGACGTGGAAACGAATGGCCCAGGATAGACTTGTGTGGAAAGCATTTGGAGAGACCTTCATCCAGCAGTGGATAGATAATGGTTGAATATGATGATGATGATGATGATATATATATATATATCACAGAGAAAGCGCATATAGAGGGCTTTAAAATGAGCTCAAGATGAACTTTCTAGCTAAAACAGGTGCTTAGATATTTACATGAATGTGACTCAAGATCACTGAAAAAGTTATTTTATTTTTTAATTTCCAAAAATTAATTCCAGAAAACCGAAACTCCAAGAACTATGAAAATTTGCAATTTGCTCCATAGGTAAATATAAATCAAAAATCATTGGAATCTGAAAATTAAAGGTCAATGCCCCGGTTGATGTGATTTGAATGACCTTTGATAGAAATTATACATACCTGGACATTTTTGCCCAAAGTGCATGTTTGCGTTTGTCTTTTGGGAATCTATAAAAAGAACATTTATTCCCGACAGTCCGGTGGTTGCAACAAGCTACAAAATATAAACCCATTTTTATTTGCAAGCTTAAGAAATGCTAATTACTACGATCGTCAATGTTAAGTCAATGGGCCCAATCTGTTGTTTGTGCCCAGCAGCCATGTTGTGACGTCACGACTTCACCGACGTATTAGACAGAGTTATAGTTATGAGGAAGGTTAATTTTCTTACAATAGTTTTAAAGATATCGTTGAAATCAAAAAAGCTTCGATTATTATTCTTTGCCTTACCTTCATCATCATCTAATATCTGGACAGTATGTTTAGAGATAATACCAATTACGGCATTCGGGCTCTGCTGGAAGAGGATAACATCGAATAATTCGTTGTTTTCTTGTATGTGGTCATTGATGATCACAATTTCGATATTTTGTTCATCCACTCCGGGTGCAAAGGTCAAACTTCCACTTGAACTAACGAAGTCCACCTCTGGCTTTGCTGACCTGTCTATCGTCCTCCATGAAACTCTAACTTCGTTCTTGAAGTTTACAGAACGCTTCACTGGAATTCGGACAACCCCTGCGTTTTCTCTTACAGTTCCTCTTCGACGTTTAAATTGGATGACGCTCGGTTTTTCTAAACGGAATATTAATCAAACTATAAAAATAAAGCATATCATTCATTATCTAAAACCAAATTCAAGAGTATTGATCAAGATGATTCGATAGACTAGATAGTCACTGCAGCTTATTTACAGTTCATGAACTTACCATCATCGTCTTCTATGAAGATGGTGGCACGATTATTTTTGCTTATACGAGCACCACCTTCTGCGTCAAATAACTCAACTGAGAATTTCTCGGTGGGCTCTTCTTCTGAATCATCCAGAATTGGAATTTCAAGCACTTTCTCTGTAATTCCATCGCCGAAAATGAGCCTTCCAGAAGATTGAATGTAATCTTCACCGCCTGTGGCTGAAACACTCTGAGTTTGCCATTGAACACTGACTTCACCGTCAGAGCCATTGCTTCTCACCACGATCAATGATGCTATTCTGGATTTTTCCGTTACAGTTACGGATGTTTTTTGAAATTGTAGTATTCCGGGCTTCGCTACAAATATGCGAACTATTAATACAAATATTCATAAACTGCCAGCACAAAGATGTGTAAACAAGTAATTCACAGTCGCTGCCGTATATCTGACCAGGCGTGTGCGAATAACCTAATATTGGAATTGACAAAAAGGCATTTAACCCTTTCTAAAGCCGTGGTAAATATACTTACCACCAATTGCATTAATTTTTAAATGTCCATGGTAAGCTATTTTATCACTTTTCATTGGTGCTGCCGTTTATTAATAACTTCAGAAAATTAAAAATCAAATTAATTTTATCTGATAAGCTAAATGAGTTTCTTTCCTTAAATCAATCTCAATTCCAAAAATATTTTAATATACCATTACTAGAAATAAATGGCCCGTTAAAGGGTTAATTATACAGTTATTATATATTTTGTTGTATTTAAGGAAACAATTTTAATGGTAAAGCTTATTATATAATTACTTGAAATATCAGCCTGTTTGACAAAATATCATACCACGTTATTTTTTAAATGCGGAAAAGATTTTCAATACTGTGAGTTCGGAATTTATATACAAGGTGTCCATAAAGTCTATCTCTGATTAAGAAATCTAATGACGTAGGAACTAAACAAATCATAATATATTTTTTTTCAATTAGTTTAACCAAAAAATTCGATAAACCAAACTTCAACGTTTTCTTTATTTAATGCAAAATATCGCTTATTTTTAATTTTGCTTAGTTTTTGCGTCATTAATTTTCTTAATCAGCGAAAGGCTGTAGACACCCTGCATATTTTGCTTATCTTTATTTTTTCCCTTACGTTCTTTCGATTAATTACTAAAATGGTAAATCGTTTAGTTATATGTAATGGGTTCGACTCAGTGGTGCAGTCCTAAATAAATAAGTAGCCTAGCGCTCTTCTAAATCAGGGGTGGGTGCACGGGTGAGGAATCAGGGGACCCCCCTAACCAGTCTATGGCCCATTAATCTGATAGGGACAGAAACTATCATCATGTATGGGTTGTTGAGCTGGCATTGCAAACCCCCCCCAAATGCCCCTCTGGATCCGGCAGACACTGCCTACAGCATATAGCTCTGGGGCATATAAGCATAAAATAATAATAATAATAATTATAATAATAATAATGTGATACAAATGCATGTGCCCAGCCAAACTAAACTAGGAATGACCTCTGAAGTGAGCTAATAAAGAAAAAATTGAACAAGATAGCCAAAAGTCCTCCTTTTCGCCCTTGTCGCCTTCGTTGTGTTAACCAACAATGCATTGTGGCTTTTTCTATTTGCGGAACACAGTTTATGACACGTGTTCCAAGCTGTAATTTCGTTTAAATTCCCACGATTCTTAGTTGATTTATTCAAAATTTTAGGGTCATTGCTCTAAAAAAAAATTTTCTTAATAGAATTGTCGAATCCACATATTTTTTATTTACAACTTGAACAGAATTTTGTTTTTAAAATGTATGATTTCCTAAAATTTTCCTTAGCGCCGCTAGGCTTCGGCTACACCCTTGGTTTGACCCATTCGAATAAACTTTTTAGACATTCTTAACATTTAACACATACAGTCATGCGCACACATGTACATATTGAATTACGTATATGTTATACGTAATGTCCTAATTACGTATATGCTGCAGGTCATCTCTTAATTATGTATGCGTTATAGGCAATCTCTAAATTACGTATGTGTTGCATGTGATTTGATGTCTTAGTAGAGTTTCAATACTTACAATCGTCGTCCAAAATAGTAATGACGTGAATCTTCCTGACACCAAGGGTAGCGCCACCTAAAGGATCGAAAAGTTGGATTGTAAAATCTTCATCATCTTCTCTATCTGCATCATCAATAATTTCCACTTGTATTGTTTGCGCGGTGACGCCATCAGCAAACTCAAGTTCACCGCTGATTGCTTTGTAATCTAGGTCCCGGACGGCTGTTTTGTCCACGGATCGGAATCGAACTCTAACCACGCCATCCGATCCTTCGACCCGAACCACTGTAATCTGTACGCTTGATATCGATTCTGACACTGCTAACTGGCTGACACGAAATTGTAAAATTCCTGGGACTCCTAGAAAAAATAAAAAGGTGACTATATGTGGGAAAAAATATTTCCTGTTTTATTTCATTCTTTTGCTCTTATTTTAAAATATTAGTTTTTTGTTTTATTATTTTTTTTAGCATTGCTTGACTCGTATGCTTTTGAATTTTACTATTCAAATTTTTTCCAAGTATTTTATTTTGACGTTTTGTTTTATTCTTATCTCCGTTGCTTTTAACACTGCACTTTAATTACGCAGGAATTCCCTGAACAGAAGTTTTGAACAACTGTGATTTCACTATAACACATAAATAATCAGCATTGCTGCATAATTTACATTACAGTATAATTCATAATACTAGATGATAATTTATATAACTGATTATTAATTTCCATCACTCCTTTATAATTTCCATTACCGCATATGTAATAATCATTACACCATCACCTATTATAATACCTTCAACAGGTCTCTTTGGAATATTCCGAAACTGTTTTAGAAGGCATTAACAGAGCAAAATATTGTAAAAGTGGGATAGATTGGGATTGAATCCCCATTTGAAAAAAAAAATCCAAGTTGTAACCCAAAATAAAATAAATTAAAAACAAACCTTTAATAATCAAAAAAAAAATAAATAAGCCTTTACTTTATTATTAACCCTTCTTCATCTAAAAAATATTGTTTCCAGGTCGTTAACCGCGATTTTTAAGGTTTTGTGGTACCATGCTTTCGATTATTTCCTTTGAATTTTAATATTACAATTTTGCTTGCTGCAATTGCCCTGCATTTTAACCAGTATTGTTTATTTCTCGCTTCATTGTCAGTACACTACTTCACTTATAATAAAAAACTAACTATATTACAACTTTTACGTTACATATTCTCTTTTTGGTTTTACGGCTCAAAGACTACAGTGGTCATGCTGCGCCGGGACCTACTGTTTTCCGAGGAATCCGAACCTCTTAAGGCCTAGGGAACCAAACCCCGGACTACAGTGAGCAGTGCGATCTTTATGAGATCTCTGAGTAAGCGTTCTTTTTGCACTGCTGGGAGTCGAACCCGGATTAGCGGCGCACTAGGAGAACGCGTTACCACACTGCGCCACCGCAGGACCGTTACATATTCTCAAAGTAAACGTACATTTTTAGTGGCTTCGGGTCATGATTACTAGAAAAAAATTATGAGAAGAAAGAAGTTCCTTCAGCTGAAACGATTTATCAAAATTCATGTTAAAAGGAAATAAAGTAACTTAAACGCAAGTGAGGCGCTGAAGTATGAGAAGGTGTAGATTAGGTTTCCGTATATTTTTGTATATTTCACGGCACAATGCACCGCAATGAAAAAAAAAAGTAATAAGAATACCGTTGGGAGTCGAGCTCGTGATAACGGTGTATTGGGCGAACACGTTACTACTGTACCACCGCAAACGGTGCGAGTGCCCCTAAATTCTAAGTTACGGTAGTAATGGATGAATGAGTGTTCTCAAACGTCAAAAAAGCTACGAATGTCTAAGATGTTAAATTAAAGAGATCACATATTATTCAATTGCAGGTTGACCAGTTTTACCTACACACTTCACTAAATTCTACATATATTATCGAGCTATCTTTTTTATTTCCTAGTATCTAATATGATTCCCGAAAGCTTGCTCATTTGATAATTCTTTTTAATTGGGAGGATACTACAACCTTTTTCCCCCCCTCTAACATTATTTCAGTAAGTTTATATTCAGTAAGCTTATTTCAGCAAGTTTATAAAAATAAAAAAAATATCCATGGATCTTACTGTCATCGTCAACAATTTGGATTTGAACAGTTGTTATCAAACCAAGGATAGCGCCACTAGAGGGATTCGATAAAGTCATTGAAAATTCCTCATCTGCTTCAAACTGATCATCATTGATAATGGTAATAAAGATGATCTTTCTTGATTCTCCCTCCTCGAACACTGCCACACCATGGTCCTTCCCAAAGTCCAATCCAGCTACGGCCGTTCCATCATTAGTAGACCACAACGCAGTAACTCGTCCATCAGTGCCTTCAGTCCTAATAATAGTAATTTCTGCTTTTCCAATGCTTTCCGGTACTTCCATACGGCTACTTTCAAAAGCTAGACGGCCGGGTTTTTCTTTAAAAATATAAAGAAAGGCAATATCAATAATTAATATATAATATATCACACGACAAGTGCATATCTGACAGTCAAAAAAATTACAAATTTCTTATTCGAGCGATGGCTGCTTTCACATACAACTTTTCGATTTCTTCAACATTTGCAATATTTTGAATCTCTGCCCATTTGACCATTTAAGATAATTTCGCATAAATTTTGTTTATGAAAATTTTCTCACGTAGTATCATCTTCATGTTAGCAAATTCGATTCCTAATGGGAGTCATTTCATTGTTTTGATATGGAGAAGCTAAACTTTCACATAGTCAATTACTCAAATCGCAGATGACGCATGATTTCAAAAATATATTATGATTCAAAAATTACCTCAATTAACATCCTCTCTCTCTCTCTCTCTCTCTCATTATCTTTCACACACATGCACACGCATGCACACATAAAGAGTCATTGGCAGTTTCTAAACGTAAAATTCTTAAGCAAAATAAGAATACCGGGTGCGTCAAAAAAATGTATACACACTTGAAACTGTCATAGAAAATTTATTTCCCGTTCTACAAGGTTAAATGTCTGGGAGAAAGCAATGCTATATTTCTTCAACAGGTGGCAGCAGAATCGTCGCTCTAGCTACTCAACCCAGGAAGGAAGTAACTTCAACATGGCGGACGTACGTTTGAGCTTTGAAGCGCGGAAGCAGGTAATTAAGTGGTACTGGAAGTTTGAGAATGTTGCTGAGGTTCGAAGACAGTGGAGAAGTGAATATGGTACAGAACCACCTTCAAGGTTAACACAATTACACGTCTGCGAGACAAATTCGAAGTTCATGGAACAGTGTGTGATGTGCATAAAGGCCGATCAGGGCGACCTCGTACAGCTACAAGTGATGAATCCTCAACTATCGTCTTGTCACCTTACTTTTCCCAGAAATTTAACCTTGTAGAACGGAAAATAAATTTTCTATCACACTTCAAAGTGTGTGTACATTTTTTTGACTCACCCGGTATGTTCAAATAAGAATTTTGGTATGAAATTGTTTAAAGCATTTCATGGATGTTTTCTTATTATTCCTCTTCTTTAATACTTTGAATCCCTTCTCTCTAGTTTGCTGTGGAGATCCACGTTTAGAATTAGATTCCGTTTAGAAAATAAATATAGATTAATTATTTTCAATTACGTTAATTACTAGAATTGCAACTCACCGTCATTGTCAATAATAGTGATAGTGATGATCCTATTTTGTCCAATGATTACCTTGTGTGATGGATTATACAGTTCTATACTGAATGTTTCTGCTGATTCCCTAATGATGTCATCAATGATAGAAACGTCCACGAAAGCTTCTGTTTGTCCGTCCTCAAACGTAAGAACGCCTCCCACTCCTAAGAAGTCTTCGAAGGCAATGGCAGTCTCATTTCTTACACGCCATTTTACACTGATTTGACCCTTTGTTCCGTCTGTCCGTGTAACGAGTACACGTACCACACCAATGTTTTCTTGCACTGTCAAGGAATTAGCACTGAACTGCACTGTACCTGGTTTGGCTACAGGAAAAAGAAATAATAGTGTACATACTAAAATCAGTCAATTACTAAATAATAGTTAGTTTGACTCTATTAAAAGCAAATATTGTAAGCTTTTAAAATAAAGATTACTGAAGCTTCTTTCATGCAAATCATTAAGTTTTGAGTGTTTATCAAATTGGCTTTAATTTTATCAAATGAATCTTGATTCTGTCTGCCATTGATTAAAAACAATATATCGTCCACATAACTATTATAATTTTTCCTTTAATAATTATAAGTATATTTATGAAATCATCAGCAACAAGGTATAAACTTGAAAAAACTAAAAAAAATAAAGCCATCAACAGTTGCGCTATCTATCGACTTTTTCTTCAGTTTCTTTCAAATCATTATTATTATTATTGTATGTGTTCTCGCACTTGGCGGATTAGGCTTAAGACGGGTGGTGCCAAGTTCTCAAGTCTACCTTCAGTGTGAAAATAATTTTGTATGTTTCATTCTGGTGCCAAGTTTAAAAATTTTCTGACTGTTCGGCAGGTGTTTAGTAGTGTTGCTTTTTGCATATCAATATATGTGTTTGGTTCAATTTCAAGTATTTCCAAGTTCTTTTGGAGTGTGGTTGGTATTATACCTGTTGCTGATAAGACAAGAAGGATGACCCTGTTCATATGCCACGTGTCTTTGATTTCTTGCTTTAAGTCTTGGTATTTTTTATTATTATTATCATTATTATTATTATCATCATCAATAGAGGATTTAATGAAAGTTCATAATATATGAAATCACCTAAGTTTTCAAAGTTTAACATTTCGCGTTATAGAAATACATGGGTTATGTCTATAATAATCAGTACACGATTTAAGAATGATATATAGCTCTCGCGATTTTAATATAGATGTGTGAATCACGTGATTTCAATAATAATGCACAAATCAAGAGAGTTACGAATCATGTTCGACTTACTTAATTTTAATAACGATCATGTTGGAATCGAGTGGCTTTAGTAATAATAATAATAATAATAATAATGTTCTAATCGCGTAATTTAATAATGGTAAGGTTTTAATCAAGTGGTTTTAATAAACATTATGGTTCTAAACACGTGATTTTAATAATAATGTCGGAATTACGTGATTTATTGATCATGCACGACTGACGTGGTTTCATAACAATGTAAGAATCACATGACATAAGCTTCTATACTCACGGCACTGGCCCAGAGGGACGCACAGAGCATTATTCGAATCATCAGTGCGAATAAATCCATCCTTGCAGAAACATCCGCTAACACACATAAAGTCACAACAAACGTTCATATCAACTAAGTCGCAAGTCATTGGACAATTCGGTCCGCAAATTCTATGTTCTTCATTGGCTTTGCAATCTAAATTGGGAGAGGGAAGAATTTCAATGCAAATTAATTTTTAAATACCCAACGAAATGTAGCCCCAATAGATTAATGAAAAAACCTGAACCTAAAATATAACATATTTTCCTTAAAAAATGGACGATTTAAATAGATTACACGGCAATAAATAAGTTGAGTTGCTCAATGCCATCCTGTGCGCATTACGTGTATTAGATATACATTTACTATGGACACACATATTGGATATAACATTTATAAAGAACATGTAAAATGGATACTTATTACATCTCTTGTTAGATTATATTACACAGCTTTCTTTTCTGCATGGCAGCGTTTTCATTGACGTGTTATTATTTCAACTTTCAAGTGGAACGTTTTTAATAACGTTACAACCACAACTATAGTTTCCCAATTTTAATTTCGCAAGCTCAAGGAAATTTTTGGCCCAGTAAGCTCATTATCAACGACATAAATTAAATAGGCTGTCTGCATCATCATCATCAGAGTAATAAATACGAAATTTAATAAGGAGCATTGCATGTGAAAATGAAACTGGAATATTGACTTTAACTTAATGCCACCAAACAGTAGCACATTTAAATTAAACACTGCTTTGTTGTTGTCTGTTATCCCTGTAAAGAGTTGTTAAAAACAGGACCTTAACCAGAAATTTTTTCGTGGAAGACAAAACATTTTTAAAACCTAGATAATTAGGGCTGAATTTGGGTATAAGCCCACCGAAGCCCCTAAACTGACGCCGTCATGGAAACGGAATACATTTTGTTGTCCAGAAAAATGAACATAAACAATTGATATGATTTATCGATTCTTTTGCAGCCATTCAATTTTTTAATCGATTTATCATAATATTAGGGCTCCTTCACTTTTTTTTTGTTAGAAATTAAGCCCTGTAGCTAATGAATATAATTGTTGAAGTACTGGTTGCAAAACCATTTTGGGATGGGGGTTACGGCCCCCTTGGGACCACCCGCTCACTACGGCCCTGTTTGACAACAAGCTGCTTCCACTGGTATACTGCCCTCCTCCCAATATTTTTATACCGTCGGCGCCCAGGCTCTAAAATTAAAGCATCGATGTTTTTAGAACACGAATATTCAAAGGATTTAATCGATATATTGATTAAATTTTTAGTTTGTTTATATCGACGATTGCTCGCAACTTAAGCGACACGCATATAAATGCGGAGACTGAATATGCCTAAACCTGGTGTTGGCTTATTTATGAGATGAGTCGTGCTCTTAATGTGGAGCCTTGCTGCAAGTTTTTACTCTTAACGGTTTGTGGAAAATTTTATGAAATAGCCAAAATATTTTAACAGATTTCAAATTTCAAAAAAATGTTTTTTCCTACTCGTTTCGCTAAACAAACATAGTAAAAAAAACCTTTTTACTAAGACTAAAACTTAATACTAATTAAACAAAAGCTTTTAATAAGAATTAAAAACTTTTTAATACTAATTAAATGCTTTTAATAAGAATTAAAAACCTTTAATACTAATTTCAAACAAAGCTTTTTAATAAGAATTTTCGGGCCCTTTTTAACTTCCTCGCGACCCTGTCCAAACCCTCAGCAACCATGATTCCCGTCGCAATCTAAGAGTGGGAGCCTCACGTATTATACGCATATTATACGTATATTATACGCATATCATACGTATACAATAGGTGACAGGAACTAAAGAATATATATATATTCTAAGTCGATGAGAATGAAGTTATTTAATGCGGTATACCAATGAAAATCTTGCCAATGGGGCTAAATAGCAGTAGGTAAACGATTGCATCAGTAAGCAGATAATAGCATTAGTAAGTATATACTTACTAATGCAAAGTAACTATATACTTTACTAATGTAGATAACTGCATTGGTAACTAAATAATTGCATCAGTAAATATCGCTAAGCAGATGCTTTTATCAATAAGAATAAGTAAATGTTTTCTCCACGATTGTTCGTATTTTGTAATAAATTTAGCTGTATCAGGTCAAAGCTAAGAATTATCTATCAACTGAATATTAATTAGACCTGTGTATGCATAACAAGCTAAAGTAAAAAGTTGCAGTAATTTGTGAAAATTATTAGAAAACATCTTTCATGAACAACGTTACCGTGAATGAAAATAATTTGATTGTGAAAAAATAAATGAATTATTACCCAATTTACCAGATTTTTTTTTTAATTAATTCATTTACGCTGAGAAATTATTTTTAATCTTCTGAGTACAGTAGAACATGGTAAAATGAGTACTTTGGTAAATTGAGTACCTGAATAAATTGACCATTTTGGATAAGAGAGAATTCGTAGGGATTTAGCCATGCTTATACCAAAGCCTGTCGTGTATAATGATCACCTCTCTATGATGACCACTGCAGTCCAGTCTCGAAGGTGGTCACTTTAGGCAGGTTGTACTGTACAATGTACATGTATATATATATTTTTTTACTTGCTTGGCAATTACTATATTTTCTACTGAAACAGACCATTATTTAGATTACAAAACAAAAACTGTTTCACTTACTAAAAACTTGAGCTGTTCCACCTGCAGCGCACACCCACAACATTAAGGCAGCCCTATATATGATGTTTTTGAACCCTAAAATAAAAGAAAATTCAGATTACATGTTATAACCTGCAAAAAACGGTCCTATATTATGTCTTCATATACAGGGCGATTTAAGATAGTTTCCACCGCAGTTGTCTTTTTAAACATTAGTCTTAAAAAACACTTACAAATAGAAAAACAAAATATGCACTGTGACGTAACGATCTTAAATATGTTATTTATTTTACGAGATACTGTATACGCATAAAATACGAAATTTTACTTTCATATACGGACACTCTATCAAGAAATTTCCTATTAGGAAAATATTTATCTATATTTCTTTAGTCGCCCTATAAATTTGGCTCCTATATTCTACAAGTACTACAAGTTCTGTGAATGTTTGTTTGTTTGGCTTTTTTATGGCGCAAGAGCATCTGGGCTATACTGCGCCAATCCTGTGAAGGTATTTGTATTACTTTTCGAAGTACCTTCTAATTCGTGGTTACAGACTGTTAGCTCACATTGCCCATATACCTTCAATAAAGCACACAGTTCTACTGAAAATCTTTTCGGTCCCTTTCTCATGTAATTTTACAAGATACGGCAACAAATCGTATAACAGATATTTTGTACAATGTGATAAACTGGCCCGATATATCAGATACCCAATCTAGAGTCAATATTTGACAAATTACTCCTGAAGAAATAAGATTAATTCAAAACACATAGCCCAGTGGCGTAAAAATGGGGGCTCATGAGGCTCGAGCCCCCCTTCTCCATTAGGTAAAAAACATTCATTGTTTTCATTAACACATAATCATTCGATCTCTTTTAATGTTTATTACGCCCCTTCCATAGCCTTATACTATTCTAATATCCAATTAGTCCTAATAAAGCGGGAAATTTAAATGAAACTGACAGAAAAAGGAGTTAAAGGTCATAGAATTGAGCAGC
>QLNU02014802.1:147306092-147338455 GCA_006491805.2 Dysdera silvatica
AACAATTAGATTAACATTAATTAACAACATTAGATTAACATTAATTAACAACATTAGATTAACATTAATTAACAACATTAGATTAACTGGGTTTACGCAGAGGCATAAATTTGAAATTGTCTTATTGCTGACTGACATATTTTATCATATTTCGACACGGATTATGATATGTATATTGTAACAGATTATGTAATTACCGACTGGTCGTTTCCAACGTCTTGGTTATTGTAAATAAACAAATTATTGTTATTCTATAATTTACTAACAACGTACAGGTCAATATAATTAACAACATGGGAAAAATACCACTCTGTAGACTTTTCTGTCTTAATTATTTGTTTGGTAACAATGTTAGTTGATATGTGATATTTGTTTTTTTTATATCTATTTTATATTAATGGCAAAAGTTTTTTAAAGAGCCATACAAATCAGTTTGCAACGATGCCCAATTGGAGGCCATTATAGGAGGCTTGAGCAATGCTATACATTATATGAACGTGCAGAAATTCAACATCAACTTAGACGGTGTGTTGGGTATCCGAATGTGCCATGGTAAGTCGTTTCTATATTGCTTATTTGATTCTTACTTGATATAGGGGCGCGACGAAAGGATAGCGGGGCTGCCCATTTATCCGTAAGTGTCAACCAGCTGGAAGACCTCCAATGTTGAAGTTGAAAATGAAGGGCGCAGCTTGTACGTATTAATAATTAATTATAGTTATTAATTAATTATAATTAGTTATTTACAATTAATACGATAAAATTCCGAGTTTCGCCCAACCGATATCCGGGTTAACCGAAATGGCTAACTGCATTTATTATTATGCAGTAGATACTCGTTGGATATTTTCGGCAAAACACTCATGTTTATTTTCTAGTATACTCCGGCCTTCAGAGGGAAATCAATGCAAATTGTGGATATCGAACATATATAAAAATACTATATGTATATGTATTTTTATATATGTTCGATAATATGTGTATATTCGTAATTTATGTATATCGAATATAAAAAAGTATTGAACTATTTTTAAAGCGCTTAATATCTTAATTAATACATCTATATACTCAGCAACTTTTTTTTTTATCAATATAGTAGTTTAGCAATATGAAATTAAACACGGTTTTGGATGAATGTTCATATATATATATAGAGAGAGAGAGAGGATTATTGTAGATCACCCTGTATCACGTATGTATGCATATGCTTATTTATACATATATGTATGTTTACACATGAGTTAGTATGTCATTTTATTATACTTATTTAAATTTATTTGTAAAAACGACAATCTATATCCCTATGGATTTACGACCACCTCGTACAAAATGTGTATAACACTTTAAAATTTAAATAACAAAAAAATATTTAATATACAGTAAATTCTCCCGTTAACGACGTCCAAGGAGTGGCGTATCCAAGGGGGGCAACAGAGTGATCTCTCCCACTTTGAGCCGGGATTATATGATGGAACATGAAATGAAAAAACCAGGCACTTAGCTAAAAACAGGAATCGGAAACAAATCTCCACAGATTTATGAATCTGCCCTTTCTTCCAAGAAGCAGAGAAAAAAACCGACACTAAATAGGAAAAAGGCGTTATTCGAAATATGTGCAATTTTATGAAGCCTTTTCCGCAACATCAAAAGATCGTTGTTAACCAGAAAATGTCGTTAATGAAAACGACACTATTGAGAGAAATTACTGTGTAATAAAAAACCTATAATATATATATTTTATAGGTTTAGCATAAAAAAAAATGTCGCTATACTTTCTTTGTCATCGAAAGGTTGTAGAGAGGGAATGAAACTTTGAGGTAATGCAGCCTAACCTGCCCAAATAAAGTACATAAAGCACTATCCTCATTATTATTGCATAATAAAATCCCTCTTAAAGGACATCCCTCAGATAAGGTCGCCCCGTTTTCACGGTTTGATAAAAATTTCCCAATAAGAAATTCGTTCACAATATTAATCCTCTTTTACGGACAAAATTTTCCGCTTGCTGAGTCTTCGCTAATGGGGAGCATTACTGGATTTCACCTGCACTTGAGCTCGATTCTCTAAATTGAAAATGTTCGGAGTCTCAGAAAACCGCATGTTTTCTTACAGAATGTCCTTAGCTACTTTTATGCCAAAAATCGCAAACAAACAATTAATTTTATGGAATCAGCTATAATTCCGACATTTGTCAAAGAAAACAATGAAGAAAATTATAATCTTTGCTTTTACTTTCTGCTCTAACGTACCATAACCTGCTGATATGGGATAATTTTTGTATGTTCCTTAATTTGTATACGTCCTGCAACATTATTTTTGAGTGTAAAAAGATGGAGAAGGACTTCTCCTGAACTTTCGCAACATTGGCTACGTCCAAAAATTGTTTCCAAAACTACCCTTGGCCTTTCTCTAAATCAATTATTTGAAAAAAAAATGTTTTAAACGAATGAAACGGCAAGACAAAATGGTTTAAATGAAACTTGTGTTCGCTGATTGCTGTGTGAAATGGGAATTCGTGGACTTTTAGAAAGCTTAAATAAACGTTATGCCCTTTCCTTTCTTCGGCTCTTCGTATTGGCGAAACAAAGGAAGGGTATTAGGGATGGCTAATCCCCTTGCAGAAAAAATTTTGCTCCGTAGAAAAAGGAAAAGCACAGATGAAAGTTTTATGCGGAGCATCATTGTGAAGGGACACCTCCCTCCCTTAACTACTATTCTACTTACCCAAGAGGTTCTTCTTTATTTTGAGCACTTTATAGAACACAAAGCCCTAGGTTAAGCAAACTGCGGAAGATACCCCGTGGGATACGAGCCTTGTTTCCGACTCTTGATCTCTTGATCCGCAGACTTTAGGGCTTCTTTGATTAAACTAATGTTGAATCTCCACGAATCTAAATATAAAGTCAAGCAACTGCCTTTCGACGAAGAAGTATCTTTACTTCCATTACAATATCAAAGCACTAAACGGGGTGTCCATAATTAAAATTCACATTACGAAGGGTTGTAACTGTGGTATTATGTAACGAAAAAACTGTACACTTTTAAATGAAGGCATCTGTAACAATGGAATTTTATTTGGTGCAAAAGTTATCCTTGATCTATTATAGTATATAGTCAATTTTCAATGACTGAGATGGATTCATTTGTTGATTTATAGACATCTGAATGGGCATTCATGGAATGTAAATTAAAATGAAGCGATCTTTATAATAGATAGTTACTAAACCACAGTATAACTGTGTAATTTGGCAAATGTATTTTTCAACTCGTTCGCTACCAACCGTTTCATATATGTGACACAGCCGTTTTTTACCAGATCCCGACGTTACATATATGTGACAGACGTTTTTTATTAATTTACTAAAGCATGTTTAAACGTTTTGTGTTTTTTTAACGTTTATTTTAATATTTCAGAATGTTCTAAATATATATACGTAAAATCAATTCTAATTGATGTCATATAATCCCGTAAAACATCTTAGACTGTGGTAGACGTGTGGTCTTCCCCCCAGGAGACTCTGGTGGCGAACGGGTTAATGTATTACAATAAAGTAAAAGTTCCATTTCAAATAAAGATTTCTCAAGAAATTTAGGCTTGCTCTTATTTTGTAACTTTTCGAGTATGTCTCACTATCCTCTGTTTTTAGATCAACTAACTTCCTTTCTACGTACTTCCTCCGTGAATCGGTTATCAAAAGAAACTTTACAAAGACTCATTTCTTTGAAGGTTTGGAAATTTTTTGACTCTGTTAAATTTAATAAATAAGCTTTTAAATCCCTTTATTATATGTATTACCAAAGTATGCAAAAGCTTATTCGCAATTGTTAAATTATTTTTTTTATGCATATGCATGATTATATCATGGAACTATTGGATTATTATTATTGTTGTTGTTATCGATTTCAGTCGCTGATGGCTAATGTTTTAGAAGAGGCTATACCTTCTGTCAAAAAGAAAAACCATAGTTATTTTGAAAGTAAGTGTAATATATATATCTAAGAGTAATATCTATGTCTAACTACGTACTAACGAGAGTATTGGATTGTCAAAACATATATAAGAATATCCGGGTGTACAATAGCACAAATTTTGTAAAAAAAAATTGATGCTTTTAATTGAAAATAAACATTATCACACTCAATAGATTGCTCTGATATATACAATGATTTACACTAGTGGTTCTCAATTAGTTCTGATTGCGGGCCACTTGGATCTTTCTTTTTTTTTCGGTTGGCGGGCCAGAAGATATGAAAACGAAAACATCTTCCTCACTATATAGACATGGGGGGAGGGGGGGCTAGGGGAGCTTATCCCCGCTAGAACTATTCTGATTCAATGAAACAGCTTTGAGTTACGAGATTTAGTCCCCCTCTTGAAAAAAATAGACCCCCCCCTGGAAAGAAATTAGCCCCTTGTAAAAAAATTTTCAGTTTCTTTTGTAACCAGGCCAGATGTAGCTACCATGCTTCTTACATTTCCAACTTCTAGGCTTAACTATCATCATTTCACACTCTCCATTAGCTTCTTTGCAGCTACCGCACTCTTGGTCAACGTTGTACATAATTAGTTAATTTAGAATGGTATATCATTCCATCATGTGCGCTTCCATTTATCCATTCATCCATTCATCTACATATAACCATATCTGCTCTCCACGAAACATAATAGTTCCTACTTACTATACATAAAGAATTCAAATAGATTCACCATTCAAATAGATTAGAGGTCTAACAAAAAAAAAAGAATTCAATTCTCTTGACCGAACTATGTATGTGTTCGACTTCTTTTATTTGATCAGAACAGTGTAATGCCAGAATTGTATCGAACCCACGTGGTTCCAATGCATGATTGAAAAGTCGCGTCGTTGTATTAGGAACGGACTTTCCTACTGGGAATTTACTTAGACTACAAAATTGCCATCGTTATAGCAGGTTTCCTCGTTATACACGATACATTTAGTAAGGAGTAGAATAGGAAAACGAACTTCTTGTCAAAAATCCGTCTTTATATGCGGTTGATCGTTATTACCGGCGTCGTTATAAACAATTTCTACTGTATAACATTAATATGTACAGCAACTCCTGTTTTGATGTTTTATTGTTCAGTTTCTAAAAAATGCGATGTGCACATAACTATAATTAAACATAAATAATGTCTGCTATTAATCCTGGCATCCCTCATGTCTGAAAATTTTTCTTTGATGAATTTTGAAGTTTTAGAAATTGGTGGTACTCAGTTAATGAAGTGGTTGGGAGAGAGTGGTACTTCATTGATAAATAACCGGAAACTACTGGTCTAAGCAAATAAGTACCACTGGTGTACGCAGGGGGGGCATTGACAGGGGTTGAAACCCCCATTTTAGTGGAATTTTGTATATTTAACGTAGGAATACATGGAGTTTTAGCTCAGGATCCCCAATTAGAGCTATAACCTCCTTATGAACTTTTTGCGTACGCCTATGATAAGTAGACTAATGACTAACACGTTTTCCACCTCATTCTTTCAGGGCTAAGACTATTGTTAGCAAATAAGACTTGGACATTATGGTTCCCAAGAAGAAGAGTAAACATTTTGTTGCAAAATGAACCTTTAAAATGTTCCGAAGCGTCCTTCAATGAAAAGTTATCTGACATATGTATAGAAGAAGTTCTTAAATCCGAAAAGTAAAAATACTTTACTTTTTTTTGTATTTTTGATAAAGATTTGCATGTCTAAATGAATTCATTTCCATTTCATCCTTTTGTAACGCAGCAACTGTACAAAGTATATAACTCATAGGTATGTTAATATTACATGTTCATTATTTTCTCATAACACAAACTCACTATTATTGTGCCATATTCGCCTAATAAACGTTGGCGATCACTTTCTTGTCCATTAGTGCAAGAAAAGTGCTACATTTGACTTTCCAAATCAGTCCGGTAAATTTTTGTGTCATCATCAAGGCCCGATTAAAAAATAGGCTAATTAGACTATAACCAAGGGCGCGAGGTTTCAAGGGACGCCAAATTTTGAAAAAGGAGGCATAAACCTCAAAATAAAACTCAATAAAGGCATAAAACTCAAAATATAACAAAATAAGAATTTTCTTTTTTGCAGATTTAAAAAATGCTATTTTAAGTTATCAGACACTCGATCAGGGTAATTGTTCAATGAATAATTATTCTAAAATAAATTACAACGTTTTTTGTTTAATGTAGAGCCATCCGAGTGTGGGCATTTGCCACTCTCTGACGGCCCTGCATTCTACTGAGGTATCTCCTGAAGAGTACGTTCATTTAGCCGCCTTTTTGAAAGACAACCAGCAGCCAGAAGCCAACTAATCAATCTGAAGCCAAAAATCTTTTGACAATGATAAAAACTTGTAACATGGACTAAGAGAACGAGTAAGGGCGGTGCAACCGGTGTCGTCTCACTAGGTGCCAAGCCAAGTGGGGGGCGCCAAAAAATGACCTAGGAACCAAGAATTGCAAAAAAATTGTATAAACATTTATATTAAATTTTTAAAACTTAAAGTGTTTTAAATCTTATTTTATATATATACATATTTATATACAGGGTGAATTTGACCTAATCTGCCAAACGAAAGGGGGTGATAGAAGAGCCCATGTGGAGCATAAAAAACCATTGCAACCTTGTCCTATCTCTGTTTCCGAATTACGGCAGAAAGAAGGAAAACGCGCCGTCTGGAAAAAAAATTGTGCGGTTGCTGAAAGACTTACACGCAAAATAAGTACATATTTGGAAAGAGCAGAGAAAGTCCTATAAGATGACATTTTCATCAGGATATCTGAATTTAACGGCGAGCTACAAGCGCTGAAACATTGGCGAAGTACAAAATCGAGTTGTCGCCAAAATCTGCAACTGATAATTCCGCAAACACCATTCTAGATACAATCAGTCAAATTTACCAAAATCTTGTCCATTCTACCAGCTTTCGAATGAGCCTACAATTAACCATATCGGTATTCTTGTTCAGGATAAATTTAGCCTTTCGTCTGCAATACATCACTGAAATCGGCGTTCGTCGGAAAAGGCATTCGGCGAACATTTGCAGATGTCTTACAACCTTCCTGCGCGCGCTTTCCGCTTGGCTACCTACATCGCCAGATCTGACTCCAATGGGCTTCTTTGTTTGGAGTTTCCTGAAGCAAAAGGTTTACTGCACAGAATTTGTCATTTCGTTAGATTAGAGCAGCCAGCTCGACGGTAATAAAACTATATTTTAGACGGTAGTAAAACTATATTAAGACGATAGTAAAACTGAGGGATAAGCTTTCGCTAAGAGCTACAGTGGTTTTAGCTCATGAGCGGACAATGGCATGCGTCACGTATGGGCGCAACCAATTTCATCAGGAGCTGAGAGTTTCACATATCCTACCGAATGCATACGTGCTTCAATCACAGGTAAACGTGGGATACGTCTATTGGGACTTTTTTTCTTTTTCTTTCTTTCTTTCTTTCTTTCTTTCTTCTTTTTTTTGTGAAAGACGTGGGAAACACCATACTTCTTTTATTTCCATTGTGTTTGTATACTTCAAAACAAATGTTACTTTTATTGGTTAGCTTTAAAACGTGCATTCTTGCACCTAAAAAACATCAGACCTTTTTCGACGAAAGCCGATTGTAGTGATGTATTGCAGACAAAAGGCTAAATTTTTTTCCTGAACTAGAATAACGCTTTGATTAATTGTAGGCTCATTCGGAAGCTAGTAGAATGGGCAAGTTTTTGGTAAATTTGATCAATTGTATCTAGAAGGGTCTTTGCAGAATTGTCGGTTACAGATTTTGGCGACAACTCCATTTTATACTTCGCCAATGTTTCAGCACTTGTAACTCGCCGTTAAATTCAGATATCCTGATAAACATGATGTCATCTTATAGGACTTTTCCTACTCTTTCCAAATATGTGCTTATTTTGCGTTTAGGTCTTTCATTAACCGCACAAATTTTGGTTTTTACAGACGGCGCATTTTCCGTCTTTCTATCGTAACTTCAAAACGGTTAGAGATAAGACAAGGTTGCAATGGTTTGTGATGCTCCTCATGGGCTCTTCCATCACCTCCTTTCGTTTGGTAGATTAGGTCAAATTCACCCTGTATACAGGGTGATCCAAATTAAACAGGAGGTATTTAGACCTCTCTGTAGAGAAAACTACTCTGCCAATTTCACTCAAATTTCGCACACATGCTCTCCTGAGTAGGCGGTTTTGATTTCTGAAAGAAAACATTGAGTTCATATTTCGCCCGCTAAGGGAGGAAATGGCGCTGCGGAGCAGGCAATTTATTAATATTAACAACGAAAAAGTGTTTTAACATGCAATAACCTTTATGACGATCACATAAAATTAACGACAAATTATGGTGTACCGTAGGACAGTAGGTATGACTAAAAAAAGATTTGTGCAATAACTTCATTGCTATCACATGTGGAACCACACTATCATCACAAATACAGCTCGATATGTCCTCCGTCTATTTGCTCTAGAAATCGCATTCGATGCACAGCACATTCCATGGCAGAACGTAACTCATTCGCTTGGAGGTGGGATACCTGTTGAGAAATTCTGTCTTTTAAGACTGCTAAGTTCGAAACATTGCCTTTATAAACGCAGCTCTTTAAATATCCCAACAGCCAAAAGTCACAAGGGTTAAGATCGGGTGACCAAGGCGGCCAAGACGCTGAAAAATGACCTGCTAATCATGAACTTATTTTCTTAGTGCCTCAATGGATCTTTATCTTTTCATTATTAACCTTTTCATTTGGGAGTGGCTGTAGTACCCCCTCCCCCCCCACACACACACATAGTTGTAATTTAGTTCGTATTAAATTAAACGCAGTAAACCTTTACAAGCTCTTTCTCCATAAAAATCTAATCAATCAATCAATCGTACCAAATTAGAACAAACGTATCATATTTGAGTCATAGAGGTTAATTAAATGCCACTAATGGTAACTATCAGGAGTTATAGGTGGCGCTAAAAGCATATTAGCCTTAGGGAGCCTGTAGGTACATATAGGGTTCCTAATTATCCTTGGGCAGCCAGGACCCTAAATCGGGCTATGGCCATGATGTTCTCCTTCCGCCTGCCTTACCCTTAACATTTCTTTGCATGATGATGTGTAAAAGATTATATTTTTCCGGGTGTTGCAACACATGTCCAAATTAGTAGATCTATATAATATGTAATATATATAGTAATACGTATGTAATGATTAATACATAGTATCGTTTTGATGTAATGTTTTTATTGTGCGGTGTTTGTGTAAAGTTTTAATGTATATTTCTGCGTAATATTTCTATTATGTGAAATCATAAATATCTGTTTTACAAAAATTAATTTTATTAAAAAATTTTATTAGATGTCTGTGTTTAGTGATATTGTTATTTTTCTTAATTATGAAAAACACTTATTTGTGCATGTGCTTATGACATATTGTCAAAACTTTTCCAGTCAGCAGATGATTTTTTTTTTTTTTTGAAGGACAGGTAAAAGAAATCGCTGCAACATTAGCCAGAAATGCTGGGATATGGAAACGGCGCCTAATAACAAAGATTATATTGCTACCCACCAAGCATTGTATTTTCAAGTCGCAGAAAATGTAAGTTTCACTTATTCACACAATTTCGTAATAAATATTAATTTCGCAACGTTAATAAATTAATATAATTAATCGTATTAATCATACTTTAGAGCCATCTTCACTAATTTTAAATGTGTGCATTGTGTAATAAGTTTTCAAATCTTATTTGATTACTTTGTTATGTATGCACACGTATGCATATCTGCATACGTAATACACATACACAACATACAGAGTGACCCACAGTAATCTCCCTGAGATAATAAGCTCATATTTTGGAATTAACGAGAGTCATTATCGATATTATTTGCGTATAATCGCATTTTTCATTTTTTGTCCATTAAAGGGGATTCTCCTACTTTCTCTGAATATATGCCGAAAGTCACCCCTACGCGCTACTGCCTCTGTACGCTGACGTGCGAAGTATGGCGTAATTATGTCAATTGGTTCTGGGGCGTTCAAGTATAACATAAGCAATATTTTGGTAATTTTATACCCCTTTAATAAGCACAACAGCACCCCCTCCCCCAAAGGTACTTACGTAATACTTGCACGCAGATATAAATTTTATTTTCAGGGAATTATTGTAGGTCACCCTGCATCATGTATGCATATGCTTATTCGTACATATATGTATGTTTACACATGCATTTTATTACGCCTATTTAAATTTATTTGTAAGAACATGACAACCTATATCCCTATGGATTTACGATCAGTTCGTACAAAATATGTATAACACTTTAAAATTTAAATAACATAAAAAATATGTAATATGAAGTAAATTTCCCTTTAACGACGTCCAAGAAGTGGTATATCCAAGGTTGACAATGGGGCGATTTCTCCCTTGAGCCGGGATTATATCGTGGGAAAATGAAATGAAAAGAACCAGACACTTGGCTCAAAACAGGAATCGGAAACAAATCGCCACCCCTTAACAGATTTATACATCTGCCCCTGCTTCCAAGGGGCAGAGAAAAAAGACACTAAATAGAAAGAAACGTTATTCGAAATGTGTGTGCAATTTTATGAAGCCTTTGCCGCAACATCAAAAGATCGTTGTTAACCAGAAAATGCCGTTAATGAAAACGACACTATTGAGTGAAATTATTATATAGAAAAAAGTATATTATTACTATATAAGCCTATATAATATACGTTGTTACCTCCCAATAAGGGATTGGACATTTCGTTCTTTAAACAGAGGTGTCCCTTCTTTGGAGGTATATTTGTTGATACATACATATACTGGGGACCAGAGAAATCGTCCCTTAAAGAGATGTGTCCCTTTTTCGAAGGTATATTTATTGATACATACATGTACTGAGGGCCAGAGAATTTGTCCCTTAAATAGATGTATCCCTTCTTCGGAGGTATGTTTATTAATACATGCATATACTGGGGACCAGAGAAATCGTCCCTTAAATAGATATGTCCCTTCTTCGGAGATGTATTTGTTGATACATACATGTACTGGGGATCAGAAAAGTCCCTCCTTAGATGTGTCCCTTCTTCGGAGATATACACGTATCGGAGGTATATCTGCTGAACCATACATGTACTAAGGACCAGAGAAATCGTCCCTTAAATAAATGTGTACTTTATTTGGAGATGTCTTTTACGGATGGTAACACTCTATCTTGATATCTAACATTTTTAGCACGGTTGTCTGTTTGAAACTGATGAAGCACTTCTTGTCGATTTTTTACACGACTTGCTTTGCGCAAACATACTGAGAGATGCGGGGAAGATCGAAACGGAAAATTATCCTGTTACTGACAGAGATCTCTTCTTGGAACAAAGTAAGAATTGATAATTTAAGATATCGTTTCTGTATCCCCTTTGTCAAAGTTTGATAACAGACAAGGCCGTTTTAACGCAATTGGGGGCCTCTGGGATCGACCACATTTTGGGGCCCTTTCTACACAAACCAAAAGCTGTAAAATTCCAAGTTTTTGCAATAAGCGAAATATGTGATAAATCAACTTTGTTAATTTGGTACCGATGTTTGGATCGAGACCCTGGGTCCAGTTTACTCACCCATTAAGGCGTTACCGATAACAGACGATATTTACGTCCAGGGAATATAAACTCATGTTTGTAAAAATTGCAACACCATGAAGGAATCACTTGATTGAGCTGAAACTTTCAGGAAATGCAAATTAGGGTATGCTATTCAAATGATTAGAATTTCAGAGTCATCGCGCATGCGTGGGCTGAGCAGCGCCCTCTGAACTGCTGATGGATCCGTATAAATAGAGGGCTGTAGCGGGGCGTGTATGGTTATCTGCTAGTGGTAAACGTTACATGAGACGTCACTATGCCTCTACGACGAAAGAGGGCGACATTTCAGCAAGTTACGGAGTTTGAACGGGGACGAATGATCGGCCTTCGTGAAGGAGGGTTTTCTTATCGTGCAATAGCAGCTCGTATGGGGCGTAACAGCAGCACAGTGATGCGAGTGTGGAAGCAGTGGGTTCAAGAGAACCAGACAACTCAGAAATCCGGGAGTGGACGCCGAAAGGTGACGTCAGCACGGGATGATAGACACCTGGTCCGCATGGCGGTGACGGACCGTTTTGCTTCATCTGGACAGTTGGCAGAACGTTGGTGCACTGCTACAGGTGTATCATTGTGTGCTTCATCAATTCGTCGGCGTCTACTGCACCGTGGACTGCGTGCAAGAGTTCCTTTATACAGGATCCTCCTGACGCAAAACCATCGGCGCCTGCGGCTACAATGGGCTCATGGACATAGAGATTGGCAACAAGTGGTGTTTTCTGATGAATCCCGCTTTAATTTGGGGTACAGTGATGGCCGCATCCGTGTTAGACGCTATACCGGTGAACGCCACCTTCCGGAGTGCGTTATCCAACGTCATAGTGGACGAACCCCCCAGCGTTATGGTCTGGGGTGCGATTGCGTAT
Source organism: Dysdera silvatica (assembly GCA_006491805.2). NCBI lineage: Eukaryota > Metazoa > Arthropoda > Arachnida > Araneae > Dysderidae > Dysdera > Dysdera silvatica. The sequence goes on from QLNU02014802.1 coordinate 147,318,606, forward strand.
CATGGACGATCTCAGCTGCTACGAATTGTGGGTAATCTTAACAGCAACCGGTACATCAATGAAGTTCTGGAGCCCGAAGTTGTTCCCTTCCTTCAAGGCATTCCCGGAGCTGTATTTCAACAGGACAATGCCCGCCCACATATTGCCAGGAATGTTCAAGACTTCTTTTCATCACAACAGATACAGCTTCTTCCTTGGCCTGCCTATTCGCCGGATATGTCGCCGATTGAACATGTGTGGGATTTCGTTGGTCGGCGTCTCGCTCGTGATCCTCGTCCCATAGCTACTACAGATGAACTTTGGGGTCGCATACAAGCAATCTGGAATGCTCTTCCTCAGGCACACATTCAACATCTGTTTGATTCCATGCCACGTCGTATAGCATCACTTATTGCAGCGCGTGGTGGCTTCACCAAATACTGATTTTCGACATGTAATATTGTTTTTTGCTTTGTAATTTTAATCGTTTATTTGTATCAACACAGGTCGTTTGTACATTAAATTTCATTCAATTCGGACGAGTCCTTCATGGTGTTGCAATTTTTACAAACACGAGTATATTATCTAGCTACAAGCCAAAACTGACAGTGTCAGGAGATTTACATTTTTAAGCACTTAAAACTTTTCTGTAATAATTAAAAATCCGTTGGCCGAAATAAAAATAAAGAATATTAAGAATAAATTTGGATACTCGTGAGCAGGGTTCCTCAAATGCTTTAACCGCGTAACCCAGTGAAAAATCGTGATTTAAAAAAAAAATATCAGCATAAAATTTATGACTGGGTTCCATTAGATTTAAAAAATTATTTTAAGGGTTCCAAAGCGTAAGTACAGTCTAACCTCGATTTAACAATTTTCACTGATCCCGTGAAAATGATCGTTAAATCGAAGAATTTGTTAAATCGGGGGGGAACATATTTATCGGAACCAATGGGAAGTGGGAATGAATCCTGAGCTCTTCCTTGGGCTGAAAATTTACATGCAAAATATGTTAAAAGTAACAACTATTACATTAAAAAAATATTTTTTTTTTCATTTTTGGCCCTCCCCCGAACAAAAATTATGGGTGCACTATTAATTGGAACTGAAATAAGAAATTATCGAAAAGGAGAACAATAAAAATGCTTACCAGCATTCTGAAGAATACATGTTAATTTTAATAAACATAAAACACAAGTGCGCATATAATTACTTCTACTTCGAAAAAAATCTTTGATTATGTTTGTTTTGGTTTTTCTTGGGAGTTGGCATTTAACATTGCCTTTTCGATTTTTTCAAATGCATTGAAAAGATAATTGTCCTCGTTCGTCTAGTAGGTCAAGACATAGGCGGCTCAAAGCGGGGACCCTGGTTCGAATCCGAGATGAGGACGGCGTCTCTTTTTCTCCTAAACAAAAATAGCTCTAGTTTGAGCTACTAATACGTGGGTGTCAAATTTATTTGTAATAATCATTAACGTCAAAACGCGGTAGATGCTTCTTTACACACTGTGAACCAGCTTTCTCATCAATCGAGTTCACTCAATTGAAGTTGGTTTTCCGACGACATATGATTTTCAAACTGAAACTGCTTGCAGCTGCAGGATAATGACAAAAAGTAATCGCTAAATTAAAGAAAACAGACGTTAAATCGATGAAAATATAACACTGAACTCAGTGTAACTAAATCCGGATCAGTAAAAAGTAATCTGTATATCGATGATATCGTTAAATCGAAGTTAGACTGTAGATCGTGAAAAGAAGCTATCTATGAGAAACGATTTATTTTTCCCTTTTGTCCCACAGACGATTTCTTTAAAGAAATGGTTTTGAAATGCAAATTACATACTCCGTATATATATTTTTTGTTGTTGTTTTCTACCATTACAAGTATCCAGAATTTCTATGTTTATTTTCAGATATAGATAAGTACAGAGTGATCCACTTAAACAGGTACCATGATATTACTACGTACAGAAATCGTTGATACAAATGCAGTCACATGGTAGAAAATATTTTATTCACAAAAAAGGAATATTACATTGATTAGACACACTCCCCATCTAAGCCTATGCACTTCTGCCATTTGACTGAGAGTTTCCGAATGTCTGCGGCGAATCAATCGTTGGGTCTGTTGGTGCATCATCTATGGAGAACAACTTGCAATTTGCCGTTATATTGCAGTCGTTCATTGTTGGGCTTGGACATCCAACGGAACACAGTTCGCCTTGATGGTACTTGGTCTCCTCACACTCACACCATACAACGATGGATATCGCCTTCTGAAACCTCCTCTTTCCACAAAAACCATGCTGTCCATCGCTGTCTGAAATAATCGTTTTCCCTCTTTGCTGTCTGTGCTTGCATTGACATTCATTTCATTCCATTTATAAATCGCAACAATACGTTTGGAATTATACAGAAGGTCATTCACATATTTGTGGAAACGAAATTAAATTATTATTTCTGTGTCAATAATCCAAATTTGTTTTTCCTGGAATGTCCTATTTGAAGGCCATGGTTCTTAAATACTGCCCTGCAACGATATTTCCATGATAACAAGCTGTTTTGAAGTACAGTCATATCAAGTTTCTCTTACTCCTCTTGTACTACTTTCCATAAACCCTCTAATGTTGATGGCCGCCTTGTCCCAAGTGCATTTTTTAAGTGACAAAACACACAAAAATCCATCGTTGTTGCATCTGGTAACTTGATGGGGATATGGCTGAAAGGAATATGTAATATTCCGGTTTTATTTCGCAATTTCACCATGAAATACTTGGCTGATTTCGAAGTATGGCTAGAAGTTCTGTCTTTATGAAAGACAATGTTCTGGGTATCATTTTTATAGAGACTGAGAAAATCTGTCGGAAAAATCGGCTCCAGAATATCTCTTTGATAATATTGGGAATTGATTTTAATCTTAGATCCCACTTTACGTAATTTTAATGTACCATTATAATTAAATCCAGCAACCACCATAAATCCCTTAGGTAAACTTTCTTTGCATTCGCGAAACCACATTTGCTGGTCAATCCTATCACAACGATGGTAGCAAATCGCTCTTTTTCTTTTAGCATAATCACTTAGATAAAGCCAGGCCACATCTAGGGTCATAACTTTCTTCCATTTTTCGTCCGACGAGAAGTTCTCGTACAATTTTTTGCAGTTGGTTGAATATGGTGAAGCAGAAACTTGTGAGTCTCTGGTTTCTGTACAGCTTTAACGTTTAAATCATGGATAATAATTTTATTTACAGTTGCAGGAGGTATTCCTAACCTCATGGCGATGGCTTTTTGCATTGGATGATTTTCCATGACATCCACAGCTTTCACTTTTTGAATATAATGGTTAATTCGGATTTTCTTGGGATATAATCTTGGGGAAGATTTCTAGCCTACTAATGTAGCCTTGCGTTTTTTGCCACGTTGATGAAGAATATTTTAAACTCTTTTCATGGAAATGGTATATCCCTTGCTCTTCCATCTTTTCACAATTTCAGAATAGGAGTATTTCCCTTCGGAAAGAGCGGTCAAGTAACCTTCTAACCAAGAATTTATTTCCGGAGGCATATCTGGTGTTAAACAAAATACCAGTTTAAATACCACAGCTTATATAGCCATAAAACATACGACGGGGTGCCACCTATCTGAGTAGTAATTTTCATATTGCAATAGATAGTTAAATTCGTTTCCATAATGTGTGAATGACCTTCTATACATGTAGTATCGGAGAATCCTTTTATCAAAGCAAATGTTGGAAATGTCCTCCATTTTCTAATAAACGAAATTGAACACACAGCACCATATTCAGTGGCATTTCATATAGTGTACGAGCAGTAGTATTGCCAATTTTATTCATGATTGTCTCACGCAATGCATCCAATATTTTTGGACTATTTTTTTAAGCTTATCCTTTAAGTAGCTCCATAAAAAAACAGGAGAAGTTAAGTCAGAAAATCTGGGTGGCTGCAGGCGTTTTTAAATTAATATGTCATCAAAGAAACTGGTTATGAGTTCCATTTCAAAAATTCCATGTGTATGCATGGTGATTCAAATCAGCTCTGTACAAATTTCCGGGAGGGGTTTCACAAAGACAAATTGGAATCATATAGCAAAACAACGTCGGAAACGCATCTTCATGCGATGGATGGATGGATGGATGGATGGATGGATGGATGGATGGATGGATGGATGGATGGATGGATGGATGCCATCACTTTAACATGACATTTGGACATCAGTAGATCAGGCGTGGTGGTCTTGTCCATTGGACTGCAAGATAGCTGGACTTAACATGCCTTGATTACTTCTTCTGAGGTTACATCAAAGGACTGGTACTACACCCTGTTGAAAGTTATGAGGAACTTGTGGTAAGCATCTCTGTAGCAGCTTCGAAAGCCCGAGACACGACAAGAATTTTCCAAAATGTACGTGATGTCATGCCCCGACGATGTCAAGCATATAATACAGCTCATAGTCGTAAATTTGAACATCTTCTGTAACCTCAATGCATTTCGCAAATATCTTGTGAGCAAAAAACAAAAAATATTCTCTTGCACGATGTTCTTTCATTACTCATCCTCTCTGTACACTAGCACATGAAGATGGTGTTTTCGATCCTACATTGTTATGTTTCTGATTTGTCTTTGTGCAGCCTACCCTCTCCCAGAAGTTTGTACACCCTTAGCGGAATCGCCATGATTATTTTGTATTCGTGATGAATCTGTTTAACTCCATAATCACTGTATCTTCGCACATACTCTTTGTTTACCAACAGTTGCTATTTGTGGCATGTGGGGTTACGTGGACTTCTTTAAAGAAAGATGGGTGAACATGCAGCTGAAATGGCAGGATTCAAGCGGATGTTTCAGGCACAAGAGACGATACCATTGCCATGGTAGGTTCGGTAGATGTAAATGAAGTAAAAAAAACCTTATCTTGGATCTAAACAATACAGATCTTACATTGCGAAAGCCGGATAAATTGTATTAATTTTGATTTTTTCCTCCACTTTCAGATAAGTCAGCTAAACTGAGAATAAAACGAGAGGATAAGCAACTAAATGGTTAGTATAAAATCGAAATCACAAATATTAAAAATTTTAATTTAAAATTCTTGTCCTACAATTTCATACATTTTGAAATTCTTAATTTTGAAATCTAAATCATACTACGTTCATATTCAACTGTAGGATATTTCTCGAACAAGGGAAATCCCTGAGGTGCCAAGCGAACTTTATGTTCAAATTTTGTTTTTCGGGTTACTTTTGTGCTAGAAAGGAAATACCCATCGGGAAAAATCCTCGATTTCAAGCGTTTTCAACATATGGGGTGTCAAATTCCAAAAATTGAACACTTTATGAAGATTCTGAGGGAGCTATTCTATGTTCTACCGGCGAGATTTTTAGTATGTACAGATTTCTTGGTATGAGGAATACAATGGTAAAACCGAAAATCATGAATTATGCAAGTCAAGGGTAACTCTCAGAGAACAATGAAAGGGGAGTGAGGAGATGAAATAAAGAAAAACCAGCGCCCCTATGGGATACTTCCCCTATCTACATAGTTGTGTATACAGGAAAAGTATTGCATAGGGGCGATACTTTTCCTTTATGCATAGTTGCATGCTTGCATTGTTAGCATTTTAGTATGTAAAGGCTTCTTGGGACAATGAATACAAAGATGAAGACGGAAATTATGTTTGTGTGGTTACACGTAACGTACTCTGTCGCAGCCACCAAGCGCGTTTCAGGTCATGCGAGAGATGGAGTTACTTGTGGTGCAGCACTTGGTGAGCCTGTGACAGAAGAACTCCAGACACCTATTTCACGTGAGGATAAATGGATTTCGAAACAAATATTTGACATGTTAAAAGATTTGACAAACAGAAAAACTGAAGTGGGGTCTAACTTCATACTGTAAAACTGCGAAAATGATGAAGACTATGATGAATCTCCGAAGGATGACAAGCAAATAGATCCACCCTACTGTTTGGGAAGTGCCGATGAATTTTTGTCATTTACACTTCATACTATGGAAAAAATTAAGCATCTGTACAACAGCAGGAGATCTCCGGCATCTATCATGAATCTGTATCCAAAGATCAGAGATGGAAAACAACTTCCCAGAATATTGCAGTATTCCGAGAGTGGGGAACGAAACCTCAGTATATCAGAAAAGTAAAAGATTATGTCAGAGAAGTATTCAGAAAAGCAAGACTTAATGACTTGCCAGTTCATGCCAGAGATTTGAAAAGGTGAGCCAAGCAAAAGGCAACAGCTTTAGGCATAACCAATTTTCAAGCAAATAATAATTTTATTGTAGCTTTAAAAAAGGATTTGTGAGTACGATCGCGAAAGGTCACGCATTTTGTAACTAACAAATGCTTTGAAAATGAGGTCCTTTTCCAACAGGCTGCTGAGGACTATGTCAGATCCGTGAATAGCATCTTACCAACATACGACGTAGTTTTTAATGCTGGTTTTGTTGTAGAGTTTGCTTTCATGCTAACTCTCTCCAACATTGGTCAGAAGAAAACGTATCGTAAAGTCAATAGTAAGCACAACATCACTCATTCAGACACGATTATGCCAGCAATTTCATTAAGAGGAAAACTGCTGAGTCCCCTGTTCGTATGTTTGAAGGAAAAAACAGCTAACTTCTTTGGACCCGGACTGTCAGCACGAGTGAGCGAAATGCTGCCAAATAATTTATATGTAACTTGTAATAAATCTGGAAAAATGTCTACAGCTCACATGAATGAATGGGTTGATCACTGTGCCATGCGAAACTTACCTACGAAAGGGAAAACCCTAATATTATTAGACAGCTGGTCAGGGCAGAGCGAAAATTATACAAGAAAGTTGTTGGGGGATTTACTGGTGACAACGATGCCCCTTGACGATGAGCATCCTGAGGACTGCAAGTGTGTTCAGGATCGAAGAATGGATGTCTCAATTATACCACAATACAATTATACTGGCACAACTGCCATTTGTCAGCCGAACGACATATTTTTTCTGCTACAGTGGAAAGTGTTCGTACGTGAAATGCACGATCGCATTGCATTGAACAATCTGGAAATCCATTATGACCGGCTCTTCGTATTGAATATGCACTGCTTGATCCACAATCAGCTCAAAGCCCCAGTGTTCAACAATATGATTCATTTCACTTGGGAACGAATTGGCTACCAAGTTGATCGCGTGGAGTCTTTCCAAAGTATGAAACATGTCTGTTTCTCTTCCGAAAACGGAGAGGACGAGAGTGCAACCAGTAACACTGCGTAAAGGGAGTGTTTATGAAGTGCGAGTATTACAAGAAATCCTTATGTATAACTCATTTTCTTGGTAGAGTGTGCTTTCATTGATCCAGTATTTGTATCTCCGAATTATTGAATTTTCTTGCGATAAGGCGATCGTTATTAACATATTTATGTTTTAACTCTACACATTGCCAGAAATGAAGTATAATGCTATGCAGATCATACGGCCGTTTTCATTTTTACCATTTAAGGATTATTTTTTTAACGTTATTAGCAGATCGGCTGATGATTCTTTTTAATTTCCCTTTTCTGTTTCCACAAATTCATAGTGCTAAAGTAATAGCACCTCTAATTTTATTTTATGGTGATAGTATCACACGATGATTGCGAGCCGATAGCTGCATATATTAAAACTTATAGTATTATATCCAAAGTCAAATTATTTTCTGCACTGTCTTGTTTTATTTTGACAGTAAATGTATCACATCTAACTGCAAATTTAATTTTCAACTATCGAAAGTTTCAAGAAGTTACCTTTATACCTGTACCTACTTTACATACTATTATTTAAGGTTAATTAATGAACCGAGTTGTTTCTTGACGTTTGTGAGGCTCTTCACTAATGTATTATGTTAATGTTTCGCCAGCGCCTCATAATTTGAACCAATTATTTTGCTATCATTGGAATTTCTATATGATTCTTATTTTCATGATAGTTCTTGTGGAATTCAACATTCTTATTTGATTGCAAGTGTCCAAATCATCATATGTAAAACTTCCTTACTTTCAAGAGCATACAAATACTGTTTTCAACTCGTTTTTGACCCCCTCCCCCTTCATTGTTCGCTGAGAAACCCCTTAATTTGGATAATTCATAATTTTCGCCTTCATCTTTGTATTCATCGTCCCAAGAAGCCTTTACATACTAAAATGCTAACAATGCAAGCATGCAACTATGCATAAAGGAAAAGTACCGCCCCTATGCAATACTTTTCCTGCATACACAACTATGCAGATAGGGGAAGTATCCAATAGGGGCGCTTGTTTTTCTTTATTTCATCTCCCACTCCCCTTTCATCGTTCCCTGAGAATCACCCTTAACTTGCATAATTCATGATTTTAGGTTTCACCGTTGTATTCATCATCATCCTAAGAAATCTGTACATGCTAAAAATCTCGCCGGTAGCACATAGAATAGCTCCCTCAGAATCGTCATCAAGTGTTCAATTTTTGGACTTTGACACCCCATATGTCAAAAACACTTCAGATCGAGGATTTTTCCGGAAGGGTATTTCCTTTTTAGCATAAAAGTAACCCAAAAAACATAATTTGAACATGAAGTTCGCGTGGCACCTCGGGGACTTCCCTTGTAGTGCGATTACACTATGAAAGTGTAATTGAATACAAGGTCAAAACAAAAATAGATCAATTTTTAATAAGTGTAATGACACTATAAAGTGCCATTAAATTTCACGTTCGGAATAGAAATTGATTAAGTTAATTGGGAAAAATTCACCCGGATTGCAATCCTTGTATACAAGGAGAATATATTTTCCAAAACCTTATCTTAGAATATCAAGATCTGAAATAATCTCCCTACCAGGGGCACAGGGACAGGGACACGATAGTCTTTTCCTGGTTTATAAAGAATCTACATTTTCAGTCATGTCTTATCCTCGCTTCTTCCTTTTAATCCCGACATAGTTCTTTTATAAAATACCTTTATTTTCCCCATTCCCCTGTATATTTCTAATTTCCTTTTATGCTCTTCACCTTCTTCAAATTCGATTTTTAAAGTTCCCCACGATGTATTTTTGGTTTGCCCCACCTTCTTCTGTTTTCTCGGTATTCCAATCTAGCGCTTGTTCATGATTCAATTTCTTCCTATTCTCACCTAGGCCGTGGCCAGGATTTAGTTTCAGGGGTCAAAATGTTTTACAGCATGTATCGATGCAATCACAATATGCAAGGCTGTAGCATGAGCGCCCATATAAGGAGGAAGGGAAGGGCTCGAGCCCCCTAGCCTTTCAAAAATTTAATGCCCCCGATTCTTCTACGTATTTACCTAAAAAATTAGTCACATTTTAAAATAAGGTACTTTTTAGCTCATTACTAATTGTCAAGCAGTATCAATTATTTTTGTAGCGTTTTGGTATCTTGTACATTCACTAAACTTCTCGACAGCTTTGAGAAGGAGGTAATATTTCTTCTCAGCCCCCCCCTAAAAGTACTCATATGGGCACCCATGGGCTGTAGCCAAGTCCCATTAAAAATTTAGCTTCAGTAAGTCGATCCCTAAGATCGCCCCCTCTGGATACGAGCATGATTCTAACTAACTATAATTCCTTTGCTTAATTATCTTTGAAGATAGTTATATTTCTGTATTAATTTTTTTTGTCATTGTATATTTAATACCGAACGAGGTACTTATTTATTATAGTCACCTTAAATATGTTTAATACTTCATCGTCTGACTTCGCCGCACGAGGAACTTCGCTGCCATTGAAGTATAAGAAAGTACACGATCCTACAACAATTCTTGTCGGGCGCATGTGACCCTTACAGATTAATTCTTTATTCCGATAGTTCAATTAAAATTTTATCAGTTTCTATATTAAAAACATGTCATTCTCTCAGTCTCGAAGTGATACTGTTCAGCGTTAACATAATGGTAACACATATGGCTATTGTCAGGTTTTTTCTATACACACATACATGTTGAAATGGAAATTCTTCACGCTCATTAATTTCGGGAATTATTTATTCAAAGTAATGACTTTGTTTAAACAAAGCAACAAATTAAATATTTAAATCCTTACATGTATGTGTAGCAGCACTTCCTTTCGTGCGCCGAAATAAATTCAATACGCCTTTTTGACGGAGCCTCCGTGATACGTGTGTACACGCCGATGGCAAATCGAAGACTCTCATAAATTGAGAATTCGGAACGTAATTACACATACCGTTGCCAAAAGTAAAAAGTCAAATTATAATTAAATACAAGAATTACGAACATAAATAGAAGAAATAATTGGGATCGTTGCCAATTTAAAAAACCGTGAGTATTCTCATTGTATTTATTGGTTTCTCAAGTGGCAACAGTCAGTGAAGCCCGTATAACAAAGAAGTTCAATTTCTATTGCGGAAATGCACAAATGTATACATATAAAGTACAACTTAATAATAAATTCTTGTAAATAATACAAAATTCTTGAAAGCTACCTTACGAATAATATAGGTTTGGGGTAAAGCCATGGTATTCAAAATGTTACGGAAGAACGACATTCATGGTTAATGTTTTCTACAATTTCAAAATATTAAACTGAAGTGTTTTTCGTAAGTCATTTTAAGAAAAGGGCCTAATACTACTTTTAACTGAAATGGTATGAAAATTTTCCTGCAGTGTAAAAAAAAATGCACTTTGAAAAATGCGTGTCGTTACGGAAGGACAGAAAAAACATGAAATTATGACCTTTCGTAACGGAGTTTTCAATGTTTTTTTCAATTTCGGTACAGTTAATTAAATAATACAACGCATTATTTTGAAAAGACTTGAAAGATTAAAATGATATAATTTATTAGTTTTAATATGATGTAAACATCATGCTTTTTCAAATTTTAAACATGTCCCAAACTACCATGGCTTTACCCTTTGATACAAGCAGGTGTCCTGCTGCTGATGTGCATTGTCATCTCTCCTACCCCACCTCCCAAAATCTTCAGTTCCTCGGTGATTGATTACCTGTGTTGATTATCTAGATGAAAGAAGAAAGGCGAAGATGGATTAATAATTTTTTTTTTTTTAGGTTTCCATAAATATTATCCACTTAATTAAATCAATTTATAATTTGATGTGGCCTTTCTAAAAAAATCATTTTTTATATATTTATTAATTCAACCTTGTGGTACTTTCACAGATGGATGCTCCTCCCATATGACAGCAGTGGCGCTGGTTGCATTTATGTCAAATCTGCGATTCTGCGCAGAGGGACTCGAAAAGTAAAAAATGTTTGGTTACAGCGTAAGTCGAAGGCTCAAAGTGTATCTCATTACGTATCGCGTGTATTAATTTATTAATGTGTTGTGTACATCTAATTAATGTATTTTGCAGTTTAATGCTTGTGAATTACATCAGAAAATGCTATTGTCATTTTTGCAAAAAAATGCATGAAGTTTAATAAAGATGCATATGCACATATTTAGCCATTCTATTCGATGAGGAATTGTCGTTTAACGACATACGAAAATACAGGAATATCTCAAAGTATCGCGCTTCATTAATATGGCGGCTTTTATTTTTTATTAAATTATGAATTTGTGGTAATCATTAACGAGAGTAAAACAAGTCTATTGGCATCATTTTTCCAATATTTCGCTGAAGACTCAGATGATGATCATCAAAGTACAGTAACAATTAATTAGGCAATGTTTCCTACGTAAACAGGAAAAGGAATTGTGCAAGGGTTTCATTGGGAAGGGTGGCCGCCGGAGGCGGCGCTGTAATCCCAGACTACATAAACAGACATATACGAATCGTTTCACTGTAGCCAATTGCGGATCCAGAAAGCTTTCAAGGGAGCGAGAGTATGGGCGTCCATATTGGGGGGGGCTCTATCCCACCCCTAGCCGTTTAAAAATTTGATTTGCCCGAACCTGCTACGCATTTACTTTCAAAAGTTTTATAGTTACATTTTAAAATAAGGTACTTTTTAGCTCATTACGAATTGTCAAGCAATATCAATTATTTTTGCAGCGTTTTGGTCTCTTGTACATTTACTAAAATTCTCGACAGCTTTGAGAAGGAGGTAATAATTTTTCTCAGGCCCCCCCCCCCCCTTGAAGTACTCGTTAATTTTTCTCAGCCCCCCTCCCCCCTAGAAGTACTCGTAAGGGCACCCATGAGCGGGAGCGATTTGTCTCCGACTCCTATTTTTAGACAATAGTCTGATACTTCTCATTTTATTTTCCGTGACATAATCCCGGCTCAAGGGGGGAGGCTATCCCCCCCCCCAACGTATGCGCCACTGTACTTTTGTAAATGTAAGTTAAAAAAACTTTCATGTGTACATAGAAAAACATAGTTTAAATATTTGTTCATAGATGGCGCCACATAAACTATGTTTTATCGAATTTTGAGAATAGAAGTTGTATCTCAATTTGTATTATAACTTTGCCTTTTTTGAGACAGAAATAAATATAGCTCATGTTCTTATTCTTTCAAGTACACAACTGAAAACTTAATTTTAAAAACTTTCATAAACCTTGAGTTATGTATTTTATTTATAGCAGGTGCCTGTAGAGTGTTAATGCATTAGGTGTAGTTTTATTGATTTGTAGTGCAACAGTGATTTTAAAAAAACTTTGAACTCGTACAAATTCTATTGTAAATATGCTGATAAAAACATTTTCCCAACCATCTGACTGCGTGCCCTGAAAATGTTACTGTTCCGGAGCACTTCTGGAACACATATGAAAGGGGTCTTCAACCTTTTTCAATCCAAGGGCCAATTTTGCTTATTCTTGTAGGCCCATGGGCCGCACTACTGTATCAGCAATATTAGGACTGAATAAAGACGACTGGAGAGCTGCGTCCCTCCCGCTGCACTCACTGGATCAGCCTTTGTTGATATTTTTTCCTTATGTCCCTATTAGTTTTGCATGCCCACCCAAAAATATTTTCTGTATCCGCCTTTGGGACTCAATATATATATATTACAATGTAAAATATGTATGGACGCAAAAAAACATTTACAATACTTTTAGTTATTAATATGTAAAGCGAAATCAAATCTTATAGTGATATTTTTGGCACTGCTTATTTTTAACAATCCTGTCAATATCCGGTCTTATTTTTGATATTGCAATCCTAAGAATGCTTACAAGGTGGACGTCAGTTATTCTGGTCCTAACTTTTCATTTTATCAACTTTATTTTTGGAAACAGCTGTTTACAGACACATTAGAATATGCAGGAGGTGGGTGATAGAGGTTCTGATTCCCACTGCAACAAAATTTTGTGTACATACATATGAACATATGGGATTTAGTTCTGTAACTCTCCCTATTGTAAGCTTGTAACTCCCCACCTTTTTGAACTTTCTACGTCAGACTATGCCAAGGGTCTTCAACTCAAGGGCCACATGCGGCCCGAAGCTCATGAAAAAGTACAAATTGTTTCACACAAAAATAACATCCCAGCCCTCCCAGAATCTGAAATATATGTATTTTATTCTGTTGTCATTTTCATATTTCGTAATAAATATCTTAAAACACTAAAGTAACACAAGGTTTTCCCCTTAATCGTGTTTTAATTTAGTTTTCTAGTATATATGGGAATTAGGTGTAGTTTTATTGATTTGATTGATTGTTTGGCTTTTTTATGGCGCAAGAGCATCTGGGCTATACTGATTTATTAATTTACATTTTATTAATTAAAATATTAATTTGTTTTATTGATTTACAGTGCAACAGTGATTTTAAGGTGGGTTATACGCAAGTAATTTTATTCATTATTACTGAGTGGACACTTACAGAAAAAAAATTAAAATTATTCACTGAAAATTGCATCTCAAGGAATCTTTTACGTAATGCAAATTTTCTCAAAAATCGGTTTTCAGAAGAAAGAAGTTAAAATTAACAATTTATATGTCTAAATCTGTGACATGACTACACTCAAAAGCATTTTTCAATAAGATGGTCTCATCTCGTCAGAATAACAAAACTGTCCTCAGAAAGATGAAGATTTGCTTTATTTTTTAGCATGTAAATAAAAAAATTGACATTTCCCCCCTAAATTCACTACTTTTTCAGGTAAAACTCCTTTTAAAAAAATTCATCTTAGGACTCATCAAATTCTATTCTAAATATGCTGATAAGAACATTTCCCCAACCATCCGAATGCGTGCTCTGAAGATTTTGCTGTTTTGGAGCACTTACATCAGTGCATAGGCTGACGTAGAAACTTCATAAAGGGGGGACAAACTAAAAAAGAGAGGACTTACAGAGCAACGAACTCCATATGTTCATGTGTATGTACACAAAATTTCATTGCAACAGGAATTACAACCTGCATCCCCACACACACACACACTTCGTAGCCAATGCGTCTGTAAATAGCTGTTTCCAAAAATGAAGTTGATAAAATGAAAAGTTGGAATCAGAATAACTGATGTCCACCTTGTAAACACCCTTAGGGTTGCAATATCAAAATATCGAATATTGACAGGATTATTAAAAATAAGAAGTGCCGAAACTCTCGCCAAAAGGTTTGATTTCGCTTTACACATTAACTAAAAGTATAATTTTTTTTGCTTCCATATTTTTTATTTTTACATTGCAATTTTAGTCTCAGAGGCGAATCCAGAAAATATTTTTGGATGGGCACACAAAACTAATATAGACTTAAGGAAAAAATATCAACAAAGGCTGATCCAGCAGGGGGAGATGTGCACCCCTTGAGCTGCATTTGTTCAGTTCTGATATCGCTAATAAGTAGTGAGGCCCCGTGACCCTTGAATTGAAAAACGTTGAAGACCCCTGGGTTAAAGTAACAGTTCTCTTACTTATTGATAGCGTAAGGGAAAAAAATTATAAGTTAACCTGAAATTAAAATAATATATATAATATTAATAAGATTTTGTTTTTGTTTTAATAAATATTAAAAAGGTCAAAAAACAATACAAACTAACTAAACTAATCAGTTCGGCAGTGTCATCTATTGGCAAGGAAAGCAACTAACAAGTAATAAATAAATTGGCATCAAAAAAAGCCAATTTTGACCATGAACTGTGGATCCTTCTTTTTCACAATACACATGTAAAATCTCTATTTGCGAAAAAGATCAGTAAACAGATAATTTTGACCAAAAAAATAAATAAATTTAATCAATAAAATAAATGGATATGATCAACAAAATTAAAAAATGTATGTATTAAAAATGCACGATTTTTTCTAACGTTTTGCACATAAATTGCAGAGATGTATTGCATTTTTAAAAAATTAAATTTTCAAAATCATTCGTCAATTCGTAAGAGGTGTTAAAATTAGTATATTTTATGGAGAATTCACAAAAGGTGATGGGTATGAAGAATTAATAGTCATCAGCAGTATTAAAGTTATTCATAAAATTGACTGTTTTTCACAATTAAAAATAGTGAATACATAAAAATGAATCGAAGAAAATCATGTCTCATCAATTCCCTTCACAAAAAATAAAACAATAACAGCATTTACGCAAATTTTATTCATTGAATTTAAATTCTTGGTTGACATTTTTTTTTTAAATTTGATAGTAATAATCGAGCACAATTTCATCTAGAAATGTATAAAAATATGCCTACAGCTATGTAATCAATACAAAATAGGACTTTACTAAAACTTATACACTCTTTCCTCAATCATACATACAGAATAAATTTCCGAATATAAAAATTTCCATACAACCATTACTCATATAAATTAAATACAATGTCATAATGGGCTCTGTAGAAGTTAAATGCGTCCATAAACAATACATGGACCCCATAATTGTTCACTGAATAAACAATTACACAATAATTGGATTTCATTCAATATAGATAAACAATCACATAAAATTGTATAATTGGAGTGTACAGAAGGGTAGATTAAAAAAAATAAAATTGCAGGAATAAAAATCTTGAAAACCTGTTTAGCAGTGGTATATGGTCGACTTTGAGCGTAGGTGATTTGAACAGAATTAAAAAAAGTAAAATGCAGAAACTTAATAGAGTAGTGATATTTATTATTATTTTTAACTTTATTTCTTTAAATATATTGGCATAACAAAAATGTAAATCACAAAGTTTAATTTTCAAGAAATGGGCATACAAATTCACCAAATTTTATTTGGTTTATTCTTGAATTTGAAAGAATCAAACACATACAACACACAAAAAATTTGTACAGTTGATCAGTTTTTCTTTTTCTTTTTTTACATCCAAAGACGAAGTTATCTTGAGTTGGACAAACAAGGTTCCTGTGAAGGTAAAATTCCCTATCTTTTCCAGGTTTTCACTAACTTTTTAGACAAAATTTTTTGACTTTTCCAAGTTTTGCTCTGACTTTTCACTCAAAATTCCCTGATTTTTCCAGGTTTTCACCAACTTTTTAGACAAAATTTCTTGACTTTTCCTGTTTTTTTCACCTGACTTTTCCAGGATTTTCCCCCTGACTTTTCGGACAAAATTCCCTAATATTCAAAGGTCTTTCCACCTGACTTTTCCAAGTTTCGTCCCGACTTTTCCAGGACCCTAACCCCCCCCGACTTTTTTGACAAAATTGCCTGACTGATCGCTAACAAAACTTTGAATTAAACTTCGCTTTAGGGGGAAAAATAACCCGATATCTATGTGAAATTTGGCTATTCAGAACAGGTTAGGAAGGTTTTCCCAGACTTTTCCCCAAGTTTGACCAAAAAAATGTTTTTTTCTCTTCTCCGACTTTTATGAATGATTTCGAATTCTCTGACAATTCTAGGTTCCTTGGGTTGCATGGGAAAACCCTAGACTAATGAATTTTCATGCGATTTTAGAATCGTTGCCAGCCCTTTCCTTGTGGAAATTAATTTGAGAATAACAGAGCACAAAAATTGTGTTTAGTAAACTGTGCCTCTGAAGCAACACCAAGACAATTAATGGTGGATTTCGGTAGAGCAAGAATCGAGTGATAAGAACATGGGGGGGAAACATGAATAAACAAATAGATACGCATAAATATGACTTCAATAGACATACGGATACAAACAGAAACTTGGGTAGATATATGTACATGAATAGACATACAGATACATGTCAGCCTAAAAAAAACAAAAAACAGATATTATACGTTTGTGCTCAGTTGGCGTGTGATACCGTTAGCAGACGGGTTAGTCCATTGCAGTTTAGGGAAGGGCGTCTTGCCGAAACTGGTTTTTCGCGCGGGAAAAACCAGTTCCTCCAAGACGGCCTTCCCTAAACTGCAATGGAATAACCCGTCTGCTAACGGTATCACGCGTCAACTGAGCGCGAATGCACAGTACATAGATACAAGTAGACATAAACAATTCTTTTTAATGGAAGAATAGGCCTAAAAACCGAAACAGTTCAAAATAGGAAGAAACTTACCAGAGCGGTGGAATGTCAATGTTTGTAAACAAAAAAATGTAAACAATGATAAAAAAAAACGTAGTAAATGAGTAAGTAGAATATTTCTAGCTCATGATTTAAATGGATCATTATTTAATGATGAATTTAGTATGTGATAATAATTATGAGATGCATATTAAATAATCTTCATTAATGGGATAGTGTTTCTCTAAGTGAAATCAGAACAGTTATAGAAAAACTCAATGAAAGTGCAGAGCCAGTTTAGATTTTGTTTATTTGTGCAAGTTTTGTGGTGAACGGCAGCACAAATCATGTGGAGCTGGGATCTAAACTTTTCTGAGGAATCTGAATGTCTTAGGGCTCAGGGGGAACCAACCCCCTCTGCCTACAATGGAGCAGTTATAGGATCCCCACTCATATTGGAGAAAATAATTCCCTGACTTTTTCAGGTTTTTCTTTGACTTTTCCAGCAAAATCTCCTGACCAATCACAAGCAACTTTCCACTAAACGTTGGTTGTGGAAAAAATGGTTTCACGTTTGTGGGAGATTTACAGGGGTGATTATAAGTCCAAACCCAGATTCCCTGAATGTACCAGAAAATTTACCTGAAAAGTTACATGATAATTTTGGTAAAGACACTTAATTTCTAAAGGAATATATAAAATTATACGAACCAAAACAAAATTTGGTAATTTTTTTTTTTAAAGAAATCCCAGAAGAGGCAAGTTGAAACTCCCAGAACAAAATCACCCCTAGACTCAAAACAGAAATTAGGATGATTTTCCCTGCCTTTTCCAGGTCCGACCAAAAAACTATTTTTTCCATAGAATTTGGTGCCGGGGGGGGGCCAATTTTAAATCCCCTGACAATTCCATGTTGAGTGGGAAACCTGAGTTAGTCAATAAACGTTCTTATTTTTCTTTCGGCACAGTTGGGAGTCAAACCCAGGATAACTGCATACTAGACGTACATTACCACTGGGTCACCACAGGGTCCAGCTGTTTTAGAATAAGTCAGGGTTACTGTTTTGTTTAGAATAAGTCAGGGGTGATTGTAAGTCTAAACCAGATTCTCTGAACATACCAAAAAATTCCCTGAAAAGTTACATAATACATTTGATGAAGACACTGGTTTATAAAGGAATATAAAAAATTATACGAAACAAAAATTTGTAATTTTTTTTAAAGGGAATCCCGGCAGAGGCAAGTTGAAATTCCCGGAATTTACGAAAATACCGGAACAAAATCACCCCTGGAATAAGTTGAAGCTTAAAATAGTTGAAGGGTTCCGCTCACATTAAAGAAAAGAAAATCCTCACCTTTCCAGGTTTTTTCCCTGGCCTTTTCAGTAAAATTTCCTGATTTTTCCAGTAACATTCCCTGACCAATCACAAAATTTTAAACTGAATTTCGGTTGTGGGAAAAATGCTCTATATTGGTAGGAGATTTAGCTATTCAAAATCGTTTTCCCCTGACTTTTCCAGGTCTTGATAAAAAATCTTGCTTTTCCCTGACCTTTAGAGACAATTTCAAATCCCTGACAATTCTAGGTTCTCCAAGTTGCATGGGAAACCTGAATTGTGTACATATATATATGAGCATACACATAGAACTTATACCTATAATAATTTTTTGTACGAGACATTATTACATTTCTCAGGGCTAACCACTGGTGAATCCAGTGAGGGGCGGAGGGGGCGATCGCTCCCTCCCTCCATCAGTGTTAGATGGGAAAAAAATAAAGATAATGAAGAATATTTTATGCGCTGTTTGTTACGACTCTAATAAACAAAAGTTTTGCACCAAAGTCTCCAAATCTTGAAAAATTGTGATCCAGACGCTTCTTTCCCACAAATCTACAAGCTATTCGCCTATCAAACTACGTTTTCAGTAAGCGTTGCTTTTAGCAGAAAAATAACTTATATCCTTGAAGTGCTATCAAACTCTGGATTTGCACACAAATGACAGAAGGAACTTTTAATACATACTCAGAGACATTCATATTGATGAAAATAAAGTGATTGACAAATTTTCAAAGAAACCAAGATGGCTCGACTTTGCACTATAAACTTCAAATTTTTTAAAAAGTCGCTTATTATAAAAAAGTAAAATAATTACGATGTTTTTGTAGTTTAAATTTAAACTTATTCTATTAATTACATTGTAAATTATCGTTTTTGGTTATTGTATATGTCTCCTTTACTAGGTTATCCTTCTGTCATACTTGACTATAATCTGCCCTAAACCATATAGTTTAATTAAAGAAAAGCCCAGCTTTAATTCATTGTCGTAAATTAAATATTTTGGTGAGTATAAAGCAGGGTTGTCCAACCTTTTTGGGTAGCGGGCCACTTAAAGAATTTTCACGGATCTTGCGAGCCAGCGGTTTCTTAAAAAAAAAAGGAAAAAAACTTACACTTAACAGCCTCCCTTTAGAGTTTCTTCCAGTTATTTGTTTGTGCACTTGTGATATAGAAAGTGATCGCTTATACTGTCCCCACGAAT
>QLNU02014802.1:147347878-147367592 GCA_006491805.2 Dysdera silvatica
TTTTGAACCACTATGCCACTTGTTTACGACACTGCTTAATATATATATGGTGGATATGATATAGCTTAATGAAATTCATCACAAAAATAGTTACGTTAGCTGAGTGAGTAAATGAGGAGCTTTTGGTAACCCACCATTAGTCTCCAGTTAAAAAAATGTTTTGTTACACTGACAGATTTGATTTAAATCTATACTTAATGGTTATATAATCAACTTTTGGCACTTAAATCATTTTCATTTAATAAGTGTTTACAATGCTAGAAAGGAATTCTCTTTTGCCTCACAATAAGCAATGCAAACATTAAAGTTGCGTTTTTCCGAAATTTGCTGAATGTGTTTAGAATCATGTTTCAATTATAAAAAGCAAGAACTAGCTATTGCCATTACTTCAATTTTATATAATATGCATGCCTGTCGTGACCATAAAGGTGAACTAGGCCTAGGGCCACATCACAACCAATTTTTTTAAAGATACTTAATATTGCAAGATAATTGAGATAAGCTTGCAATGAAAAAATGGAACTTAATGGATTATTTTTGATCGAATGACTTCACCAACATTTACTCCCCTGTGAATGAAAATCTCGAGGCTGTCTGAGATAGATCTTCAAAATTCAAAAATCTTTCTTTGGAAGCAGGATATAAATTAAATGGCATCGCAGTTCGCTAATCAAATATTAGCATAATTGATTTTTCTTTTTCATGTAGCATCATTTGGAGGGCTCAGAAAAACTAAGGCAAGAGAACATGGTTAGTTTTGAGAAAATCAGCTTTAAAAATAACAGAGTCCCATAATAAACCATGTTAAACACATACAGATAACATGCTCCCTGCGGACAATAAATTTAATTAGGATGTCATCCATTATTGCAGTAAAAACTATATTTGGAATTGTATTTTTATATATAAATAACTCACTTTGGACAAAAATGTCATTTGGCCTAGTTTACCTCTAAGCCCATTGTTTATAAGTTAGCTATGCTACGTTGTGTTTTATAGGTAAAGATAAAAACAGACATTCAAATAAGTCAAAATTTTGTTTTTATTTAAAGCAAGGCAGGCATTTGGCTTGGGTGATAATTTTGTTTATGACCTTTAGCAATCAAATAAATTGTTTCTTAAATTAGACTGGATTTTGAATACAGCAATATCAAAACCGCAGCCAAAATTTTTTTTAGCAGTATTGACTTCGCACAATCAGTACATCCCTGTCACAGGGACGTATCAGTTGCACGAAAGAAGTTAAAAACAGTGGAAGTTATTTTGCAAAAATGTCTATTAAAAAGAATGAAAAAATATAAAACATGCAATGTCAAGAAAAAATAGAAACTTATAAAGATATAATAATATATAAATAATATAATATATGTAAAAACATATATAAGAGAGTTACAGACTTATAAAAAATTAAATAAATATAAGCGTGTGGCAAAAATTAGTAACTCCGGGTACACAAGGTGGAAACTGAATGAATGAAAAGGGTGGGGTGGAGGCGGGCAAGATTTTCCCGGAAGCCCCGCTTTGCTAATCGCCTATGACAGGGGTGGGCATGCATAATGTCAATGAGAGCCGAATTCCAATTTATCAAATATTATAAAGAGCCATGCCATAGTTACATAGTATTAAATACACAAATTTAATTAATATGGTTACATATTGTACCAAAGTCTTAAGTGCTATGTAAAATATACATATAAGAAAATATAATTAAGAGAAAGAAAATACAAAATAATTATTTCAAAGTTTAATAATAACTCCAAGAATGACCTATCGATGCAACCGAAGGTCTACTTTTGAAGCGATTACGTACAACTTCTATTCTTCATTAACCGATTCACTTTCTTAGTCAATTTAACAAGATCCAAAAAAAAACGGCAATTTAAAATTTCGACGGGAGACGCACTTAATTTAACGAAGAGCCGCATTTACACATCCCTGGTCTATGCATTATATCTATCGCGACCACTCGCAATTATGTACATGCCCAAATTCCGAGTTTGCTCGTTGGGTGGAAGTGATTGTTCAATAATTGTAGTTGTGCTATCAAATGAAGGGGTTTCGTAAACAGAAAGCATGGGCAGCGATTCCAAGGTTTTTTTCATTGAAAAAAATAAGTTTCGCCAAAAAAGGAAATTAAAGAAAAAAAAAAATTTTTTTTTGAAAAAAGCAGAATTTTTTTGACAAATGCGAAAAAGATGGAATTCCACCAAAAGGTGGAGGAACCTCATCACCATGTCAGGGTATAAACTTTATTATTAGTATTAAACAAAATTATATTTTTATCTTGAACTGCTAATCAAATATCTTTAAGGGTTTTTGAAGAAGACGAAGCTTCATATTCAAGTCTTGGATATTTTTCAATGGGTTCATCATCTTCATGTAGCATGTTGTTTCCTTTTTGGGTAGTCACAAAACTTTTCTCACATCTTTTGAATCCCTTGATTTAAAAATTGAATCCTCTCCTCGGTGACGTCAAGAAAAATGAACATTTAAATTCTTGTTTCAAAAGGGTAAATCCTCTGACTGCTCTATTTTTTTTTTTTTTTCATCAAAATCGCTTCAAAAATTGCATATTTTTTTATTACATATTTCAAATCTACATGTAATTGAGAGTTAAAATATGGAGCATATTTTTGTAACCAAAGATGATGAGAGATGAAAGATGGAAAAATTTCATACCCGCGAAAACCACTCGAAAGGAAAATTTTGTTACTTTCATGTTGCCCGTGGAAATCACGGGATAAGCAGTCAGAGGGTTAAATCGCTCAATGAGCAAGTTACTTTTTCAGATGAAAACATCTTACTTCGTTTCTGAAGACAATTGCGATAGTTCCCCTTAATGTAAAATGGAGCAAACACGAATCAAACGAACCATCACATGCTTCCATGCTTTCGTCATTGCCACATGTGCTTTCGTATTTCTCTGGACCGGTCCCTACCCCGAACCGTGCTTGGGGACTGTATCCAAAGTGTACAGTATACGGTAATATTGAGGGCAAGCTTGCAGGGGTTTTCCCTAAATTATGCAATCATAAACGTAAATTGCTTTAAAAAATTGCGATTGATAAAAAACAGTCAGTCCAAATTCTTTCTGCAAGAGGTCATATATTTTCTGCGACTACGTCGCCGTGTTTATGCCACAGGAATTTACTCTTTCTTATACATGACTATCTATCCATTTTTTCCTACACCCTCTACTTCTTGCTTCCTTACATTAACAAATTTTCCTCTACCCAATTTATGTAACGCTGCATAATATTTTCTCATTACCGCTACACCTTTCAGTGGCACGAGCAGTACCGTTGCTGCACTAGAAGCTTGGAGGATGCTTTTCCTTTTTGATATTTTTGTCCGTTTGTTACAAGACACTGAGACTTACAATTTTGCCCTTAAACAGCAAAATTCCAGGTCATTTTTTTGCCTTCAATCATTTGTTTGTTATCAGATAAGCTGAGATTATCATCGTTTTTTACCAAGACTATAATGAGAGGTCGGAATATGCCATATTTTTTTACCTTTCAATTGTTGCAAGACGTATTAGGGTCTCGATTTTTTAGGGGGGGGGCACATATGACATTTGCCTATGGTGCCAAATTTACTTGCGCCGGTCCTGATTATATGCAACATATATATAGTTATTGTTACTTACCGATCGTGAATGACCCATTTTGTATTCGACCCATGGTGGTAAGGCAAGTGTCCGATTTAGGCCATGTGCAAATCCTAATGAACCCAAAAAATGGTCTGCTTGATTTCCAAACCTTCCTAAAGAAAACATTAATGTCTAAATATATATATATGTTATCATAAACGTATCATATATACCCTATATATGCACATCATCTGATACCCTCTGCTTACTGCTATATGTATAATTTTCAACACGCCTCCAGAAAAGGCCCCTGATGATGGTTCCAAAGCTACATGTTTCTATTATGTTACGTTTATATATTGTCTATCAAGCGGCATTTGAAATTTTTTCTTCTGATTAATTTTGTATTCCTATATGAATTGAAATTAAATTGTCACTTAATCTATTAACATTTTCTTTTATTCCAATTTTATCATAAATTGCATATTTGCCTTTCGCATACACTATTTTTTTCTCTATATATTTATATATGTTTACATTTTTCATTCAATCATATCGCACCCCCTACTTTAAAAGTGACATAACTAAAAAATTTTCAAATTCCAGGTAAAAACATCACTAATTAATGATGTCACCAGCACAGGAAATTTGGTGGTCCAAAAGGACCACCTTAGTCAGCAACTGGTGGTCAAAAAAACAGACCTCGTAAACACAAGTTGAAATTGACATATTTATACTTCTACATATATGACTATTACTATCCTACATATACATGCCTTTATACAAAAACAGCACCACACACACTAAATTATTCACATTTTAAAGTGTCAGATGTTCAAAACAATACATACCTAATTTTAGTAAAAAAAAAAAGAATTATAGTAACCACCAAAATTAAACCCCTTTATGGGTGCTAATTTGTTTTTGCATAAAGTTTAAGATTACTAGTTAAATTGGTGACACTACAGATGAATCCCCTGTTTTGTCGCCAACTCGTCTCCAAAACTGATGCTATACTCTTAAAATGGAGGGAAAGTTTTAGGAAGCGTTAAAAATGTGTGCATGTGTGTGATAGTTATACTGTAGTATGTCGTAGCGTCCATTCATGCTGGTGATAGTTTGTGAGCTGTAGCGACAGAATGAGCTCGACCGTTTAAATATTTTTATTTTTGTAACAGATTGGAATGGAGAAGGGGGTATAGGAGGAGGAGGTTTGAGAACGTATGGGGAGAAGAGGTTAGAGGTATGGAAGGAAAAAGGGGAGAGGAGGTAGGGGAAGATGAGGGGGAATGTGGAGTATCGCAATGTCGGCGATGAAAAGCTGTTGGACTAGTACTTCGCAAATCCGCGTTGACTAGCTGTACTCATACTTTGCAGAAGATATGGGGAGGGGGAAGAAGAGAGGAGGTATGGGTTGATTGATTGTTTGGCTTTTTTATGGCGCAAGAGCATCTGGGCTATACTGCGCCAAACACGGTAAGAATAAGAAGGTATTGGGGAATGTGGAGCATTGCAATGTCGGCGCTGAAAAGCTGTTTGACTCATACTACGCAGAGTATATGTGGAGGCGGCGTCACAAAGAGGAAGTGGAGGAAATGATTCCAAAAGCCATAAAAGATCAGACGCTTAAAGACAGAAGTTTTTTTTTTTTGTTAAAAAAATCTGAAAAGAGTATAATAGGTAGTAAACTCAGTATAACAGGTAATTACTCCTTAAAAAAACATGGCGGCCGGGAAGCAAATGCATGATGACGTAATCCGGGAAGGAGGTTGCCGCGACAGGGTTGCCACGTCTTGACGACAAATCGCATAGGCGACACATGTGTAGTATAGCCGTTAAATTATTCAGGAGACTTTTTCCTCAGTTAATTCGATTTTATTTTACTTTCACTTTGAATAAAGTTGTGCCCTTTTCATTCTACATAGAACAGACAACAAATTTGTCGCGAACAGACACCAAAACTACATGGGAAAAAATAAGAATTTACCTCTTTTCTAAAAAACTGAGGGACAGGTGCCCCCTTGGCCCCGCCAGATTACACCTATGAACGTAAAGTAGTTAAATATTTCATAAGAAACATTAATCAAATAAAGATCGTGAAAAGTGGAACCTCACCCGCCCCCCAATATGTAAAAGCAACCCTTTGATCGCTATTCCACCATGGCAAAGCCCGGGAAAGAAGTTGGCGCGATTGGCGATACGGGCAGGGAAATAATATACAGTAACACCGGAAAATCAAATGTGTCGGAGTAAAATGATCATCAATGCTATTTTTTTTGGAAAATCAAACGATTTTCTAGCGATTCATGTTGATGTGAATGTGAATCAATGGAAAATCAAATGATCAATGCGAAATCAATGCTGATAAAAACATTTATATTCTCACCCATACAAGGACAATACAAAATGTAGCCATTTGGATCAATACTTTCACAGGAACCTTTTAAAAATAATTTAAAAACTGTAAACAAAAGAGAAAATACCAAAACAAGCGCCATGACTAAAGGTCATATATCATAAACACCATTCTTCTCAGGAGTACAGGAACAGCCTCTCTTGAAATTTCAGGTATCCTAAATATAGAAAGCACTTCTCAATTACGCCAGCACGGAGCGCTTTTTCTAGTCTCCGCTCTTTCCTCTGTTAAGTGGCAAATTTACTTTATGCTGTCGCTATCACACTGCTTTCATCTGCATTGTAAATACCATTACATCGCGACTGCTTATCGTGTGATGCCTGTGGATACTTTTATTTGAATTTGTGTATTCAACCTCGTTTGCGTCTCGCATCATCAAATATTTATTCGTTGTGAATTTATTGTAACTTTACAGTATTTTATTTGTGCATTTGTTTGGTAATGTTATTTATTCATGACGTAATTTGCTTGTTACTTGTTTAAAAGTCATTTCTCATTTGTTTTGTGAAACTTCTGCGATAAAACTCTGCTTGAATTTTCATTTTATCAACAGTGTGTTTATTACCTATATATCAAAATTGTACTCTTCGCCTGTAATCAAATTTTTACAATCAAGATACCGGGTTATGGGAGTGCTGCCGTGTCGGGGGGCGAAGGCATCGCCTTGTTTTTGATGATCCGCTGATTGTCGCGGTGGTGATCTTTCGCTTACTGATCTTCCCGCTTCATTAACGTGTTTTGCGTACATTTATCTATCTTGTGCTACGAAGTGTATCTTGAATCTTGATGACTGTACTTCTTCTCGTCATCTGAGACTAACCCAAAATTCTATTTTTTTCATATTTTTCTCTGACACTTTCCTCCTATACCATATTTCTATAGCCTACCCCTCTCTTGATTTATGAGATTTCATTCATATCTGAAAACGTTCATTATTTACCCATTGAAAGAAAGTGCTATTGCCACTAGTTTTCGGATTGTGTTCTTACCTCACATGGAAATACAGGTTGCTTGAGTGGCCAACTTTTCCACGTTCCTACAATTGCACACACACAAGCAAATCTCCCTTATGAACATTAGTATTCCGCATCTCGTTTTCTGGATGTGAACACTTTACTAGAACTAAAATTGTCTGTGCAATTAGATATGTTTCTCTTTTTTCATTTAATTTAATCACTTTTGGGGAGCAAGATTTTATCTACCTCTCGGATTTAACGAGGAAAAATCAATACTTCCTTGAATAGTAATTAATATCTGACAAAATATTAAAAATAATAGTAGTTAATTGAGTATATTAGGTTATAAGTTTTCATGTTAGCTATTGTACAAAAGTACGATTTTTGATAAATGGTTATAGAGAACAAAGGCTATAGCAAATTCTTCGTTATAATCGAGTTCAATTGTGCATTAATAATTAGAGAGTATTCAGATATAATTCATGTAAGTTTGATTTACAGGGATTCATCGCGATATTTTAATTGTACTATTTCCGTTGGACGATAGTATTTGGCAGTCCCGGCAATGCTTTATAGAATTACAAACATTTCGATTGACGTCTTTTTCTGTTGAATGACTTTTTTTTTCTATCCCGTAAAAATAGAATTAACGGAAAAATTAATGGAAAAATTAATAGGATTAATGGGAAAAATTATTGTATTTGCATTACCTATTTCACATCTCTCTGTTCATTTATTCCATGCCCTCTGGGAGGTCCCAAACCAGGTCGCGTATCCAAGCACAGACCGCCACAGTATGTAGTGTCAAGTAGGAGTCGATGAAACACTGGAACATATTCTCTTCTATTGCCCGGCTTACAGTCGCCTAGGTCCTGACCTTTTTGCTTCCTACAGCGTTCTTGGTAGTCATCCGCCAACTCGACTGGCGGATATTTTGGGTTCGCTACCTGTTACTCGTCTTCTGGCCTTTCAGGCCGGGGGAGTCGTCCCCCCAATGTTGTCATTAGGGTTCCATATCCTCCTTCAATTACAAACAAAATGGCTTTTAAAGGTATATCGCTTTCCTCCACCCCTAATATTTTCATGCCGTCGACCCGATGGACGCCATGGCCTCGCGGTGATACCTATACTTTCTGTCTCTACTAGGCTTCTAACTGAAGAACATCCTCCACGACTGTCCTACTCTTATTCTTCTTCTTTCTACAACCACTCAATTTCTATTTATAGCTCCCACTGGAAGCATTGTACGATGTACGCCCTGCCTAAGAGAACATAGTACCATCTCGGCACTCTTCTCAATAAACATTTTGCAAAATGTACACATTCATTCCAAGAATGTGTATATATAAAGTAAGGCTTCATTACTGCAATAAAAAGGATCGTTCAGTCTTCAACGATCTACTAAAAGTTCAATTACTTTATTCAGATTGTGTTAAAAATACATATACATAGTGCTTCTTCGCTTTCGCTTTCTTTTTGGTTTTACGGCTCAAAGACTACAGTGGTCATGCTGCGCCGGGACCTACTGTTTTCCGAGGAATCCGAACCTCTTAAGGCCTAGGGAACCAAACCCCGGACTACAGTGAGCAGTGCGATCTTTATGAGACCTCTGAGTACATAGTGCTTCTTCAAAATTTTCAATGGTTTTGACTGTTAATAAAAAAATTTAATTATTGGTAAAAATAACAAACTTATTCTTCTTTATTCCTTAAACAAATGCAGGACAGTGTCTTTTATTATTAACAATACGTACAATTAATTATCCCAGTAACGACCATCGACAGACAGAGAAAAAAGTCATTAAACGGAAAACGACGTTAATTGGAATGTTTCATTGGAATGATTGTAATTCCATGAAGCATTTCCTGGAATCATGAAATGCCGTTACTAAATCAGAAGTGGACCCAGAGAGGAATTTTGTGTGTGTGGGGGGGGATATAAAATGCAGTATTACTCATGCAACGAGCCCGCATTTAGCGAGTTTCTGGATACAGCGAGGAAAATATGGATTTTGTTTGGTATAATAATTAAACGCAATACAATTTAACACATTTTAGCAAACAAATACGTTTCGGACTCGGGATTTAACGAGCAATTTAAAAAATAAAATAAGCAATCAAACTTTTTGTAAAAATTCCGGCATTATTTGCAGTTGGTCGTTATAATCGATTTCCGCCACATTTTATGGACGTGGGTGGGGATTTCCCTAATCCCCCATATATATTCGCCACTGATTAAATGGAAATAGTCATTAATTAGAACGACGTTATGGAGAGAAAGAAATATATATATAAAAATGTATAACGAAAATTTTAAGTTTCGAAATTCATAGTTTTCATGTTTGTTATTGCTGTTTTCGAGTGTTACGTTTATAGCAAGTTCATTTCTATGCGACGTGTGAATTTTGTGGGCGGACATTATATTGGGCAGCAAGACCGTAGCCAGGATTTAATTTTTGGGTGGTTTAAAAATTTTTACAGCATGTATAGATACAATCACAGCATGCAAGGCCGTAGCCAAGTCCCATTAAAAATTTAGTTTCGGGGCGGCCTGTCCGTAAGACCCCCCCCACTCTGGATACGGACATGGTGCATAGTATTTTTATTGTTTTTACCACCAGTGGCATTTTAACAGATTGGCCAACGGAACTCGAGCCTAGGGGTCCTAAACTGGCAAAGTTTATTTATTGTATGTTATATTTTCTTACTGAAAAAATTTTGAAATTTGGGGTCGCTGTAAAAAGTGCTCCAAAAATGTTCTCGTTTAGGGGCCTTTGAATGCGATAAGACGGCCCTAGTCACCACTACCGTTTAATCATGCATTAACTTATTATTGGACATCATTTTCATTGTTTCTTCTTTTTTTATAGCATTCAGGAATGTGTGACATGATTGTATTCAGAGGCGAAATATTGTGAGGTATTCTTGGCGAAAATATTGAAAATCCTCCCAACCCCACCCCTGAATGGAAGCACCCGTATATGCAGTAAATAAGTCAATCGGAGACAGTTAAAACATGAACAAGAACAATTAACCTATTTCCTACTTAAATTTGGAGAACGACCGCCCCCTTTAAATACTCTTTTGGGAACCGAAGGTACCTTGGTTTAATATCGTTTGTGTCCGTAGTTGTATAAACGATTATCAAGGAATCATGCGCGAAGTTGTCTACAATAAAATGCAGTAAAAAAAGCTCCCTATGGCGATTACCGCCGGTTCCGTGAAAAAGCGGTCGGTCAGAGAGGTGGTCTCTGAATGGAAGTAAATTTAGTATTGGGTCTATGGGGTAGAAGGAAATACGTTTCCAGAAAAATGGTTGTTAAGGGAGGTGATCGATGAATACAGGTGGACGTTAAGTGAGGTTTTACTGTACAATAAGTGCTTTTATATGTTTCCCTAAACCTGGCAATAGCGTTGCAATTAAACAATCATAGGGGCTCAAGTGGCTATAGGGGGCGCTCGTGTGCCTTTCAAAAAATCTATATGACGTGACCTTATAGAAAATAATGTTTTTTACTATCCAATGGGGGGTTTTGAGCCCCCCCGAGTGCCTCCCCTTTCTACGTCATTGAACCAGAGGTTGCTAAAATGGTGGTTATCTACCCCCAGGGTGGATATAACATTGTCAGGGGTCGATTCTAGCTCAGGAGTCACTAGAAAAATATGACACTATTGTACAGGTAATATTTATTTAATTTGGAAAATTTGGATTAGCTCCACCCTGACTTACTAAGTTTCCTTGTTTACTAAGATCGTATAGTTTTCATTTAAATTAAATTTCACATCTTATTTATCCTTCCTATTAAATATGTAATGTTAAGAAGGACGTCAAAAACTAAACGTATTCCCTTTGACGTTAAGGCTTCATGTCAAAGGGATGCGTTTTTGTTTATTACCATATAATATATAGCAGTGGCATATATTCCAAGGGCTCTAGGTAATCTCCAGTGGACCAATTTTTTTTTAATGATTTTTCGCAGAAAATGTTTTTCTTAGAAAAATGTAGTGTTTTAGAAGAAATTCAAAAAAATTTAGAAAAATATAAAGGGTTTGGTATACATAAGAAACAAATATTCGAAAACAGTTTCCATCGGAAACCAAGAAACTGCCCCTTTCTTTAAGGCGTTTGTGACAGCAATAGTTAATGGATGCACAACCGTTGATTCATTCTTTAATTTCCGGCTATCGTAAGGCATGTACCATCTTAAATCCATCCCAGACTTCTTGGCGATTGGGATGTCGTGTTTACATTTATTTCATCGCACAGCGCATCGAAATTCAAAGCCGCTTTTGCAGAGAGTTATGTTTTAAAAGCTAGTTGGAGGGGTGGGGAGTTAATAGATTTCTCGAAGTCGTGATAAAAAATACATTTTTGAAATTTCTACTCGCCAAAGAAATTTTTAAAATTATTTCAGAAGATATCAAATTGTGCAATAATTTAAAAATATGTATTTTATAATAATTAAATAACCTTTATTATATAGTAATTCTGATTAAGCAAGATATTAAAGTATGCCAATGTTATTGTATGAAATAAAATAAATTTGAACATGATTAAATCTTGGCCAAATAATATAATCAGTATAGAAACTTATAGTAGAAGTTAGTGAAATAAATCAATAGATAGAAATACAACAAAATCTCTAAATAGTGGATACCTCGGCACTTCATCATCCGTTCGTTATTTGGAGATGTCCGTTATTATGGAGAGTATGGGACTAACAAGCATTGGGACTAAGAATTAGAAAATACCTTTTAAATAAAGGTGTCAGCCATTCTGGAGTGTCCGTTAAGGGTTTTTACTGTACTAAGAAAGATACAAAATGTCGCTTTCGTGCATCTCTTTTTTTGTATCTGTAACACAGCGTCTCTCAAACATCTGTTACCCACGATCTTCGATAAGTATTCTTCCATTTATTGCGCATCCCCTTGGGACACTTCCCCGGGGAGAATATTAAAAATATCTTCTTAAACTAAGGTAACTAACTCTGGTTAATAATATTAAACCTTATTGGCCACTATCAACATCAAGGTAAATATCTGTAGTTTGTGCAACATTATTTCGACGTCAAAAGTATCCGCTACCAGGTTTTTAGAATCCAATATGGATCTCTTAAATTGGTTAGACACCCACGAGATTGTCAATATTGTAATTTTTATTGCCTGAACCGAATTTTTACTCCTTGCGAAATGACACATATTGGTAAGTTTCAACACATTAAATATATTATTTCATTATTTTTTTCCCTGAAGTTTTCCGAAGATTCTTTGAAACACTGAATGGGCCTTCACGGACTACCAGCAATCGACAGAACAGATTTTCAGAAACACTGACCTAATGTTTTTATAAATCATTACTAATCCAAAATATTTCTCTTAAACTCTTTAACTATTGTGTTGTTTCCTTTTACGAACTTTGTTATTAAAATTTCTGCCTTTTTCGCAGTTTTAGAGTTTGTCGATAAAGGCATCACCATCTTATGAGATTGCTAATTAAAATAAACGGTAATGATTATTAAGGCGTGTTTCCTTAACTTCAAATAGAAATAGCTATGTGACTTCAATTCCATTTGAGACATTAGTGCTTTTTTGAGCATAATTATCTGATCATAATTATTTTCCTTTTGACAAACTCACTTTTATCAGCTCGTTTATCGAAACTGTCCGAAAATCTGTCTGCAAACATTTCACTAATGGTTTTAAGAGTTCCTTTTTAAATAATATTCCTTAAATAGCTTTCGTGTATTCGAGATTGAATAGTTGCCTGCTTTCTGAAGAAATTTAGAAGCTTTTTATAAGCAGTGTATTGCAAATAAATGTAGTTGTGTAATGGTTATAAGCACCAATTGAACGACAACATATATCTACGAATTCTCAAAAGACATACACATCTTTTACTGTAATTAGCAATTGTTTTTCTTAGCAGTTACTGTTATATAAAACTAAATGCTTATTAAAGCAAATGCTAATTAAAATAACGGTGTATATAAATATGACTGTGTAGCGGGGTATACTCCAAAGTGCTGCACTAAAATTTCGGGGTGAAAAGTCGTATTTCCTTATTTTAGTGTTTCTCAGTTGATACACGTTCTTCTTTCTTTTTATGGCGAATGGTTTTATTTGCTACATTAAAACTAGTGCTTTTGAGGAGGTGCCTAGCATATTCCCCAAAATGCGGGGGGAAAAAATACGAGACTCCCATATTTTTAACCAATTACATGCCGAAGAAAAGAAATTAAAAACATTCCATGCTATTGTGGAGCTTTGGGAATAACGCCGTTTGGGGAGTACACTAGGTACCCCTTTTATGGTAAAGAGGAAAAAAAAAGAACGACGTCGCAAGCCCAGTATCGAACTCAAGACCATATGTAGTGTCGCAAAGGTACTTTTATCACTAATGATCATCGAATTGCTTTCTGTTCAAAGTTTTCCTCCTTTCGGTCGGTTGGGTCGGGTCGAGTGAGTGAGTATTCAAGGGGAGGTAGTTGGGAAGGGTGGCCGCCGGAGGCGGCGCTGTAATCCCAGAAGTTCCTTTTAATTTGTCGCTTATTTTGATAAAGCTAAATCAATTTAAAAAAAAGGAAAGAAAAGATGCTCGTACTTCCAAGATCCGATATATAATGACAAACAAAACACTTTCATCATCAATGACGATCAAACTGCCAGCTGTTAAACACCTTGTTCTCAGGGGCAGACTGAGTCCTCTTAAAGGGCGCATACCTTGGATTTTCGGAGGGCGCGAGTCCTATCGCCCATGAGGGCGCACCGGCCCGAGAGCCAATGGGTCGGCGACCCAGTCCGCCCCTGCTTATTCGCTTATTTTAGCGGGTCTTGTCAATAGTCAGCAAAAGTAAAACGGAATTTAAACCTTTACAGCAGTAGTCCTCAAACTTTTTTTTCTACGGACCCCTTTCACCACATACGTAGCCACGGAATCCGCCCTTCTTCCACAACACGTGGTGGGACGGTAATTGATGGAGTACTTGGTCGAGGATTAGAAAATATTAATTGTAGAAATTGAAACTCGTATTTCAGCTATCTTAAACCAATGATTACGTATTTCTAAAGCCTTTTTTTTTTAATTATTATTGAGTACATTTTCAATGTTCTCATATTCAATAACACTGAAGATTTTGTTTTTCTTTATGCCCTAAACACATGTTCATTTTGCTGAATGGTTAGTCCAGCTCTGGTATTAAGGAAGCAGTGTGAAGTGTAAATTTTGGATGACATTATATCGATTAGTTATTTAGTGTGATTATTTTATTGATTGTATTAGTAATGCACATGATTATGTAAGAAAACATGCATTCGTCAGCGATCCACCACTTGCTTCCGTTTGTCTTGAAGGATTTTAGATACAGGTGGTGGCGGAATTCTACCTTCGTTAAGTAATTCGCCTGAATTCCCAGGACGGCATCCGAGAAGAATGAAACTTCGTGCAGCGCGCGGGGAGCTCCGTCGCAGCCCTTTGTGAAGTGTTTGAACGTGACTTTATCTTTAAGAGGTTTATTTTGAGACCATCTTCACTACTTCTAGATGAGAATGCTTATAATAAGACATCTTGAAGTTCTAAGACGTTGCTTACAAAAACGAGTTACATATAGTGACGTA
This sequence comes from Dysdera silvatica, assembly GCA_006491805.2. Classification (NCBI taxonomy): domain Eukaryota; kingdom Metazoa; phylum Arthropoda; class Arachnida; order Araneae; family Dysderidae; genus Dysdera; species Dysdera silvatica. The sequence continues at coordinate 147,362,456 of QLNU02014802.1, forward strand.
GCAATTTAATAATTATGGGGAAGATCAAGTAGCTTTAAACAAGCAAGTGAAAGAAAATCGCCCAAGGTCGATATTTAAATTTAGCGGGTTTCAATTAACATTAATTCGCAACTCTCTAATTCGCGACCCTCTAATTCGCCACTCTCTAATTCGCGACCCTCTAATTCACCACTCTCAAATTCGCGGCCCTCTAGTTCGCAGCCCGCTAACTCTCAAGTAACTCGGTAAGTTAACAATTCTCGGTACGTTAACAATAGCCATCGTTATTGCATTTATGGAAGACGACCAAACCAAAAGCAATAGCGGGTTCAATATCTATTGAAATCCACTGAAAAATCAAATGGTTCAAAGTGACAAAAAGTCTTGATGGCTAATGGGAGGGGCCTGAGCCTCCCGAAGCCCCGCCTCTTCTACGTCACTGATTGCATATGGATGATCAAAGCACTTTTTGTATTTCTTTATTTGCCAGTTTGATTCAAACAATCCTTCAAAAAATGAACGTACATTTTTGGAATTTCCCCGCCGCATATTTTTTACTGCAGTAAATTCTCGCTATTACGAATACCGATACAGTGAAAAATTCTTCATTACGAAACTGAGGTCAATCCGCGTTTCAAACATCATTGAAGCAATTTATTAATATTTCCGATTTAACAAAATAAATTTATGGAAATTCCGTTATAATGAAAAATTTATCCGAGATCCAAAAAAAATTTTCGATTATATTAAAAAGACACTTTAAATATAGAGAATTCAGAATGCAAGAAATAAGGCGTCACATTTTTTTTAGGACTAACGACCAAAGAACAAGTGACATTTGGACTGACTTTTTTTTCATTCCTTAACATTATTCTTCTACTGTCTCATTCGCTTCTGGTTTCCAGTTCTCCCCCATTTTCCTCTCCATTACCCCTTCCATTTCCTCTCCTCCCCCATTTCCCTTCCGTTACCCCCTCCTCCTCCCAACCGCTTGGCGGTCGGTTGCGCTGTCTGAGCTTCTTCTGTGGGATTACAGTGACACCTTCCGCGGCCACCCTTGCCCACACTTCTACTACTACCTACCCCCCCCCCCCTCCATGTTGAGAATGTGTCATACGACTAATGAGCAGAGATCTAACACGTGACAGTGAAGGGGGTGTTCAGCGTTTATTCTGCTGCTGTCTGTGTTCGGTGCTAGTTGAGATTCTTTTCTTTCCAATTACAAGCACTTTTATTATCTTTAGCTACGAATTCACTAGTACAAACAGAAATCACATTTCTGCAGTAGTCTAAATAAAAGTTAACGTTTACTTTTTTAATTTTATTTCACTAAATTTTTCTACGTTAATTTAATTGCTTTTCCATCATGATTATATCTAGTTTGGGTGAAAAATGCTTTACATGTTATATGGCGGTGAATATATTATCTAATAATAATAATAAATTCATATGAATTCCGATATAACGAAATAACTTAGCGGTCCCGCGGTGTTCTTTATAACGAGAAGCTACTGTACTAGGAATTAATTATAGGCGTATCTGGTGGGGGTAAGGGAGGCACATACCCCCAGTTTTTTTAAAACAGAGGCAAAATCGTATTTTTTCCACCTAATTTTTTTTCCCTCCCCATCTCCCCGATTTATGTTATATTTAATTCTCAAGTTATGCCTATGCTTGTAATGATTCTGTTTATCTTAACCTAGCCTAAATCTAATACTCAGTTTTCTAAACAATCACATCAAATAATATATCTCCGTCATCCGTCTCGTGTAGATTATTTTCACAAGCAATATAATTGAGCGTAAATTATTTTCACAATCAATATAATTGAGTGTAGTTTGTTTTCATAAGCAATATAATTGAGTGTACATTATTTTCATAAGCAATATAATTGAGTGTAGTTTGTTTTCACAAGTAATATAATTGTGTAGTTTGTTTTCACAAGCAATATAATTGAGTGTAGATTGTTTTCACAAATAATATAATTGAGTGTACATTGTTTTCACAAATAATATAATTGAGTGTATATTGTTTTCACAAACAATATAATTGAGTGTACATTGTTTTCACAAGCAATATAATTGAGTGTAGTTCGTTTTCACGAGCAATATAATTGAGTGTAGATTGTTTTCACAAACAATATTATTGAATGTAGTTTGTTTTCACGAGCAATATAATTGAGTGTAGATTGTTTTCACAAACAATATAATTGAAAATCATGATAATTTATTCCATTATACAGTAGGTAATTTATTCATATACGAATCAAAGAAAAAAAAATATTATAGTGATGTTTAACTGGAGCATAGAAGATCTGATAATCAATATCGTTTATAAAACCAACTCATCGGATTTTTAATTTTAAGAACTAGACCACCACATAATTCAAAATTATATAATTCAAAATTATATATATATGTATACACACACACACACCCCAAGTCACCAAATCGGGAATGGTGTTTTTAAAAGGCACTACAAAAGAAAAGTTTTAGTAAACAATATGGTTTCAAAAATTTTCTAACCTTTTTGTTAATTTTGGTAAATATGTCTACGCACAATTTTAAATTAAATACTCCCGAAATACGAAACAAATTTTGCCACAGAATTCTGAATGAAACAGGGTGCAGACTGACTTTTATTATTTATTTATTTAAGAAAAAAAAAGTGCTTGCATTTCATATGTCAATCAAAACACCTTCCTAGTGTAATTACTCGATCGATCTTGATAACTAGTCCGCTCCTATCTGAAGGTACACTACACATACGGAATGGAAGACTTCCAGAGGATTTGGAGAGAAAAGGACTGTCAAAATATTTAATGAATGGAAGTTTCTTTCGATTAATATCTTCTCCAAAATTGTCACCTTTCGTGATACCGAATGCTCCTTCATTGGAAGGTTCAGTAATTGCTTGTTTCCACTTACTAATTGCTTCTAACTTACAGGGTTGGCGAAAGAGATCGATACTTGTCTGTATCTGGGTCTTTGTGTTCGACGTCTGGGGTTGGGAAAAGACCTTCGTGCAGCACAATTGGAGGGATATTAAATTCTAGATTAGTAATTTTATCATACGCTGACGACTGTGAATGGGTATTTCTTACTTTGAATGATTCGTAAATGTAATTAATTTCCATCAATCCATTTTTCATTCATATTTATTAAACGTACTCACACGTGTCTGGCTGTTCTTTCGATGGAACTACAAAGCTAATTGGGGAAAAGGGACGCCGGCTCTGTGGCAAGGGAGGATCCAGGATGTAATTACGGGGAGGGGGAGGCGGTTTCGGGGGCCCTCATCCGGAAAATGTTTAATTTTGGATTGTTAATTTGTTTAGGTAAATGTTGTTATATTACTAGCCTTTCACTCACCAAAACATTTCATTTACGGCAATAAAATTGGGCTTTTCTTTAATTAAATTATATGGTTAAGGGTAGATTATAATTAAGTATGACAGAAAGATAAGATAGTAAAGGGGACATATTATACAATAATTAAAACGATAATTTACAATGTAATTAATAGAACAAGTTTAAATTTAAACCACAAAAATGTTGTAATTATTTTACTTTTTTTATAACAAAAAACAATTAAGTTTATAGTGCAAAGTCAAGCCATCTTGGTTTCTTTGAAAATTTGTCAATCACTTTATTTACATCAATATAGATGTCTCTGTGAGCGTATATTAAAAGTCTCTTTTCCGTCATCCGCGTTCGAAGCCAATTTTGAAGGCTCTTCAACGATAAAAAAAAACTACGTTCTGCTGAAGCAATACTTACTGAAAACGTAGTTTGAAAGGCAAGAAGCTTGTAGATTCGTGGAAAAACGTCTTGATCGCATTTCTCCAAGACTTAGAGACTTTGGACGCCTGTGTAAGACTTTTATTTATTACAGTCGTAACAAACAACATATAAAATATTCTTCATCGTCTTTAATTTTTTTTCTTATTTAACCCTGACGGGTGGGAACAATAGTCCCATCTGCCCCTTGCTGGATCCGCCCTTGCTATGGAGACACAAGTCTCTTCGACCCCAAATATATTTTTTTGAGGACGGACTCCCTCAAAATTAATGAACAATAAATAAAAAAGTGCAGAATGTAGTTGAAGGTGAAATCTATGGTATACAATTTGCTATGTTAATCGGTATTGTTTAAAAATTTCCTCTTTCCAATTGATCATATGACGGCACGTCTGGCTTCTTCTACATATCGTTTTAACGGTCTTCACTAGGGTAAGAATCAGTGATGTAGGAAAGGAGGGGCATAAGGGCTCAAGCCCCCCATTGGATATCAAAACACATTATTTTCTCTAAGGCCGCACCACATTATCGTCTTTAAAGCCATTTTGCTCCCCATAATTTTTAACTGCTACGTTACTAGTAAGAGAACCTCTGGCCCCTTTCTAAACTTTAAGAAAAAAAGCATACTTTTCCTAACTTTGCTCTGAATTTACTATCATTTTATCTAAAGGCGCCATACGAGTGGGAAATCTAGACAAGAGTATTAATTTTTATTCTAGAATATTTTTATGGTTATCTTTCCTAATTTACGAGGAAGAAAAAATCACGCCTTTTAATCCTCGGAAAAACTTATTTACGTTTGATTTATTATTTTTTAAATGCTTGTGTTTCAGCATTTTTACTAATAAATGAAAGTGATGTCATGATATTTAAGTAAAATTTTTAACAAAATCACGTTAAACTGGTTGCCTTTTAATTGGGGATTTAATAAATAAAATTTAAAAAATTGTGATAATAATTTGAATGATCATAAACAATTTATAAACTTAGTCTTATACTAAGTCAAATACTAAGGCAGAGGTTAAATGATACATTATCGTTGTACTCAGAGACGAATTATAACTTGTAAAAAAACAAACAAACTTGTAAATATATCAAAATACTAAATTGAAACGCTCTACGTTAATTATGGGTAGGAAAAATGATCCACTTTGAGGAACGCGTTCTCATTCACATTTTTCTTCTTTTAAAAGAATGCATTCTTAGGGGCCATTCTTTTGAGTTATTCATAGATTGAGAATGACAATGATTATCTTTATTTACGAGTTGAGAATGGGAATGATTATTTCATTCACGAGATGAAAACAGGAATGATTATCCTTATTACGAGAAGAAATTTGGAAAACAGATAATAATTA
>QLNU02014802.1:147383165-147396627 GCA_006491805.2 Dysdera silvatica
AATAATAATAATAATAATTCTCAATAGTAAATGGATAATTTCTCAAGCCTGTGAATGTGAAACTAGCGCCGTGCACAAGGGACTCCAGACCAAGAAAATGTTCAACATTTCGTTTTTGTGTAGTGAAACATTACTTATAAGTACTAGTGTACATTAGCGTATCGTACTAGTGTACATTAACGTCTAAAAAGATAATGATGGCAATTATAATAATAATAATTGCGCATTGACATGATGAAGAGACAAATGGCAAAATAAAGCCCTTTGTGCCCAATGCGTCAGAAACATTAAGAAAAAGTCTGCATACACAATTATAAACATTATAATAATAATAATGAGTCAAAAGCACGACTTAAAATAAAATGTACGACCTTGGTTTGTTTGGAGCAGAAAGACCCTAATTCTGCCCTTGCCAGGGCCCGATTAAGCTAAAGTGGGGCCCAGTGCCTAGTATTTATTTGGGGGCCCCTCCCTACGCATTCTCAATAAAATCATTCAATAAATAAGTGACAAATGCAAACTCTTGTTATACATATAATCTGCATAATCAATAGTTCAAAGCCCTTTTCAATGATGCCTAAGTTACAATTAAAAAAATGTAATATTAATAAATTACTAAGTTTTAATTAAAAAACTTGGATTCAAAAAATGAAAAAATTTTATTTTGTTAAATTCGCATAGTCGACATTTTAAACTTACTAAAAAAGATCGCATACAAAATTTAGGACCCCAATGATATAGGGGCCCCAGGGCCGCGGCTTCCGAGGCCCATCCGTTAATCGGGCCCTGGTGATGATAATTGTGTACAAATTAACCTGTTAACGGGGAATAAAATTTTGTGAAACTCGTTTCACACTGGGGACAATTTTTTTTCTCAGTGATATTTAATTAATTTAAGTGATATTAACTATATTCATTATATTTAATTAATTTAAGTGATATTAAATATATTTATTATATTTAATTAATTTCAGTGATATTAAATATATTTATTATATTTAATTAATCTAAGTGATATTAAATATATTTATTATATTTAGTGAGCTGATGATAATATTAAATATATTTATTATATTTCATTAATTTAAGTGACGTAAATATATTTATTATATTTAATTCGCAGTGATATTTAATTTCAGCGACAAAAATATCGTCAAAACCCAGTTAATAGGTTAAGCGGAAAGGGTGGCCGCTGAAAGATAGCACGGTAATCCCAGACAGGTTTAAACATCAGGAAGGTTTTAAAACCTGTTAACAGGTAGAAGCAAATAAAATACAATTTTTATGGTGCAGTTATTTAAAATCGTTAAAACGATAACATCGCTGATAGCTATTTTGAAAACCCAATTCAGTTAGTCTTCTTCCTCACGCTCTGTCGGCTCATCCACAAAGCCAGAAAATGAGCTCATTTTATTAGTTGGTGTTTCATGTCATCAAATTCTCTTCTACAAGTGACGCATTGACTAAGGAAATCCGCTACATTCGAAAAATTGCCTGATATCGCGGCTACGATCCAACAATTATTGATCATATTTTTAGGAAACTCACTAAACCTAAACCTGCCTCTTCTTTCTCCAGTGATTCTTCAGCACCTAGGGACATCGTCGACATTCCTTATGTTCCGAAATTTTCTTCCAGGATCGCTGCCATCTTGCACAAATTCAACTTTCGCGTTACCTTCACTCCAATCAACAAAATAGGCTTTTCTCAGTTTAAGGACACCATCCCGGATTCTGACAGCTGCGGCATATATTCCATTCCGTGCCAGTGTGGCCAAATTTATATCGGTCAAACACGGAGAGCACTGCGCCTCAGACTAAATGAACACGAAGCTTATGTCAGAAAGCAAGAATTCCATAAATCGGCTCTGGCGAAACACACACGGGAATTCGGATATCAGGTTCTATTCTCCAATGCACATATTATTAAAAAAGTCAACTCAACACTTGATCTCAGTTTCTTTGAGGCATTTCACATTCTAGCAAACATCAATGTTGCAGTTAATGATCAACTCCTTAGTAACTCTATATCATCCACTTGGAAAAACCTTTTGGGTCTCACGGCTGAAGACGTCTCCACAAATACGCTTTACTCCTCCGCCCAATCAAGTTTCCAACCGACGTGATGGCAACACCGACCAACAGCACGGACATAAACAGAAGATACCATTTGCTCTGACGACGAAAGCTTCTCCAAGGCGATTGACGTCGCGCACGAGCGGAGACTGGCCAAACAACGAGAACAGAACAAAGGACGCCCGTATGACCCCGGAGACGGTCCACAAGGAAAAGCGGAGCCAAATCCTAGAATAGCGGGCACATACATCAATCCACCGCAATCTAGCGGCCTGGCCAATGTCACATTCACTCCGACAAAATCAAGCCCCACCACAGGCGACATAGTCCACGAGCAAGAACCAAAGCCCGCCAAATCCGGATCGAAGGGAAAAGACATCCGCGAGCCACCAGAGCTGAAACCGGACTCCAATCGGACCCTAGCCCTTGCACCATAAAAATTCATCTAACCAACTAAACAAAATGTTCTACAAAACCGACTTACTGGTTCAGCAAAATATGAGCATTTCCGTGCTCATACAACACCAACATGGAACCCTGTCGAATTTGCTCTGCGGTGACTCAGTGTGGTAAAGCATTCGCCAAATGCACCGTTAACCAGGATTCGACTCCCTCCGGTGCAAAGAATGCTTACTCAGAGATCTCATAAAGATCACACTGCTCACTGTAGTCCGGGGTTTGGATTCCTAGGCCTTAAGAGGTTCTGATTCCTCTAAAAACAGTAGGTCCCGACGCAGGATGACCACTGTAGTACTTGGGCCGTAAAACCACAAACGAACAAACTCTTCGAATTATAATAATCAAGGGCGGGTCCAGAAATCTGTCAGTGGGGGTGGGGAGCGATTTGTTTCCTACTCCTATTTGTAGCCATGTATCTGTTACATTTCATTTCATTTTCCATGATATAATCCCAGCTCAAAGGGTGGAGGCGATCGCCCCATCACCAACTTCGGATCCGCCAATCGTTATAACGAGGTTTAGGAGAGGGTCGTGTCACTTTATGTTAAAATATCACGCTGTAATAAAAATTTAATACACGTTTCGAAACGTTTGTGTCATATATCACATTGGCTACTACTTTTGGCCACTAGATTTTGGAGTTGGCGAGTAAAAAATCGTACCGTAATATGTACCTAGGTTTTCTTATTGAGGTCGGCGACTACCGCTCTTATTTGGCGAATTCTATTGGCCGGGATTTTTCGGGCCCTGGTGATGTGACTATCTAGAATATTTTTTTCCCCTACATATTCCAATAATGCGGAGTCTCTAAACTTTTTAAATTTTTAAAATTCCAATAACCTTAGTAAAGACAACCAAAGTAACAAACATAATAGCAAAAGCCCGTTTGAGGAAACCTCCTCTTTGCCCTAAGTGGTCCAGTAATAGTGCATTCACCTAACATATCGTTCATCCGGGTGTAAATCCCAACTAGTGGCGGTTGTAGGCTGGAGCCGGTGGGGGGACATGCTCCCTGCGAAATATAACCAAATTTTATTATATTGCCTATGTATACGGGCGCTTCCACAACTCTCGGAATAAAGAAAGCCTTCTGGCTAGTTTATCACGTGACCAACAGTAGGCGATCGTCTTCCCATTGCATTCATTATATTACTTTACTTACGGACTTCTTTTTTTTTTCTTGTTTAATTGCAGTTTTCAATGGGTCCATTCCAAATATGGCACTGATAATAGTACTGACCCTTAAAATTTGCATGCTAATTACGATAGCACTAAAAGTTATTTTTTAAATACGCTTGGCGTTTCTCTGCCCATCATAGTCAGGAGTTTGGTTCCCTGACTAACTAAGGTTCGGATCCAGGGGCAGACTGGGTCGCCGGTCCACCGGCCCTGGGGCCGGTGTGCCCTTTGAGAGAACCCAGTCCGCCCCTGTTTGGATCCCTCGGAAAACGGCAGGTTACGAGACAGCATGACCTTTGATGACCTTGCGCCGTAAAATTACAAACAAACAAACAAACCTTGTCTTCATTAAAGAATTGAAGCATATGCACATTTCATAACACGTTCGTGGTCTTCCTTTGTGAGATCGAGATCCTTGTAATTTCCAAAGAAGGGGGAAGAAAGGAATTTATTTGATCTTCTCTTCCCCCCAAAATTTCTCCGTCCGCACTTTTCCGGAAATTTGTTCTTTCCTGAACACGAAAACAACTCCAGGAAAAGAGAGCTCGTGATACAAATTTCACGAGTGCGGAACAGCGTGTAATTGTTATCCATTATAATTACGTTAGGAACTAATGAGCCATCATTTCTTAGTTAATTTTTCCAAAAGAGTTATGGTTATTTCAGCATCTTGGATAATTACCCTCCATTATATTCCGTAAAAGACTTTCTTTAACTAGCTCCCTTTTTAGTCGTATGCAGGGGCGCAAACATGAGGAGAATATTGGGGAGGGGATAAATGGAGGAACCTGTATGTGAAGTCAAGTGTGTCAGTCAAAAACAATTGATTGGTTAGATTTTTATGACGTCAGGACAGCAAGGATCATTCTGCGATAAATAAGGTGAGGCTGTACATGCAGCTTTAAAATGAAAATAAATTAATGCTATATAGTGATAAAAACTACAAACAAAAAATATAAACAATATATCTTACATGGCATGTTTTTTACATTTATTTACCCTACTCCTCCTCCTCCTCCTACTGCTGCTACTACTACTACTACTACTACTACTACTACTACTACTACTACTACCAAGTTCATGAAGGTCCTGGCTTCCTTAAATGATCGTCGCCCATTCTAATCTATCCAAGACTTCGCCTTTAGTTATATTTTGTATTATTTATATTATTATATATTTTATTATTATACATTTAATTATATATTTTATTATTATACATTTAATTATATATTTTATTATTATACATTTAATTATATATTTATATATATAATAAATAATTTATAATAATATAATAATTTATATATTTATAATATAATAAATATATATTATAACATAATAAATATATATTTATAATATAATAAATATATATTTATAATATAATAAATATATATTTAATTATTATTATTATTATTATTATTATTATTATTTATTTATTTTTTTTCAATGTGAGTCGGAACCCTTTTATATATATTTAGTATTACTAAATATATTAATAAAATACATAAAAACATTTACGAATTTTAATACACCTCTGTAGCTTTCTGAGCCCCCCCCCCCAATGTAACCAGCGTCTAGCTATGGGTCTGGGTAGAAAAAAGTTCCTTGTCGAGGCCCTGGCAAAATCAATACAGAAATCAGTACTAATGTCGAATTATTGGTTCGACAGGCCCAACGACAAGGAAGGGTGGGGGGGCGAACCGGATATTCGTCCCCAGCGGCAGATTTCAGGGGCGGCAAAAGGGGGGGGTATTATAAAAAACTTGCAGTTACCGCATAAGCGGCTTTGGGGCGGCAAAAGCCTGTTCGCCCCGAGCGGCATAATACCTAGCGCCGGCCCTCATTCAAGATAGTATCATTCTGGACTGAAGTGCAAGAACATTACTGAAGGGTTGTTTAAAGGCTGCAGTATATCATGACAGCACGTGTAAGAAAGACCTACAGCAAAAGCCTTATGCCACAGAAACGTATATCTTAGCAATGGGCTGACTGTTTTTTTCTCAAAGGGCGAATACCTTGGATTATCTGAGGACGCGAGTCCTATAGCCCATGAGGGCGCAAGTCCTATCGCCCCTGAGGGCGCACCGGCCCAGTCCGCCCCTGTATCTTAGACAGAGCCCATTAGACTTTGCTGGCTGTCAATCTGCCTAAACTATTGGGAAATTCGGCATTCACAAAGTGGTATAGTACGTCACATATTCTTCTAGAAGATTTCACGATCACGTGCACTGAAATAGATAATCGGCACATCCATTGGCTAACAGATAATAGAAAAATAAACCAATTGCAGTAATATAGACTTACACTTCCTTGAATTAAATGCACACGTGTAAAACACACACACACACAAAACCACACTCGAAATGAAAACGTTTGTTGCATCACATGCTATTGGCAATGTCCTTTTTAAATAAAAGCGAAAAGATAACAGATAATAAATTAAATAACAGAACAGATAACGGACCTTGAAGACCTATTATCTGTTTTCCAGAAGCAGATACGAAGGAAGTGCTAAATTTAGAGCAGTTAGGACTCATTCGTTTACTACTCTCAAAAGAAGTTTACAATTCTGAAACCATTGAAACCTTCAGCTGTTAACGTTTAAAAAAAAAATGTGGGCATCTCACTTCGCATAAATAACTTGTAATGCAAACTTTTAGAGTACCTTTTCTGTTATATGAATAACAATGGTATTTTGTTATACTTATGTGTACAAAAACAATAACAAAGTATACCAGAATTTTTAAACATGAGTGTTTTTCATACAATATCTTTCTGAGAGTTTCAACTTTATTTTAAAACATCAAGAACATGAGGAGTATGAAGAAATTGAATACGAAGGCAAAGGTATTGTGCTTTTGGATGTTAAAGGAATTTACTAATCAATATCATCAAGAGGTGTTAAGTGGACAAATAATTCGCAATAACAATAATACTTCTTGCTCATTAATTCGTAAAAACGACGCTCAGTCTGTTCTTAAGTTATTACAATGGTTTTTCACGTCCTTCTGCCAAAGATATACAACAACTGAACTCTTTAAAATAAGCATAATTCAGAAATATGAAAATTTACCCTCTCTCTTGTCAACATCACCGCATTCTGGAGGAGAATCTCGTAACAAGCTTCGGCTTTATATTCTCTTCCATTTCTAACCTCAAAACTTAAAATAATTTAATATAGATCTTCTCTTACATTTCTATAATTTTTATACTGCTCAAGCTATGTATCACGAAATATTGTATATCGGGTTGAATAAAAATTTATTATTATTATATGAGGTTAAGGTAGAACGCTTCGGGTCTAGCCGAACAGAGGGTTTTTGAGAAGGGGTTTTTGAAAAGGAGAACGAAAGGAGAGGGAAGAAGCTAAAATAAATGCGAAGGCGAAGAGTTTTTTCCAAGCATTTGCGACAAGATGATTTATGTAAATTTGGATGATAAAATAGTTATATACAGAATTCCTAGGAAAGTCGGAATGTGGCCAATAACCTTTGAACCAAGACAGATCTTGCAACAACAGTTAGGTATCGGTATAGTAAAATGACTATGCAGTATCAGATGAGATGAATAGCAGCGACCTGGTGGGGAATTGAGGAAGTTAAAAATTTTATTTTGAAAAATAATGAAGATAAGGAAATATTTTCAATTACAAAGTTGTAGAGTGTCCTTCAGTTAGTAGGCAAAGATATACGGTTTACATCCAATACGTACACCTACTGCCACAAATTGAGGTGTCCCGGAAGTTTCAAAAAGTTCTGCTTTCTAGCGCTATAGGGCTTGAGTTGAAGTTCTTATAAGAAAAAGAGAGAGAAACCACATGGTTTTTCTCCTATAACAGTTTCAACTCGATTTTTAAAACAACAGAAAGACTTAATTTAAATTGATGCATTGATACTTCCAGAACACCTTACTTTGTGGAAATACGTATAACATATTGTATATGAACCGTACATCTTTCCTTACTAATTGAAGGACGCTCTACAACTTTCTAATTGAAAATATTTCCTCATCTTCATTATTTTTCGAAACAACTTTTTTAACTTCCTCAATTCGCCACCAGGAGCGCTGCTGTTCATCTCGTCTGATAGTGCATAGTCATTTTATTAACTAATATCTAACTTTCTTTGCAATATCTGTCTTGGTTCAAAAGTTATTGGCCGCATTTGGACTTTCCTAGGAACCTTATGTGTTTCCCAACGTGGGGCCCATGCCCCACAGGGTGGGGGGGGGGACAATTCGAAAATTTGTAATATATAATAAATACAGATACTATAAATATAAGTGGTAAGTATTTGTGTGTTATTTTTATTTATTTCAGTTTTAGAGGAATCATTTTCTAGAAAAATTTAGGTAAATATAATATATACATATACAATATTAATATAATATACATAAATAATGTAATATGTATAATTAATATAATATAATTCTATATCTAATGTGTTTTCTTTACTTTGTTAAAAATGCTTTTATTATACAAATGTGTCGGCGGCGGACAGAGGGGTCGCAGATCTTTTGGTTACTATAAAAGGGGGTCGCGAATTACTTGGTTACTATAAAAATGGGTCGCGGCTTGAAAAAGGTTGAAAATCACTGCTATATACTAACATTTGCCTATAGTTCGTTCGCGGAAAGTTGACCGTTAGAATTCAAGGGAGCTGACGTCACAAACGGGTTGGTTCATTGCAGTAGAAGGGAGGGCATCATTTAATAACTAGTTTTTGGCGCACGTTTGTGCGAAAAGTCAGTTATGAAATGTCGCCCTTCCCTTTACAGCAATGAACCAACCCGTTTGTGACGTCAGCTCCCGTGATTCTAACGATACCACTGGTCAATTTTCCGCGAACGGACTATAGCTAATTCCTAGGTTTGGGGGAATGCCTTACCTTACTGCTACAAACACAGCATTCACTGGTAATTTCCGTTTTCCTAGGACGGGAGGGTTTAGCCACCCTCCAGCCAGTTAATCCAATGGTTACGAATAAGTTCGTTGAACGTTCGAGAGATGGTGTCGAGATTTAGACCATTCAAGACTCGTACTCGTTTTTAACAAACAAAGAAATGTTCTGAGGATGTTTTAAGGGAGTTCATTCTCAAAGATTTGGACTCTTTCAAGTGGAGTGGAATCGGGGATGGTGATCAATGCAGCAGAGTCTTAAGTTAGGATGGACGGATGGTATTGCTGTAATGAAGTAGTACCGAATTTACGTATAGTTCAAGTAGGCCTTAGCCCAAGGCTCCGTCGAAGTCATGAAAAGGCGTAGTAGTAGTTACGTTTAAACGTTATTTTAATCTCGTTGATTTACAATTGTCCTCCATTATCGATAAACCCGATTATTAATTTCGAAGAAAATCAAAACTAACTGACTGAATATCGCAATGGCTACGTTTTAGGAGCCTCACTCTATTCTTCCAGTTTGGAGCCCATAAAAACCTTAATCCGGCATTGGATTCCTGTTTTGAAAAAAAAAAAAGAAAAAAAATTGTGGGTTTGGTGTAAGGCTCCTAGGAAAGAGAGCTGGTACGTATCCGCCATTTTTTTTTTGCCATCGTATCACGTGATCGTGGTTGCAAATTGTTTTTATTGGCCAAAGCGGAAAACCAAGGTCAATGAAACCGGGATTGCACACAAAAATCCGAAATTGTGCAAGAAAATGGCGGCTTACGTGCCGGCCTATGATTCTAAGGATTGTAGTTAGGCTAGAACCCCTAGAATTATAGGCCGACGCATCAGCCACCATTTTCCTGCACACTTCCGGTTTCATTTACCTTGGCGATAAAGGTATTTAACTTTGGAGCAATGATCGCTATTTTGGCATAAAAATAATCAACAATCCGCGATTATCCGACTATTGTAAACATTGGCGCAACTTTTAAGATGTCGCCAATAAATACAATTTGCAACCCTAACTTAGTTTCCGATTAATGTAAAATTATAATGCAAATAATCAAAACAAACTTTACGCTGCAAACATTCTATGTTTATTCCTCGAATGATTAGAACAATTCCCAGTGGAACACTCACCCATTTCACCTTATTTTATTAAAAATAACACACTTGTAAATCACTCAACTTTAACAAAGCAGTGAATAGGATCACGTGACACGATGGTAAGAAAATGGCGAATATATGCCAGCTCTCTTTTCTAGGAGACTTAAGTTTGGTCAGTGAGAGTTGTTTGGAGATGACGTGAGCGGCTATTGCCTTAAGTTTTTGGTAGGTTTTTTTTTTTTAAGTTCTGATGTCGAGATAGCGTCACCCAAATTCTTGACTTCGAAAGACCGATAGTAATAGTAACCAATATAAAATAAATATTTAATCGCAAATGTTTTGCGTGACAGCGTGGGGAAAAAAGGTAAAAAAAAGAGAGATGGGAGAGAGAGAGGAGAATAGAAAAGAGTAAATATTTTAACGGAAACATTTATTTTGCTCTCTTCTTCCAGATACCTTGAACTTACGAACAAAAGAATCGAGGATATTTCAATGTATGCCTTTATCCTTAAACACCACCTTTGCCAAAAGCATACACAGAATACAAATAAATAAACAAGTAAACCAAAAGCGATTTACATGTAAAAATATTATAATGTCTGAGGAATGGTGCTTTTTCTCCTTTTACGCGAGGAAGCCCGTTCGAAACGCTAAAACTTTTTTCTCAATTCCTTTAAAGCAATCTCGTAAGATTTTTAAATCACCGTTTCCGGAATGTTTTGAATCTTGTGGCTTTCTTTAGCGCGTTCTTGAGCTTTGAGCAAAGGGTGAAAGGCTGTTTTGATCGTTTTTCATCAAAATAAGAGTTATTGAGGGTTACTTTCTTCAATTTTTCAATCCGAAATTCTCAAGAAATTGAAATACTTAAAAAGTTTTAAGTTGAAAAATGCTTCTCTATCAATAGTAAATGCATTGCTTCGGCGATGTTCGATTTGATTTCTGTGTTCTGTAAGAATCTGGTGCATCGAAAATGCATTGCGTACAAAGTGAAATGCACTTAAGAAATATTCCAATTGAAAACGAAAATTGGGGACCAAATTTTTGTAACTTGCATTTACCGTTTAAAGAAATACATTTTTAAAAACTTATTTTTTTTAAGAAGTTAAATTTTAAGAAGTTAAATTTAATCTTTTTTCGAATTTGGACTTGTTATATGGTGGTGTTTAGATTAACCTTATTCTATTAGTTATATTAATTATAGGCAATTGTTATATAATTATGGATACATTAATCATGTGCGATTAGTCGAATTAATCATGTGCGATTAGTCAAATTAATCATCTACAATCGTCTAAATTAATCATACATTCTTAATTTCCGTCATCTAATATTTATTTATGAAGGTGTTGACATATCCCAAGGGCGGATCCAGGATGTTATTACGGGGGGGTGGATTCGGGGGCCGTCACCGGAAAAAATTTTAGTTTTGGACTGTTAAATAGTTTAGGTAAATGTTGTTATATTACTAGCCTTCCTTTATACTAACAAAAAACATTTAATTTACGCCAATGAATTTCAGTTGGGCTTCTCTTTAACTAAACTATATGGCTTAGGGTAGATTATTGTTGAGTACGACAGAAGGATAAGCTAGTAAAGAGGAATACAATAACAAAAATGATAATTTACAATGTAATTAATAGAACAAGTTAAAATTTAAACTGCAAAAGCGTTGAAATTATTTTACTTTTTTTATAACCAACTTTTGAAAAAAAATTTAAGTTTGTAGTGCAAAGTCTAGCCATCTTGGTTTCTTTTGAAAATTTGTCGATCCCTTTATTTACATCAATATGAATGTCTCTGTGGGTGTGTATTAAAAGTCTCTTCTGTCATCCGCGTTCGAAGCCAAGTTTGACGGCGCTTCAAGGATAAAAAACTACGTTCTGCTGAAGCAAGACTTACTGAAAACGAAGTTTGAGGATCGAGAAACTTCTAGATTTGTGGAAAAACGTCTGAATCACATTTCTCCAAAAGTTGGAGGCTTTGGCCGCCAGTGTAAAACTTTTGTTTATTACAGTCATAACAAACAACGCATAAAATATTCTTCATCGTGTTTATTTTTTTTTCTATTTAACCCTGATGGGGGGAGGCGATCGTCCCCTCCGCCCTTCATTGAATCCGCTCTTGAAATATCCCCGTATATAGCTCAAGTTAGAACCATTTTGTAAAGAAGAAAAGAGAATCGTCCGAGATGGGGTCAAATCGGCGACAATTCTATATGGAGCAGAGTGTCATAACCGACTCGACCACCGGGAGACGGGAAACGATGACTTTTTCTTCTTATATAAGGGTTTCAACACGATTATCAGACAAATGTTTAATACAAAAGAACTTCAGGGATGGTATTTTACGAAGTTGGGAATATTATTATATTATTTAGAAAAGTCGCCCAAACACCCATATATGCAGTTGAAGCTAGAATTAGAATTAAAATACAAACTCGGAGTATCTGCTATGCTAACCAATCATGGGTGCGCCGAGGGGGGTGCAAGAAGGTGCACTTTCACCCCCTTAGCTTATGAAAAAAGTGGGGGAAAGTACTGAATCCTAAAGCAACTATAGTCCAATAACATTATTTAATTGGAATTTTCTCTAGATGCACCCCCCCCCTGCATATAATCCTGGGGGCGCCCATTTGTTTGGTTATTATGTTATTCAAAAACCGTATATACGAAGAAAAGGCATCGTTTTTCGTGTCTTGGTGATCTAGTGGCTATGACACTCTGGTACATACAGAGTTGTTGAAGGTTTGACTATAGTCCGGGGCAGGGTCGAACCGAGGTACAAGAGGTAATCTTGAAAGTTTAAAGGGGAGCCAAATGAAGTAGTAACAAATGGCGAATCCAGAAATCTCGTGAATTATTGCTTGAATATAACGGAGGCCACATTCTTTGGAGGCCCATTCTCTCCTTTCAACATAGTGCGCCAAAATTTTTGATCCTCAGTAGTATCGGCCCCGGTTAGGCGCCAAGCGTCCCTCAGTGCTTTCCCCTACCCCCGGGATTCGGGTCTGGTTCAGTGAACTTTCCCTCTTTCGGTGCTACCCTCATCCATGCATCTTCAACCATGTTTAAAGGCAGATACGCTAAAGCAGAACACATTCTACATATCTGCCTCTCTTCTGGACTTCGTTTGTAATCGTTAACCAACCCTATATTTTGAATTTTTCTCCATAGACATTGGATGAAATGGAAATTGCAACCAGAGATTAACGCGTTATGTAATTCCTGCTTGCATGCGTTTATTGCGGCCATTTCGAAATCTAATTTTATATATTTCAGATTCCATCCTGGATAAAATGTCTTCAGTTTTCGAAAAAGATCTCGGTACGTTGAGTCTTTTTTTATCAGGTAGCAGTGCAAATATTGATGGATATACATTTGTCTCCAAAATTCAGCTATCACTGTCCACATGTAATGTATACAATTGAGCGAATTGTTTTGGAAAACTTTAAAAATTCCATCGAGGAAAAAGTTTGAACCATTATTTAGAAGATTTTCTGCTTCTTCGCCAGCAAATACTGCTAAAACTCCTTTTCCTTCATAAGTCAGAAAATCCATGCGAAGAAAACATTCACCATTAGGAAGGCGAATCTTATTTTGATCAAAACGAATATCTAAAGCGTCCTGTGGATTTTCCACAGTTTACAGTGTTTTTCTTCGTTCTAAACACAAAGAACTCTTTACGTTGCTGTACATTGGCGCTTATGTAACGAAATCGTATCCTTTTTCATAAATTTTTGTTATTTCTTCCTTGAAAATTA
>QLNU02014802.1:147396727-147407874 GCA_006491805.2 Dysdera silvatica
TGAAATTATTGACAACTTTGAAAGATACATTTATTCTGAAAAATTAGGTTTAGCATTTTTATGTGCTAACGCTAAAAATGGTTAAAAAATATGCAATGGCATATGCACATATGCATTTGCATATAATTTGAGCCCTATAAATGAATATTCGTATTAATAAATCAGCAATTTTTCCATATTAGCTAATGATGCCACATCATGATGCTCGTAAGGGAGGAAATGATTGACGCCTGCAGCTTAGTTGGTAGAGCACTTGACCGGCATTCAAGAGGTTGTGGGTTCGGATCCCATCAGGTGCCTTGAAAAATCGTTCTTTTCTTTACAATTACTTTAACATTAATTAATATTCATCTTATTTAGAAATAACTAAAATAATTATATTATGGAAATTTAGATAAAAATGTAAATTCAGAAATCTACTTCAACCGGGACCCATGAAAATTTAGCAATCCCAATAATGAAATTAGAAGGTGTGTGTGTGTGTGTGCACACAAAACCATGGTCGTCCTATTATAGCTAACATTCTATTGAATAATTACGTTAAAAACAAAAATCGAAAAGGACAAATATAAAGCCCTGCGGTGGCGCAGTGTGGTAACGCGTTCGCCTAGTACGCCGTTAATCCGGGTTCGACTCCCAACAGTGTACAAAGAACGCTTACTCAGAGATCTCATAAAAAGATCGCACTGCTCACTGTAGTCCGGGGTTTGGTTCCCTAGGCCATAAGAGGTTCGGATTCCTCGGAAAACAGTAGGTCCCGGCGCAGCATGACCATTGTAGTCTTTGAGCCGTAAAACCACAAAACAAACAAATATAAAAAAAAAGAATGACTGAAAATTAAAGAATTACAATTTTAAAGTATTTTAATTTATGTATGCATTTTTTTTAAACGAGATTAATAACGCGATCAAAACAAGTAGATACTAGTTACTAGCAGCTACCCCAATTTTTCAGATACATGAATATATATAAAGATAGCGTGCATATAATATATTGTCTTCCTTTATAAATTAAACTCTTTAAAGTATTAATAAACCTGAAGCAAGATTTTTAAATATTAAAAAACGTAATAGTTGCCAGTAGAATTCAATGAACGTTAAATGAAATAAGTTAAACTGCTTTATGCTTTTTATTTATGTAAATGTAAAAAATTATACGTTTTATTTATTTTATTATATTTACTTTATTTAAAAATTCAACACTGTTTTAACATTACAAATTTCAGAAAGTTCTATTACCAAATATTGATGTATTTACATTCTAATAATAGTAATATTTTTATATAAGCATTACACGTTAATGATTATGCGGTGAAATATGATTTATATACAGGCCAGGCGCGACAATATAGACGAATTAGGTGGCCGCCTAGGACGATACCACGACAGATTTTTTTTTAAGATACAGCAAACCCCGGTAAAGTGACCACCTTTGGTAAATTGATCACCTGAATAAAGTGACCAGGTGAATAAAGGGACCACTTTTTATTAGAGAGAGGCGCAGTATAGCCCAGATGCTCTTGCGCCATAAAAAAATCCAAACAAACAATTATTAGAGAGAACTGGTAGGGACTTAGTCTTGCGTATACCAAAGTCTGTCATGTATGGTGACGACTTGTCTATGGGGACCATCGCAATCCAGTCGCAAAGATGGTCACTTTAAGCAGGTTCTACTGTACTTAATACCGTAGGATGATTGAGATAAAGTTGACAATAAAAAATGGAAGTGAATGGATTATTTTCGATTGAATGCTTTCACCAATATTTACTCTTTCTTATACAGTATTTATACGCTGACGAACTAGTGTTTCTTTATAGGGTAATAATATTGGGAACCTAATAACAACTGGACGTGATGAAATGCAGAAGTATAAATTATGGTTTTAAAATAATCACATGAAAATTAACGAAACAAAGACAAAAATTGTTATATTTCGAACCAAAAATAAGAACATAACCATTCAGGGCAACATAATTTTTATATCAACAGAAAAAAAATAGAATGTGTGAAAGAGATTTTTTGGGAATGACATTAACACAATATCTTAGTTGAAATCAACAGGTAAATAAAATAGAAAAAACTTTGTTCAGGAATAGGAATGCTCAAGCGACTATTGGGTAATTGTCCAAAGAAAGTACTATTAAAACTTTATTACCAATTTATACATAGCCACCTATCGTTTTGCCACAGCATATGCGGAAATCTAGATAAACAAAACTTGAACACAAGAAGAGCTTTATAAATAAAATTTATGAAGATTATAGAATCTGGAAATAATAGTAATTGGACATCATTGTTTATTAAACATAGTATATTACCAACTGACAGATAAACGATTTTAGTATATTAACATTAATTTATGAAAGAATAAAAGAACTATAACATGTTGTTATCAGAGGCACATATTCTTATGAACATAATGAAAATTTAAGAAGAACAAATTACTTAAGATTACCTAAAATAAGAATAGAATTATATATTAAAAGAATCGAATACAGAGGTATAACTTTATGGAATAATCTACCTGACGACATTAAGAACACAAATGACATTAAATGGTTTAAGAAGAAATTGTTTATTCATTTGCTAAATTGAATCAGAGTCTTTATGTATTTTTGTTTGCCTCTTAAATAGAGTTTAGAATTTTTGCGGCAATACTGGGTCCTTGGCCTGTTACATATTACTTTTACAGGGGACATTTTATGTACATCCTGCCACAAGGTGGCATTTTATGTACATCTGTATGTGTGATTTATAGTTTGTTTACATAGCTTGATAGAAGCATGCACTTGCATATTGTATGCATTGTCTCCTGTGATAAATAACAAATCAATTACTATTCATTTTTTCTATACCTTCAATTTCCTGCTTTCTTACATTAACAAATTTTCCTCTGCCCAATTTATGTAACTCTGTAAAGATTTTTCCATTACCGCTATATCTTTCAGTGGCGCGAGTAACACCGTTGCCCAACCAAAGACCTGGACAACGGTTTTTCTTTTTGATACCTTTGTGCACTATTACATGCATGAGAATTACAATTTTCTCCTCCAACAGTAAAATCCCGGGCTATTTTTTTTTTTTTTTATCATTTATTTTTGTGTTATAAGATAAGCTGTGATAATCATACTTCGTTTTAACCGTAACTATAGTGATAGGGCATATGTGCCGTATTTTTTCACTTTTCGATTGTTGCAAGATGTAGTGGGGTGTCGATTTTTTTACGGGCGGGGGGGGCGCACACGTTGTTCGTCTAGTACGGTATATTTGCTTGCGCCGGCCCTGTTTATATATAAACACTTAAAGAGCTGAAACGAAATTTTATCTCGACATTCATTAACTTAATAATAGTGAATTGTGTAAAGAATGTGCTACACACTTTATTTCAGAATTTACATTGTTTACCAATAAAATGTTTTATCAAATCATGCATAATTTATTTTATGTAATTTTTCTATGAAACAATACGTTAGAATTTTTCAGTTCATTTTCTAACATTTAAAACCTCCGAAAAAACAATTAAAATCAATTTTTATGAAAAAAACCTATTTCATTAATTTTATTTTTCACATCGGTACACACCTTGAGTAACGCCTCCCCCTAAAAAAGTAAACAAAGGCTTTGAAAAGGTTTTTATCGTAAACGGAATTTTAATCTTATAAGTTATATTACATAAAAAATGATTACTTTATTAGTTATAATAATTAATTACTAAGCCTATAAGCTACATTGAAATATATAGCAAAATTGTAGTATGATTGTGACATGTAGTACCTTCTAATGTAATATACATGAATACACTACACTTAAGCATATATTAATTTAGACAAAGTTAAAGTTGTAAAGTAATATCACACAAGGTAGTAAAACCAAGTAAATTTAAGTAGTAGAAACATCTCAGAATAAAAATTGACATGTAGTAGTAAAAGGTGAAGAGGAGTAAAAGATTAAACAATACCAAGAATTTTGTTCTTCATCAGGGACCGCACAAAATCCCTGTTATTGGTTTGCTTTTTCTGACTACAATAATTGAGATTTGTGATCAATACTGAATAAACCAGCATTGACCAAAACTTAGCTAAAAACAGTATAAACCCAGAATATAATTAGTTTAACAATATTTTAGTAATTTAGAAGGGTCTCTTTATTAATACTGAGAACAATCTCAATTGTTGTAAATATATATGTACCTTGTGACCTTTGCAACCTTCCCCACTTTGCTGTGACCACACGGGAGATGGGGTATTTGTGCAACCCTATCTGCCTGAGGCCCTGCGGTGGCGCAGTGTGGTAACGCGTTCTCCTATTGCGCGGCTAATCCGGGTTCGACTCCCAGCAGTGCAAAAAGAACGCTTACTCAGAGATCTCATAAAAGATCGCACTGCTCACTGTAGTCCGGGGTTTGGTTCCCCAGGCCTTAAGAGGTTCGGATTCCTCGGAAAACTGTAGGTCCCGGCGCAGCATGACCACTGTAGTCTTTGAGCCGTAAAACAAACAAACAAGCACCTACCTGCCTGAGGCGGTGGGGTTATCCCTGGGAAAGGGGGGGATTGATTTCCTGGCAAATCCCTACGTTTTGAGTGTTCAAGGGAATTGACCATGGCATTTTGCACGACACCTGGTTGAGGGTAGAGGATATGAAAAATATATTATATATTGTTTTCCTATCTCCAGGTGAGTATTTGATTGAGTGCATATGCGCATTCTTCCATTCAGCCCCCCCACCCCCACTAATATTTCCTTGGTTAGCGCCCCTTTGGCTCGTTATAATGGGTTTTATTTAAATTCATGTTTTTATAGCTTCACTAAGTCCATTGAGCCCTCGAAATTTGAATCGATAGCTGTGCTATTGTAATGGGAAGTTTCCTTTTGCCCATACATGTAAGTGAGCAGCTGTTCTAATGGCGTTGCGTAATAAACGAAAACGTGTGGTTAGCTAACCTATTGACGTGTGCATTAAATTATTCTAGAAGATCCTGAATAAATACAGGTGTAGACTGCCCATAAGAAATATCCCAATGACGTCATTTCTCGAAGTCATTCATATTAAACAGGAGAATTACCTAATAGTTAAAGTAGCTTTCAAACTATAAGCGTAAAGTTGTGGTTAAAACACGAGCTTAACTATCTTTTGGCTAAATCTATACTTTTACCATGAATCACTCTCCACGTACAATGTTGTTTAAAGTTATACATATGTCGTCAGGGGCGCCAACTTGAACAAAATATTGAGGGTGAAGAGGAACCGCCATGTGCAGTTAAGTGAATCAACCAGATGTAGTAAAATCATAACAGGAGTCAGGCCTGTAGCAAGGGTGAAGGAGCAACTGGAGCGAGGCAGAGAGCATATGGGCATCGGGGATTGTTCTATATATATCAATGGTTCCCAACTCAATTGAAGTCGCGGACCACTTTGAAAAATTCTTACGAATTGGCTGCAAGACCTTAATAAAAAAGGGACCCGGGTCCTTTTTTGGGGGAAATGTGTTCGTTGATTGTTTGGCTTTTTTATGGCGCAAGAGCATCTGGGCTATACTGCGCCAAACATGGTAAAATCAAAGACTGTTGTAAAATGTGTTTGTACAATCGTTCTTTAGTAAAAATAAATAAATAAACAGAAAAAGAAATAATAAAATCTAATAATAATACAGTCAAACCTCGTTAAGACGAACACGCTTAAGACGAATTACTTTTAATACGAACCGTTTTCTGAAGTTCCGTCAGATTGTAAAATACTACAAATATGCAATCAATTTCATTTTTATATTTAATTTTAATGTTTAATAATAACAATTTTTATAAGTATTTTTTAATTATTATTTCTTTTTAAATAATGACCCGTCTCGCGGACCACTTGGGACTCTTTGGCGGACCACCAGTTGGGAACCACTGATATATATAAATAGCTCGATGGCGCAACTGAAGCCACGCCTTGGCTTGGCCTAATAAAAGTTAATATATTGAAATTGTTAGGTCTTTCATCCTCAACTACATTTTACATTTCATTTATTGTCCATGAATTCAAAAAGTGATTTCTTTTTCTATGTATTTAGCATATGGATGAGAAGTATGCAGTGTACTATATATATATATATATATATAACAGAAATTCTGAACTGGATTCCAAGAGACCACCGAAGACCTAGAAAACGTCCTCAAACTAGATGGGTGGATGAAATAAGAAAACAGGTTGGGGTGACGTGGAAACGAATGGCCCAGGATAGACTTGTGTGGAAAGCATTTGGAGAGACCTTCATCCAGCAGTGGATAGATAATGGTTGAATATGATGATGATATATATATAGGAAGTATGGGGTTGGACAAAATAATATGAACACCTGTATAATAACAATACTCGAGGGAAACCTGTCGTATACTCCCGCCCCCAGGTATTGAAGCGTGCCACCTAACGGGCGAAAATGTACACACACACACATCGGCCTGTGAGTAGAATTGGTAGCGGTCAGATGCGAAATATGTATATTGAGACCTTAAAACTTCGTTATGGCTGACCTCTCAATTTCAAAAGAGGAATGATTGTTGGAGCCCCTTCTTGCCGGAACGTCAGTAACAAAAAACAGCCACCTTTGTCGATGTCGGGAGAAGTACCGTGTCGACTGTAACAACAGCTTATACCAAACGGGGAAAAGGGAAAGACATCATCTGCCAAGCACAACAGTGGCCGATGGTCGAAGCTGACGGATAAAGACAGAAGGGTTTTGAAGCGGGTTGTGGCCAGAAAGCACAAGATAGCCACATCCCAAATAACATCTGAGCTGCACACACATATACAGGAAACTATATCATCAAAAACTGTCCGGCTTGAACTTCATGTGGCAAACATTCACGGTAGAGCGGTGATTACAAAACCATTGGTTACATCATGCAATGCCTTGAAACGACGAAAATGGTGTCGCGAGTATAAAAATTGGACACAACAAAGATGGGAGAATGTCATCTGGTCAGATGAATCATCGTTCACATTATTCCAGACCAATGGACGTGTTTACATTTGGAGAACGCTAGCAGAAACCTATCATGTTGACAGTCACCTTCCAATTGTTCAGCGTGGTGGTGGTGGGGGGGGATCGGTGATGCTGTGGAACGCGATGTCGCACTGTGGTCTTGGCCCACTTGTTGTCCAGCACAAGCTGATTTCAGCATTATGTCAGTATTCTGGCTGACCATCTTCATCCAATTGTGCAAACTTTATTCCCTGGTTAACAACCTGTGCACTGTATAACGACAAGATAATAATGCTCCCATTCAAAGTGCTGGAATTACTCAAGACTGGTTTAATGAACACAATGACGAAGTACAACACCTAGTGTGTTCCCCTCAGTCCCCTGATCTTAATATAAGGGAACCTTTGGAGGACAAGCTGTATAATTCGTTTCCACCTCCAGAAACACTTTCTGAATTAGCGACCTTTTTGCAGGAGTAGTGTGGCCCTGCGGTGGCGCAGTGTGGTAACGCGTTCTCCTAGTGCGCCGCTAATCCGGGTTCGACTCCCAGCAGTGCAAAGAACGCTTACTCAGAGATCTCATAAAGATCGCACTGCTCACTGTAGTCCGGGGTTTGGTTCCCTAGGCCTTAAGAGGTTCGGATTCCTCGGAAAACAGTAGGTCCCGGCGCAGCATGACCACTGTAGTCTTTGAGCCGTAAAACCAAAAAACAAACAAACAGGAGTAGTGTCTGCATATCCCTGTGACTGTTTGCATGATTTGTATTTGTTCATCTAACATCGGATACAAACTGTAATTCGTGTAAAAGAAGGGCTATCAGACTATTAATAAAGATTTTGTCTCTTTTCGCAGGTGTTCCTATTATTTTGTATACCCCTGTATATATATATATACTCAGTGCGTGCCACAGATATTTCGCCGCTCCCCCACACACACACAACACTCATCCTTTTTTTTTTCATAAGTGAATATAGTATTCTGGATTGCTAAACCAACCGATGCGATGGGTGAGCCTCTATATCTTTATGACCGTTCTATTGAATTAGCAAAGGCGAAAATTAATCTTTGAATTTTTACAAACATGAGTATATATTTAGCAATTGCCGCATCAGATCTGGCTGTACTGAAAAATTTAATAAGCTCACTCAAAACATTAAGGGATTCGTTTATGTTCAATTGATGGCACTGCAGCGTTTTGCTTACAAAATCAATTTTTAATAAAATATCATTCCAAATAACTACTGAGCAAATAAACTTAAAAGACGCAACCTGATCTAATAAACATTGGTCTGTATGCTTTGCTGTTATGTCCCTGGAATTGTCATTTATTATGCATATAAACCCCTTCATAACTTCATATTAACTAAATGAATCAATGCAAACAAAGAGGGAGCAATTGTTGTATGAGCTGGCTGTAATTTTACTTGGGCTGTACTGAAATGCAATCCGCTATTTACAGTACCACAACCATGGGCGTAGAGTTTTCAGAATTATTTGGGGGCGTTGGGGCTTAGGAATAGATTCTCTCAGTACATACGCACATATATGCACGCACGCCCGCAGGTACTCATACGTATGCACATCTGAGCCCGTTTAATCCGGCTTCGCTCAACCGAAATACGGATTAACTAGAGTGTTTGCGTTGAAGCCCGAATTTGAGGCGCCCTGGGCACAGAAATATTTTAGCACCCTCCATTCTAAATACGACGGAAAATCGCTGAATATGTAGGATGGGGAGCATTTATGTGTAGCTTATATGCATTATTGTAAGATAAAATAAGGACATTTTTTATGAATAAATATATAATATAATAAAAGCAATCAGACAACTTTGAGCGGTTTGTTTGAACACTCCAAAGTTATCTGATGCTATATATTATGTCAAGCGTGGTACTCAGCATAAGATAAATATCTTTTATTTGACTACCAAAACCGATTTTTTCAGATGTTTGTGGAAGATGTTTGTTTTGTGGAATTTTTAAATTTGAAATTAAGACAAAAAAAAAGAGGGTATGGTGGGAGGCTTTCCCAGAGAGGGTGTGGAGAAGCGGAATTCTATGATAGAAAGATGACAATTTATATAATTTACGTTACATAAGTTTTTTATTGCTTTTAAAACTTTTAGTTTATCGTATAAACTCAGATAGTCACGTTTTACATTCATTTTACATTGCGAACTCAATGTCCGTTTGAAAAGAAAGCCTTCCGCCACAACTCGAAAATAACTGGCGAATAAGGACTGTGGTCAGACTAATTGGTCAGAAGTAAAAAGACCCCTCCTCCATTTCTAAGAAGAAAAAAGGGGGGGGGTAGACTGCGGATGAAACAACGCGTCAAGATTTTATATTGCGCTATAACATAGGACCATGCAATAGGAAAATTTTGAAAATCCTTCAACTTGGGGGAGGGGGGAGATGTTTATACAAAGGCAAATTTTCTTCTACATGCTTGTTTTCAAGCTAAATGGTCAGGTCTTTATTCGATTATCCGAGGGCGTCTCGCAGAGATTATTCGTTATAGCGGGGAAATTTAACATTAATCCTATGGGAATATATTTGGTTATAAAATTTTTTATTCGTATACATAAGCGACGTATTCAATTATCCAAGACTCGATTGAATCAGTCCGTTGTTTTTTGTTGCAATAACAATTTGTATTAAAAATTATTTGCGTCAAAATTATTCAATTGTACACTTTACGACGCCATTTTATGTGTGTACTATAAATATATTGATTTAGTAATATGTAATGAAGCATATTTTTCGATCACTCTTATGATTTCTTTGCACCTTTTCACTGAAAACAGAATTTCAGGATTACCTAAAAGTGGGACTGCCTTTTTATTTCGGATGAGATGGGTTTTACATAATATATATAGCCATTGAAAATAACAAGAGCCTTAGGGTTGTTAAAGGAAGTTTGTCTGTTGGGAAGAAACACATCATTGCATTAAAAGGAGAGGATGGCACCGTAACAAGAAATAGGGAAGAAATACTTAGAAGAGTTGAAGAATTCTACAAAAATCTATACGAAAGTAACAGTGGATTAAACGAAGACATTGAAATAGTCGAAGGAACAGCTCCTAAAATCTTAAAAGAAGAAGTTTCATTTGCAATAAAAAGTATGAAGAAAGGAAGAGCCCCTGGTGATGATGGTATTACATTAGATATCCTAAAAGAAGCTGGAGAATATGTAGAAGACATACTTGCAAAATTCTTTACCAAATGTCTTAACAGCGGTAACATACCAAACCAATGGGATTCTGCAACAGTAATTCTTTTGCATAAAAAAGGTGATAAAGAGGATTTGAAAAATTACCGACCAATTAGCTTGTTACCTGCTATTTATAAAATCTTCACAAAAGTGCTAACACATCGCCTGCAGAAAAAATTAGATGCAGCTCAACCAAGAGAACAAGCTGGATTTCGAAGTGGATTCAGTACAGTGGACCATATTCAAGTATTAAGAGAATTAATTGAAAGAACACATGAATATGAACTTCCATTGTGTGTGGCATTTATTGACTATGAGAAGGCCTTTGACTCTATTAAAACATCAGCAGTCATCAACTCTTTAAGATCAACAGACATTGAGGATGTGTACATTGACATGGTGAAACGTGTGTATAAAAATGCAAGTGCAAAATTTCGGTTACATAAAGATACCAAAACTATCAAAATTGGTAAAGGTGTGAGGCAGGGAGATACCATTTCTCCAAAACTTTTTACTTCAGCTTTACAGATGATTTTTCAGCAGATAAATTGGAATAACAAGGGAATAAAAATAAATGGTGAATATTTAAATCATTTGCGGTTTGCTGATGACATTGTTATTTTTTCAACGAACCCATTAGAACTCCAAGACATGGTACAGGAGCTCTCAACTAGAAGTAAAGAAGTTGGACTCAAGATGAACCTACAAAAAACTAAGATCATGTTCAATAATTTCGTAGAGGAAACAAAAATACAAGTTGACAACATTGAGCTAGAAATTGCTGATTCATATATTTACCTTGGCCAGCTGATTTCAATGGATGGCAACATTATGAAAGAACTCAACAGACGTATTAAACTTGGCTGGAGTGCATTTGGAAGAAACAGTTTTATCCTGAAGGGGAAATTGCCTTTGTGTCTAAAAAGAAAGGTCTTCAACCAGTGTGTATTGCCAGTCCTCTCTTATGGA
>QLNU02014802.1:147417819-147463925 GCA_006491805.2 Dysdera silvatica
TGCTTATGTTATTATGTCATAATATATGTGGTAAAAATATAATATATTGATATATATAATATAATAATATATATAATATAATAAAATATATATAATTGTGGTAAAAAATCATTACTAAAGAAAATCGGGAGCAAGTTATCAATAAATTATAAATAGCTAAATGCTGAAACCTCAAATTTGCCTGCTAAATTTTGAAAATCGAGCAGCATATTTGCACATACATTTTTATTTCTACTGGCTAATGTGGTATAAATAGCCAAATTTCAATTTTATTTAGCAATGAGTTTTTTGCTCATTCCGAAATATCCATCTTGCCTGATGAAAGATAACCAATGACGCGGCCGAAAGCTCCAGTACTCTACTTCGTTATTTTACTAATATTTAATTAATAAGTAGATAAATTTATTTTTTACACATGCTGCACAAAGTCATATACATGTTTAATTAACATTTTTGCATGTGTGGGTCCTTAGAAAATGCAAAACATTGCCAACTCAGGAACGGAGCAACAAACAAAATAAATAAATGAATTAATGAAATAAAATAAACAAAAAAAAAAATTGGCATGTAAATTCGAGATAGTATTCATCGCTTTTGGTTATCATAACACTAGGCCCTAAAGTGTAGTCAATTCCATACGCATAAAGCAGTAGTGCAGTTAAGTACTTTGGGCCCCTTATTTTTACTGAAACAAAGGGCCCAAAAATGAAGGAGGGGCCTTTAATTTACTAGGACTTCTAGGCCTTATCGGATTCTTACCTTTGTCCCTAATTGAAATAAATGCGAAATTGTAGTCTAAGCTAATTGGCGTATAAAAAATTGACATCCGGGTTTGCGAACCCCTGGGGGGTTGGTCCACGAACCCCGTGTTTATAACTCCTAACACATATATTAATCAGTTAATGATGGTGATCTAATTGATCTTAAAGTCCTCCTTCTCCTCCGAAGTGCCGTCTTTCGTCGCAGTTAATCAGTTGTTTAGGGATTTGGGGAAAATTGCTTTTCTGGGGGTGGGGGAGAAAAAAGAAAACGTACCTAATACCCGGATTCGCAGCTTTGTTTTTATTTTAAGGGAAATCGATTTGCAACCAGTTCCGAACTTTTAAATGCAGTTTATTTCTTGGTTTTAAATGAACCAATTCTACGAATTTTTAAATGAACGAATTCGTGCTTTACGTGAAGTTTGAATATTACCGTAGTTGTTTGTGTTTTTGTTTTAAGATATAAATTCCGTTTTTTTTTCTTTAAATACAATCACTTTTCATTCTTATGAAGGATATTTTTACTATTTGTTAGAGAGAGAATAGGGGCCACATATCGATATTTTTTGGACTACTAGAATTATCGATTCATTTTTATTATCTTCATCGATAGTAGATTCTATTCCTGATGACGTCACCATATTTCGATACCAACAGCTTGGAAAAGAAAATCGCACGTATAAGCAAGCAATATATACGGTGAAAACCGTTTATAACGACGTCGGTTATAAAGACTAACTGCATATAACAACGGCACCACTATAAAAAGTGTGGCGTTGTATTCTTTTATGTGTTAAACGACTATATGTACATGTTAAGACAGCGGCGTAGTATAGGCAGCCAGCGCCTGCGGCAAATTAAGTTTTGCGCCTGCCAGAACCCGTTAGCACTCCCCTCCACCAGCCCAATATTGAAAATTTGCGCACCTAAGAATTTTGCACCCAGGGCTTTCACCAAGGTAGCACCCCCCCACCAGATTACGCCCCTTCGTTATAACCAGGTCCGGCGCTACCATATAGGCGAACTAGGCAGCCGCCTAGGGCGGCACTACGACAGATTGCTTTTTTTAAAGATGCTTTCTACTGTATCGACGCCCCCATTTACCAGCCATGTGAGATATGTAATTTTCCTCTTGATTGTATCCCCTTTCGAACTCAGCCATAGCATGAAGATTTACTGATCTACACTCCGTCCATACAACTCGAATTTCTAACATAAAATTACAGTCCCTGGATCTGGGTTGACATCTGGAATCCGACCTTTGACATGTGTGAACCAGATCCGGGGATAGGATGGTAACAGTGACTTGAGACAAGAGAGGGGCCTGGACGCCGAGAGATATGCTACCATTAGACAGCCCTCTCTGGGCTTCCTGTACGTAGAGAACAGAAAGTTATTTTCGATGAATAAAATGTGATTTTAAATTAATTCTTCCAAGCGTCAATTGCCTGTCTCGAATTTTACTAGCTACGTTACAATACTGTAGGTTAAGTAAGATAAACTTGGGAATAAATAAATGAAACCGATCGGATTACTTTCCGTTGAATGCCTCCACTAATATTTACACTTCCTTATATATTTTTCTCTCATCCATTTTCTTCTATGCCCTCAACTTCTTTCTTTCTTACGTTAATAAATTTTTCTCTAACAAATTTACGTTATTCTTCATAACCTTTCTCATTAAGGCGGCTACGCCTTTCAGTGGCGCGAGCAGTTCCGCTACCGCACTAGATGCTCGGAGGGTGTTTGTTCTTTTGATACTTTTATGCATAATTACAAAGCATTGAGAATTATAATTTTTTCCTTCAACAGAAAAATCCCAGACTATTTTTTATTATTATTTTGATCATTTATTTGTGATAGATAAGCTGTGATTATCATACTTCGTTTTAAAGTAAGCTATAGTGGGAGAGTGAATGTAGCGTATTTTTTCCCTTTTCGATTGTTGTGAGATATATTGGGTATCGATTTTCTTACGGGGAGGTGGGGGGCACACAAGTCGTTCGCCTAGAGCGCCACATTTGCTTGCGCCGGCCCTGGTTATAACGACTTCGTATGGAGACGTAGCAGTGCAAAGATTATGGGGAGACACAAGTAGATTCAAAAAAAGATAATGTGATCCTACGTGTTAAGCTAAAGACACAGTATGTTTTAATATCGAATGGGGGGCATAAGCCCCCCCCCCGATTCCATATAACGACGATTTCTTTTCTGTATAAAGGATGTAATTGTAATGATCACATGGCGTTAGCATGGGAAAGTGAGACTTGTAGGTCTTCTTTGTGAAAAGGGTCGAGAGGAAACAGTCCGGATGTGGGCGGATAAAATTGCAATAACTCTGGTCTGCAAGGTCCAGATTGACATTACAGAATATTTATGGGAAACATGTATGGAACGGGGAGAAGGGTCACATCGGCCAATCAGGTGTGACCACGGTCTTAAGACTGACCAATTATATCATAGTGGAGAAAGAGTTGGTTGCGTACAGTGGGTAAGAGAGGAGATCGAACGAGGCAGAGGAGTAGGAAGGACACACGTGTGTGTGATTTCCGTGCCTGACTAATACGTTGGAACTTAGGGGGTGTGCCTATAGTTGCCTTGTCTGTGATGTCAAGGTATATACTAATCACCTTCAATAAATAGTGTTAGATTGTTTCTTCATTCTTGATATCTACCTCACTCTTCATCATCGACCTTCTAGTTTTCTACCTAGAAAACAGGAATAAAGAACCCGCCTCACGAAGAGACGTATATTGCTCAGCTACGAGCCGAGCTGGTGGCAGCACAACGACTACCTGCACACACGCTGTGTGATCGCATATATATACCTGCCCATGACAGTATTGTCGTCTGTAAGGACTTTATAACCCGTCAAAGCCAAATGTGTGGCCGTCTTCTGTACAATACTCAATTCATATTGTATACATAGGACGTATACATTACGCAGATAGTTTGGAATGGGGGTGTTATAGGCTCAATGGGGGTTTACAGATCTACAACTCACATATTCCTATATTAAATATACAAAATTTCATTGCAATGGGGGGTTACAACCCCCATCAACACCCCCTGCGTACGCATATGATTTTAGTTCCAGAATTAATTGGAAAAATATCTCAAAAAAATATAACGACTTGCCAATAGAACTACTTCGTGATTATTGTGTTTTAATTAAAATGTTTGAAAGAATGAAGCAAAATAAACATACAGAGTTAATAAAATTTAAATTTATTGAGAGAGACAGAGACATTTGTCGTAAACACAATGAATTGATTTTACCTAAAATAAAAACAGAAATGGGACGAAGCAACATCAATTTCAAAGGTCCAAATCGTTGGAATAAATTGCCCTTAAAGAAATTGAATAGTATCAATAAATTTAAAACCAATCTAAGAAAATACTTAAACTCACGACGGAAAGCGGGAGATCGAAAATGATGGGATAAAAGGATCTGGAATTGAATGTATTAGATTAAGCTGGTGGATTTACTATTTCTAGTTTATGATTTTTAATATTTAATAATTGCATATGGTTAATTGATATGTTCAGTTATGATTTGCTATCGTCAGGTCCCAGGGGTTTTCATATCCTAGTTGATATCTTCCTGGGACATTTCCATGTGTAGGTAAATCTTGTATTATACAATAATTTTTGCCACCCACGTATTAATTACAGCTCAAACTAGAGCTTATTTGTTTTGGAGAAAAAGAGACGCTTTCCCCATCCTGGATTCGAACCAGGGTCCTAATCTTGTATGTATAATTCATTGTTTTATGTAATTTTCTTTTCAATTTTAATTGCACATGTGAAAAATAAATAAACTGATTGATTGATTGATTAATTAATATATAAAGCGTATTATCATGCTGCGATTTAGAAACAAATATTGTTTATAGCGACCACTGATTATAAAGAATCGAATTTTCAGAATCCCTTAGAGGTAGTTATAAATGGTTTCCACTGTACTTGTATAATTAAACAACAGTTGTGTGATTCAAAACAAAATTAATTATTTTTTAAAATATTTTTGACTATTTTTTTTAAGCAAAATAATTTTTCTTTGAAAACGTTGTTAGACCAGTAAGTTATATGTGAATAATTGGGGAATTAACAAGCTGCCGTTTTTTAATTAATCATGATAAATAAAATGAGTTATGGATGAATTAATCGCGATTAATAATGTAAGTTATAGATGAATTAGTCGCGATTGATAAAATAAGTTATGGATGAATTAATCGCGATTGATAATATAAGTTATGGATGAATTAATCGCGATTGATAATATAAGTGATGGATGAATTAATCGCGATCAATAATGTAAATTATGGATCAGGTCTGTAGCCAAGCCGTGCGGCCCCAGTGGCCCCATCGAACTATTTATATATATAACACTAATAACACAATGTTAAAATATTGAAAAGTATTAAAAAATAATGATGTATAAAACTGCTTTTATATATATTTGTATGTACTGTTTTTATATATATTTGTATGCACTGTTTTTATATATATTTGTATGCACTGTTTTTATATATATATTTGTATGCACTGTTTTTATATAATTCTTGCTCTCCCACCAAATTCCCCCTCCATAAAATTTAAAATACAAACCTTGATATATGCTAATATTGCAGTATTTGTAGTTGCAATAAACTAAAAATAAGCCATTAGAGGAGCGTCAAATTTATTTGGGTTAGATTATTAGGTTTATTATTATTATTAGATTTAATTATTTATTAGGTTTAGTGACAAAATGTCTAAATTCTGTACCGCTTCTGACAATTATTTTCTACTCTCGAGTCCACGGGTAGCCTCTGCCCCATACGCTCTTTGCCTTGCCCAAGTTGACCTTTCACCCTGCCTATGGACGAAGGTTATAAAAGTGAGCGCTTTTCTCCTCCAAACCAAACCATTTTTTGGCGTGATTTGACGGCTTTGTTTTGATGTGGAAGGGAATATATTATTGTTTTTAATAGTTGTCATAGACGAAAATGGATGATACTGTGGGATAAAATTGGCGGTTTTGGCTACTGCTTTGGCAATGTATCATAAATTTATGGGATTTTTAAATTTTTTGGCCTCTCAGAAACTAACTGGTGCCAACTCTGTAATGCAACTATTTAATTGCATGCAGTTTTAACGTTTCGTCGCTCCTCTTTTCCTTTCATCCTTTCGTTTTTCTTCTTTTTTTTCCCCTCACTTTGGACACGAAATTTGGCTTACTGCCAAGTTTGATTAAGCATCGTGACCTATTCTTTGTTTGATTTCTTTGCTTTTGATCAAAAGTGCATTAACTTACGCTGTTGAAAAGGTTGTGAAATGTCAATTTCATGCTTGATATCTATTACCACTGAAGCGCTTCAACAAAGGCCAGTGAAACAGATGTACACAAAATTGGAAAATGACAAATTTTTACCAATTTAAACCTTTTTTATATGTCAACATAAATCATATATACCATGTCTATTTTTATCGGCTTGTCTATTTTGCGTATGTATTTCGTCGGTCATTCGTACTCCTTCCTCATCGATCCATTCCCCTCCCCATCTCACACATACGCGTATATATAAGCTGCCACGTCGTTTACAATTGTTTCGACAGGGATACACCCTGTCTTCATCAGGGCATACATCGAGACTAAGCTGCTTTTGGCGCAATTTCGCTTTAATATATAGTTGCACAGTGCATCGTTTATTTATTGTAGTAGTGCGAGTTCGCGAATTTAAATTCTGGAAAAAGTGGAAAAGAAATACGTTTCGAAACGCTACAATTTTGAAAATTTTCTTCACGCTAAATTGCCGCCCACTGAATTTATAAGGCGCTGAATTGTCGCCCGATGAATTGTCGTGATGCGTATAGGTATAACTGTACAGAAGTCTTATTATTAATTTCTTATTATTTCTTATGGCCCCTATAAGCGTAGCCGGGGGCGGGGAGGTTGGGGTTTGCAACCCCCACTTCCATTGCAATGAAATTTTGTATATTTAACATAGGAATATATGAGTTGTAGCTCTGTAACTCCCCCACTGAGCCTATAACCTTCCCCCTATGAACTTTCTGTGTACGCCTGTGAATCCCACGCCGCCCTCTCAAATACTCCGTCTGTACGAACACGGTTCAGGCGAAGTCTACGAGTGTGTTTTAAAAGCTTTGAATTTTATTTAAAATAATCGTACGGGGTGTTTATTTCATGTAGAGAGAGAGAGAGAGAGAGAGAGAGAGTGAAAAGTGATACTGTGAGAAACAACAAATTTATCCACTAATACGTCACAGTATTATAGTAGAACTTTCAGATCAGTCGAATACAAAAATCAATATCCATGTGGAATTGCGAACCCCCAAATTGTTTAGACCAATTGTATTAGCATATTTCTTAAAACTTCCTTATTTAAAATACGACGATCACTCGTATACTATTAACTAAATACGAGTAATCGTATACTAGTAAATACGATCACTCGTATTTAATAGTATACGTAAATATGTGCATGTGAATGAGCGGATATTCCTTAAAATTAGTACATACATTATACAATAATGTTTGCCACCCATGTATATTTAGCTCAAGCTAGAGCTTTTTTGTTTTTGGATTAAAAGTCAAGACACCGCGGGCTCAACGTGAGGACCCTGGTTCGAGTCCAGGATGAGGACGGCGCCTCTTTTTCTCCAAAATTACACAAGCTCTAGTTTGAGCTAAATATACGTGGGTGGCAAAAATTATTGTATAATAAATTCCCCCACGAAAACTCACAAAAATCTCGCCCCGGAGGCTTTTCTGTGTTGACCATATTTGGCAATTGTGTTATCCCTGTGAAGGGTAATAATATCTTACATCCTTAGTACGTACAGTCTAACTTCGATTTAACTATTTCCACGAGACTAGTGAAAATAATTGTTCAATCGAGGAATTCGTTAAATCGGGGGAGCACATTTATCAGAATCAATGTCGCACTCATGGGGTGCGGGGCCATGAGTTCCGGGACTTTCCTTGGGTTGAAAATTTACATGTAAAATACATTAAAAGCAGCAACTATTACATTGAAAATTATAATAATATTTTTTTACATTTTCAGCTCTCCCCTGAACAAAATTTGCGGGTGTGCTGTTGATCGGAACTTAAAATAAGAAATTGTCGATAAGGAAAATTATAAAAATGCTTACCAGCGTTCTGAAGAATACGTGTTAATTTTAATAAACGTAAGACACAAGTACGTACGTAAATGCTCCTTCGAAAATGAATCTTTGATAGACGTTTGTTTGGATTTTTCTTGGGAGTTGGCATTTAACATTGCCTTTTCGATTTTTTCAAATGCATCGAAAAGATCATTGTTGACGTCAAAACGCAGTAAATTCTTCTTGACACACCATAAACTAGCGTTCTCTCCAATTTTGTGAACTCAATTAAAAGTCGATTTTCTAACTGAAATTCTACTTACAGCTACTGGCTAATGATGAAAAGTTATCGTTAAATCGAGGAAAGCAAACGTTAAATCGAGGAAAGCAAACGTTAAATCGAGGAAATCAAACGTTAAATCGAGAAAAGCAAACGTTAAATCGAGGAGGTAAAACGTTAAATCGAGGAAAATATAACACTAGACTCATTGTAACTCAATCTGGTCCAATCAAAACAATCGTTAAATCGAAGTTGGACTGTATATGTAAACGGCCACCTAGTCAAGATTTGTGCTCGGCCGAACACTCGATGGGTGTAAATTGGACATTAGAGACGTATGCGTGAAATGTGAGTCGTTCCCAATACTGTCACCTTCTGTAGGCGATGACTAAACGTTTTGCCAATACCCAATATGTCAAAGTGGTGTCCGACATTTTGGGGAATTGCGCCTAAAACCCGCTAGCATGATTGGAACTGCTATTGTTTTTCCTTTTCCACAAAGTCTTCCGACTTCGATCTGCCAGTCTCCATATATTTTTGGATTTTCTCCAACTCGCCTTCTATTCAACTGTTCTATCTGCTAGCACTGCGATGTCTCCTATAAGCTAGGTGTGTTTTTTCCTAAATGACCATATCTGAAATGCTGTACTGTCGCCATCCTTCTAAATTTTAAAATCTCACACTTGGGCCTCTTTCTTCTTATTTTATCTTCTTTTCTCTTCTTTCTTCTCACTTCTTCTTATGGAGGAAGATACTAGCAACCATAAGCGTAGGCTGAAAGTTCATAAGTGGGGGGGGGGGGGTAACAACTCCCAAAAGCGCCCCCTGGCTACACCTATGCTAGCAACAAACGGGACTTGACGAACAGGACATGTCCTTTCTAGAAAAGCAATTCGCGCATTGCACCTTATTATTTGGAACCAGTGGCGTTGGCAGGGCAGGTCCTCAGCCCCCGATGGATATCAAAACACGTTTTCTCTAACGCCACATTACATGATCTCCTTTAAAGCGACTTGAGCCCCCATAGTTTTTGACTTACTACGCCACTGTTTGGAACCAAGCAATTTCTTTGCAAAGTAAAAAAATGATTTTTAAATCAATTACAGAAAGTATCCTTACGTATAGCTGTAGAATTTGGTCTATTTCAAATAAATTGGAGAAAAGCATTAAGGCTGTTGAAATGGACTTTTGGCGCAGATGCTGCAAAAAAAAACTAGGCGGGGCAAAGTTAAAAAGGGAATTATTTTGGGTCTAGTGGAGAATAATAAAACCATTGAAGAAAAAATCTGGAGCAAGTCACTTAGATGGTTTGAGCACGTAATGAGGATGAGCAGTGAGAGATGGTCGAAAAAGTTATTGGAGTATGTGCCGGTGGGGAGGAGGAAGAAGAGAAGAGGTACAGCACTAAAAACATGGATGGCATTGATACAAGATACCATAGGAAAAAGAAATATTGATTCAAATGCTTGGAGGAACAGAGAGACCAATGGAAAAAATATATTTCATAACGGAAGGTATTCCCAGAGAAAAGAGGCCCAGTAAATTGAAAAACATTGAATCTTCTTACCTTAACAAGTACATATTTTAATTATACGATTTGTTTATTAATTAAAAAGACTTTTTAAACAAAGTTATATTTGGGCATAAAACGAAAATTTAATTACACAATGCCCATTTCCACCAGGCTTCGCTGGTCTTCTTCAGGAAGTTGTAAACAAAGCCGTGTTGCCACTTCTCAGAAGCGATGTTACCTGGCCTCTGTTGACGTCAATGTGTGAAGGGTGGCCGTAGTATGTAGTAAGGTGGACCAGGCCCATCTAAGAAACGGAATACTCTTTTGGTCATTCACCTGGAAATGTGCATTGTGTAATTAAATTTTCGTTGTATACGCAAATATGACGTTGTTTAAAAGGTTCTTTTATTTAACTTCTCGTAGTTTCGATAGATTTCACTCATGATTCGTTCAGTTTGAGAGAAAATCAATTTACATATGGTAAAATCTCCCTAAGGTCGCCATCCTATGTTCCGTGGAAATGGGGTCGTTTAGAGAGGTGGTCTTTTAAGAGAAGCCTATGGTCAGGGCCATTAAATCTATGGTGGAAAGATTGTTTCGGGGGAAAAGTGGTCATTAAGGGAAGCAGTCGCTTAAAAAAGGTGATCGTTTAGAGCAGGGATAGTCAACCTAGTGCCGCCTACCGCTCACTAGTGGGCTATTCAAGCTTTCACGGTACGCGGTAGGGTTTTGTCGGTTGCTGAAGCTGCTATACAAATCTTACGAAAATTGAACCATATATCAAAGATTCGGTTTCGCAGCATCAGACTCAAGAATCTTGTTAATAAATAATTAAATGTAATTTCAATGGACATTATAGTTTTTATGTTTAATTTCTTTTTTCTTCTATTTAAGCAGCTTCCACACGAGTACGCGCCGAATCGATGTGGATGCAGAAATGCAGCATCAAATTAAATTTTCTATGTATTATTATAAACATACGGAAAGTATAAATGAAAAGATAACTTTAACTTCACATTTTTACTAAATCTTCACTCAAAAATGACAATAATTTTGGGGTTTCGAGAATTTAAGTTACTTCGAAATCAGTGGACGGTAAGAAAATTTTACTACAAACAAAGATACAAAAGTGGGCGGTAGGTATAAAAAGCTTGACTATCCCTGGTTTAAAGTGATTTATTTCACTCTATGCCTATAATGTACCGTAATTAAAAAATACGAAAGAGATTTTTCTTTGTGGAATCGCAGTATTCGTCGTAAAATTTAATGCCACTGACAGAGGAAATGTGACAATCCGCTGACAGGGCGTTGTCATTTGAAAGCTCTATACCTATAATCATTTTCGTTTTATTCAGTTATTTGTTTACGTTCTTCTGTTTATTTGAATGGAATTGCGTTTAAGGAAGTGAATTCGTGGTTTCATAGAACAATTTTAATTCGACGATTGAGCATATAATTCAAGACAGGTTTTATGCGGCTATCATTATAGATAGATCCATCGAATTAAGATCTTCAAGAAATTGACAATCAGGTAAACCCTACTCCGACGTCTTCAACATTACTCACCAGTCGTTTCCTCTCTTTGAGGCCTTGGGATAATTGACCTACGTCTTTTCAGTTTGTACCTTCCTGCTGCATTTGCAAGTCTTCTGACTGTGATTAGTTGTTTGCTGACCTTATCAGGCCTTTGTTTCTTTACTGTTCGGGGGTTTGGTTCTCTAGGCCTTAAGAGGTTCGGATTCCTCTGAAAACTATCCTTTCCTCGGAAAAGTTCCTTGGAAAAAGTCCGACCCTTTCACCATTGAACTCAAATCAAACTCTTCAGATGCTACGAGTTCGTGATTTTATGAGATTTATAGTTAATCCTTGTCTGAAACAACATTGTGTTAATGAAATTTACCCTGATGGAATAAGATGAGCATTTAGTCGGTAAGCGTTTGTGTCTTTTGGGGGAGGGGAGCAGAGAGGCGTAGCCAGGGGGTGGGGGTTGTAACCCCCCATCGCAATGAAATTTTGTATATTTAACATAGGAATATATGAGTTGTAGCTCTGTAACCCCTTATGAACTTCCTGCCCACGCCACTGGGGTAGGGGAGAACTGCCCGCTAGGCGAACGCATCGCCACCAGCGGCGACTCTTGGCGAAAATTTAGTGAGGCAGGAGTTAAGCCAATTCACCAAAATACATTAACCTACGTATTTACTCAATCAGTGAAACCTGTTTCTTGGCGAGTATATACCTTAATGCAACTTATTTTGGTGAATCAGCCTAGTTCTGCCTCACTAAAATAGCGCCACGAGCCACCACTGATGATTACCACCGCACTACCGCAGGGCCAGAACCTGAAGAGATCCAGCGCGAGAAAGCAGGTAAGGAAATTCAAGCTTAAGCCTTGTTTTAGAGATACAAAAGGATTTAGTACGCGCTATGGGACATACGCTGATTTTTCAATTTGCGGATGTGTTTGAATGATTTGATATTCAGATATATTATTCATCCGGTATGATGATGTGTCTGAATAGTTCAATCAACATGTGTTCGAATAATTTAGTATCCAGATACGTTTAAATCATTCAGCATTCAAATAGCACCACTATGCTCATGGGATAACCCGGTGTGCATATCTGTCAGACTGAGAATGTGAATACGTTAAGCTTATACCAACATATGACGTCGCATTTAGAAAGTGTATTTCCGGGTGGGAAGCTCTGAATTCCCTTCAAAAGGATGCGGGTTCGTTGAAAATAATTGGATACCCGTATCCGGGTTTCTTTTTGCCCCATACCCTACCAAGCATTTTTCCATATACACAAAGAATAGACGGAAATAGCATAATAATAAAATAAAATAGAAAAAAGAAGAAAAACGTGTAAAAAAAGGCAAACTTGGAACTTAGAAAAAAGAATGCATGTAAATTTACTTGTGGATAAGTGTTAAAACTGGTATATTTTGTGTATTAAACAAAAATAATGTGCATACGTCATTCAAAATTATTCCGAAAAATTACAAAAACAATGAAAAATTACAGAATTGATGAAAACATACAAAATTGAAACATTATAAAAATTATGAAAAATTACAAAACTGATGAAACATTACAAAAACGACGAAAATTACAAAACTGATAAAAAACATTACGAAATTGATAATTACAAAATTGATGAAATAAACGCGTCGTATCTGATCAGTTTCAGAGTGACGGAGGTGATGTAGATAAGGGCTCTTCGATCTTCTAAGCGAGTCCGTTTTTCGCTAAAATTTAGAATCTCTTGCGTACTTTAGATGGGTAGAATAGATTACAGTAGAGCTTAATGAAGCATCATGATGTAGTCCACGGTGATCAAGCAGAAAATTGAGCAAAAATCTTTTCATTATTTTCGTATTAAAGCAAAAAGTGGAAAACAGTTTCCCCTCTCGGAGCAATCTGTGGATATATTTTCTTGTATTTTGGCGGTTTTGGATATTTTCTTGAATTTTCACGGTTGGAGAGTATTATTATACATTATCCTACATTATCGCCTACATTATTGAGCTGTACATTATTGACTACATTATTGAGATGTACATTGCGCAATGAAGTATTGCATTACGCAAAGTGCTCGTGTCTTCTTTGTGGTGTTTTTCAATTTTGTGCACGATTATCCGCTCGCAAGATTTAAAAAAGGGAAGCTAGTTGTATTTAAAAAATTATATTGTTTGGTTCCACTTCTGAAACATACGTACTAATCAGAGTAATATTCGTGTTTATCAATGTATCGTACAAGAAACACGCATTTGTCAATGTATGGTACAAGAAATATACACATTCATTTTTCAATGTATGGTACAAGAAATATACACATTCATTTGTCAGTGTATGATACAAGAAATATACACATTCATTTGTCAATGTATTATACAAGAAATTACACATTCATTTGTCAATGTATGGTACAAGGAAGATACACATTCATTTGTCACTGTATGGTACAAGAAATATACACATTCATTTGTCAATGTATGGTACAAGAAATATACACATTCATTTGTCAATGTATGGTACTAGAAATATACACATTCATTTGTCAATGTATGGTACTAGAAATATACACATTCATTTGTCAATGTATGGTACAAGAAATATACACACATTCATTTGTTAATGTATGGTACAAGAAATATACACATTCATTTGTCAATTATGTGGTCAGGGGCGGCCCGAGGTTGATTTTGAACCCGGGCGGCTATTGCAAATTCTTCCCTCTCCGGCAAAACAGGGTTTCACAGATGCGCAGTGGAGCCATATACCCTAAAATGCAAACATTCTCTAAAGATGTCTCTAAAAATTTCTCAGAAACTTGTCCTTTTTAGAGATTTTTTACTATTGGGTCCATTAAAAAAAATTGAACTTGACTTCAGTTTGGCTCCCCCATCCAAACGGGGCCCCGGGCGGCCACCTTTGTATAGAATATGGTACGAGAAAGGTGTTTATCGATGTTTGATGCAAGAAACATGCTTATGTGATACAATAAATATCTATGTCGTTATGTGATACAATAAACACGTTTATCGTTATATGATACAATAAACGCGTTTATCGTTATATGGTACAATAAAACTATATGATACAATAAACATGTTTATTAAGATACGGCATAATACTCATTTGTTTATGTTTTACGGCGCAAGGACAACTGAATCAGAGTTTATTACTTCGTCCATTACATAGTTTATTACTTAGTACATTATATGGTTTATTACTTCGTCCATTATATGATTAATTACTTCTTACATTCCATAGTTTATTATTTCATCCATTGCATGGTTTATTACTTCGTACATTCCATGGTTTATTACTTCGTACATTCCATGGTTTATTACTTCATACATTACAGTGCTTATTACTTCGCCCATTCCATAGTTTATTACTTCATCCATTCCACAGTTTATTATTTTGTCCATTACATTGTTTATTATTTCGTCCATAGCATGGTTTATTACTTCGCACGTTACATTGTTACTTAGAGAATCAACCGCTGTGTTGTGGATTGATAGAAGAAATGGCAAACGCTCTCGAGACCAACAGGATTCAAAACTGGATTTTGCGCACAGTAGAAAGACACGTTATCTCTGTACGCTTGTAACATAGCAAAAATATATTTCAATGCATGAGATAAGAAATATAATATATGTATGAAATATGAAATATAATATATGTATGAAATATAATATATGTATGAGATAAGAAATATATGTCTGTGATAAGAAGTACGTTTAACAGTGTGTGACATAAGACTAGTTCCTTTCTCATTATGCGGTGTTTGTATTGAGAGAGAGATGAAGCAATGGAAAAAAAATTGCTATGCACTATCGT
The DNA here is from genome assembly GCA_006491805.2 of Dysdera silvatica. NCBI lineage: Eukaryota > Metazoa > Arthropoda > Arachnida > Araneae > Dysderidae > Dysdera > Dysdera silvatica. The sequence goes on from QLNU02014802.1 coordinate 147,432,840, forward strand.
TCTAATTACAAGCTTCTGAAGAAAACTTGCAAAGATCATGCTGAAACGTAAAGTAAAATATCCTTACAGACAGCTAGCTATACAGAAAAATAGATACCAATTACATATATAAACATTTTTATGTAATAATCTCTTTTCTTATTACATCTCGAGGCCCTGTGGTGGTGCAGTGGTAACGCATTCGTCTAGCATGCCATTATCCCAGGTTTGACTCCCAACGTTGCCAAAAAAAGAAAGCTCATCGCCTAACTGCTCACTGTATAGCGCGGGAGTGATTCCTTAGGCCATAAAGGGTTCGGGTTCCTCGGAAAATCGTAGATCCCAACGCAGCATGGCCCTCTCTGTTCTTACGCTGAAAAACTCGCAAACAAACTTGTTGCATCTTATCTTACTAAACTTCTGTTTGCGGAAGCAAGAACATTAATATTGCTTTGAAAATATTTATGAAATTCACACATTTACGAAATTCAAGACTGGAAAAAGAAGCTAATGTTTTGCCCTTAGAGACAAGCTAGAACCATTATACCCAATTTAATTTCCATATTTGCTAATTAATTGATTGCTTGCAGTCAGGGCTGTCCCGAAGAAAATGATGGAGAGTATGCAGTGTTGTCTTAATTAAGGAGTATTGAAATTGCGGGGTTACTGGACTTGGTGACGTCATCGCGCCGCGCTGATCGCGTCTATCCAAGTCCAAGATGGCAGTTGTCACTTTCATCAGTTTTTCATTCCTCTCCTGGTCGTATGCAGGATATTTATATTATATTTATTTATTATATTTAGATATTTATATATTATTTTGAGGCTTGGGGGCTTCATGGGGTTTTCCTGATTTGTTTCCATTCAAATTTGTAAATGATTAGGAGAAAAAAAGGGCTGAACTTGGTTGAAAATTGCCCAAAAACCAGCAAATACAAAAACTTTCTTGAGATCTTGAGAGTACGCGGCGCACACAGCGCGTACCCTTTAGGGACAGCCCTGCTTATAATATCGGAACATTAATATGTGTAGTATCGGGATACATTTACGTGCAGTATCGAGAGACTATTACATGCATTGGTACATATAGTATCAGGATACTATTTGTACATTCATCGGGATAGTATTAGTACATGTATCAGGATACTATTAGCACATGTTGTGTCGGAACACACTTGTACATTTGGTATCAGAACACTATTAGTACATGCAACATCAGGACACTATTAGTACATGCAACATCAGGACAGTCAGAACACTATTAGTACATGCAACATCAGGACACTATTAGTACATGCAACATCAGGACAGTATTAGCACATGCAACATCAGGACACTATTAGTACATGCAACACCAGGACACTATTAGCACATGCAACATCAGGACACTATTAGTACATGCAACATCAGGACACCATTATGTACTTGTAGCATCAAGAGACTATTTCATGTAGTACTGATATTATTACGTACATTATCAGTATCTTTGACTAGGGTACGCTGACGATCATCAGTTATCAGTACGCGGCAAAAAAAAAGCATACTGCCAGTTGTATAAAAAATACGGAAATGAGAATACTACAGCAGAGTATGTATAACGGTCACGCAAAAGTGTTTGTGGGCAGAAGTGTGCCATCTGCGACCCATTTGTGAAACCTATCAATAACACCATTACTATAAACGCATTGCGTGAGTTTGTTAGTTAACGTACGTAGATTTCCGCGTGGAAGTTGTTGAAAAATATAACGGATAATGCGTATACGTCACGCTAAACCTTCTCCTAACTCGAATTCCGTATTTTCCTTCCGGAATATACGCAAAGTATTCTTAAGTAGGTGTGAATTAATGGCTCTTCAAATATATATTTCTGATGCTTGCGCTGGCAGCAACGAACGAAACGCTCTCTCTCTAAAGGGGTTTATAATTAATTTAACTACTTAATTGCGTTCATAAGCAATTCTAAGGAGAGAGATTAATTAAAATATGTAGGTTTTAGCCTACCCTCTGCTCTACTAAATTTGAAACACATAAACTTTTAGATATAGCTATTATATCGCCCTTTTGGCCAGTGGAACTTTGTTGTTGTTTTTAAAAACTATCATTCGTTTATGTATGTGCGTAGAGAGGGGGTGTGCTGTGTGTGTGTGTATGTGCGTTTGTGTACATATGTGAATACATACGTACATACACATATGTGTGCAAATAACCGAAATCGACGGAATCGAAAAAAATCGACGCATCACTACATGGAGTAGACTAGAAGTTAGTAACAACGCCATGAAGTGTACTTATTGATAATAATAATACTTTATTCCTTATTATTTTATACCGCAGGAGACCATACAAACGATTTGCTTGGGAAATGGAAAGAGAGCAGTAGCGATGCTAGTAACGGGGCTCTCTTTCCGGTAGAAAAAGCAAGGGATTTCTCGTATTCAACAAGAAACAACAAAGATATTGATTCGCGCGTACAAATCCGCATTGTTATTAAGAGATTTACATTCGCTGGAATATCACATTTACGGAGTTTATGAGCACAGTCTTGACTCGAAGACGTTACAAGTGAAGGCTGAAGAGTGGTACAAAGGTGGAGTCTTTGTGGGCTGCAGAGTAAGAATGTTTTTCCTTGTAGCTTGGACTGAGAGAAGTAGGAGAAACGAAAACAGTAGAAAAATGTAAATGAATTTTGAGTTGACCATTGCACTTTTGATGACATTTAAAAAAGAAAAGCAGAAAAAAGAAAAGGTGGAAAAGGAAGAGCAGGAAGAGGGTGAACTGATACTAAGTAGGATATATCAACGCGTTTTAGACAGTATAAAATCAGTTTCAATGAAGGATAACGGCGTCTGTTTAAAACGCGTCAATAGGCCACACCCAATACCGGAAATCACGCTGCATAACATTGTCACTAACCTGCAATCGAGTCGAAGGTAAACTAAAATGTCAACAGAGCAAATGCGTCCAAAAACAACTGCAGATTGTGATGCTTCTACCACTTAAGCTTCGTGCAACCAGGGACTTAATCTTGCTTAATTATTATTAATTATTTTAATTACCTTACGCGTACTACACACGAATTTAATTAAATTAAGGAGCTTCATTCATTGGTATTCCCTACGTTGCTTGGAACATTTAAAAATTCGGTTTCAATTGCTAATTAATGGCGTCGATTTCCAATTTAATCCTTCTCAAACTCTCGAACCCCCTAATTGATGGCGAGGTTAACGCTTGCATAATTCAATTAACTGGGCAGCTGCTTCGAGGCTAAAAAAATAATATCTTCCCCGAAAGTTAATATCGATTTTTGCCGATAGTTATTAACCTCTTTAATTATACGTTTCCAAAATTTAGTTAATAAGGAACTAAAATCTCTCGTGTGATTCCCCTTTTCGTATTTCGATAAAATTAGAATTTGAAATTACATTTAAATAATTATATTCGGTTAGTTTATATTAGTTTTCGAAATTATTGCTTTTGAGGATTTGGGAGAGTAATTACGATTAGAAGATAGTAATTTGTATCGGTATAGGTCAAACCTATTCTGTCTGCACATGTACATATTTATAATTATAGTTTTCTACAATTCTTTTTGTTTATTTATTTCCTATTGCACTACTATTTATTTCGTATTTATTTATTATAATTATTTATTGTATTTGTTCGTTATTATACCACCTCATCGTACGAAGTATGGTGGGATAGTGCAACAGTGACTGGCGTATGCAAGTGGGGTTGATGGGGGCCATGACCCCCATGGCGATGCAGTTTTATATTTTTATATATGAATTTATGGAGTTGTAGCTCCATAAACCCCCCTTCCTTTATTATAAGCTGTAAGCCCCCTTATAAACTTTTCGCATACACTACTGACAACGGTCATCCTCGAAAGGAAAAGTAATTCTGCAGAATCTCTATCATCCGAATCGATTGAAACTGAACCTCTATCGATTAATCAAAGTTTCCGGATAAACGAAAATGTATCGATTCAGAGATACGACGGCACAAGTTTCATTAGTCCGGTTATAATGTTAATTAGAAGCATATATTTTTATAATAACATACGCATTTTTATAACAATATACGCATTTTTATAATAGCATGAGCATCTATTTTTATAATACATTTAACAGGAAAAGAATGTGTTGCTAATTTAAAAATAAACAAGCCCCAAGAAAAAAATAATCATCGCGAAAACCGACGTCGGATAAGAGGGAGTTTCGAATAATGGAGGTTATACTGTATATGTATGATGTTTTTCGTTTTTTAGAGCATACTTCTACCTACGGTTGTATGTATGCAAGCGCGGACACTGGGGTCACAGGGGTCATGACCCCCAAAATATATTTTTTCACTGTAAAAAATTCCAGCTTTCATGATAAATGACCATGGCAAATTCTCTCCTGGACGCTCCCCCCACCAAATGAAATTCTGTGTCCACTCCTGTATGCATGAAGGGAAAGAAGGTATTATTTATTGAGGAAAATTATGAGATAAGGATACTCCCTCTCCCAGCAACGCCATCCCATGCTACGTCAAATTTGATTGAATTGAAATCAAAAGTACTTAATGTATGTACCTGTACTGATTCTAATTATCTAAAAATCTATCCCCAATTCACAGACGGAAAATACTTCATAACTTTCATTTTCGAACATTAAAATAATAATAATAATAAATAAATAAATAAATAAATAAATATATAGAGAGAGAGAGAGAGAGAGGAATAAATAAATACTTCGCCCAGTTTTAATTTGACCATTCTGCGCTATCGGAAAATGTGTTTTTCAGCAATGTCTAATGATTTTTTCTTTCTTCATTCCAAGTTTCTCTGCAAAAATCGTTGTACTCTGATTAAATTATTAAATTATAGATGAAAAATGAGCATCAAAATTTGATCATATCGACGAGAGGCATTTTTAGCTTTCGTCTCATCTTTTTCTGGCTGTAGGAAAACTTCAAATGGCGTTTCTTTGTTTTATATTAGTTTTTGTGCGGATTACGTTTTTCCAAAACGGCGTCCGTAAAAACGTGATAAATCAAATACTACATTCATCTCCTGCCATTCCAAAATTGCTATCACAGCATGAAAAAAGGGGACATCATTGTCGGTGGTCCGTAATCTCATTTTCCACATCGAACGATTCGATTTTGTGAGTCATTTTTTCTGCCAAAACCAGCATCAATAACGTTCAACAGTGCAAGAATATGTCGACTTCGACATCCAATGATAAAAAGACCATCGCTCTGCTGGAAAAAGCTCGTTCCAAATGGCGTTTAAGGGCTGCCATTACCAGATTGAGAATTTTCAATAATTTAGAGGAAAGAAGTGTCGTAACTGTGACCGTGGTATTTTTAACGGAGGGCCGCCGATAGCTGAGAATGCTTGGAGTGATGCCAGATGCAGTTTATTAAATAATAGACCATTTGGTTCTCGTCTCTGGCTCTCGAACCGAAATAACGGTGTTTTGGTTCCACGCCGAAACTTGGATCGCGTCTGCAGGCAAATAAAGCCCTATTCTATAAGCCCTAAATAAAGCCCCTCATACATTAAAATTTCCTCTAAATATATTTTGCAGAGAACGTGTCCATCGGGGTGATGACGATGTCTACATCGGTGTCGACAGTGAGCGATACCTCCTCTAATATTCTATCCTCCTATTACGTGCTTCTGACCTTTCCCATGATGATCAGTGACAGAGGGCAGGTTCTAGATATCAATTCGTGAAACATTGATGCGTCACGGTGGTCAATGGTCCCAGTGGATTTTGCGTGCCACCGTATATGTACGCGTGTTTACACTGCGCAGGCGCGACCACGCCCCTCACAGCCAAGATCTGTCATTTCTTCTTGTTTCATATCCATCTACATTGGAAGATTATCGACAATTCTTAAGACCCAAAATTCGACCACTAGGGAACACCTTCCGTTCATGCAAAAATGCAATTTAAATATCGTTAATTTTCACGCGTTTTCAACGTGGGGTAAGTTAAAAAAAAGATTCCATCAGTAACTTACTTGCATCACTTTCTAACTTTCATAATTTCTTGCAAAAGGTAAACCGTCTTCCAGTTGGCCGTTGACCCTGCTAATTCACTGTTTTATATTACTCAACAAGATGACAAGACTTAAACTAAAACTGAATTATACGTGGTATATAACTAAAATTAACGTCATATCTAAGCTTGGAATCTCATCACCAAGATTTATAAAATTCTCTGAAGGGGCTATCCATAAATGCCACACCTTTTCCCCCCGTCACAAACTCTCACACTTTACCACCCTCTCCCCGTCACACGTCACATAATACATCACCTAAAGATAGCTATCTCATCTAAAGATATATCATCTATCTCTATCTAAAGATAGGTTATCTCAGGAAAATAATATGTAAATAATGTGTAAATAAATATAATATAATATCAGGAAAATAATATGTAAATAATGTGTAAATAATAATATGAAAATAATATGTAAATAATATATGCCACATATAAGTGATTATATTCGGCACATTAGTATGATATTATAGTCTGACGAATATCGTATTTTGGGCTTCTGCAGATACAAACAACATTGACTGAGCTATATATGATGAGTAACATAGCTCTGTGATAGCATGAGGAATTGTTTCCCTCGAGCTGATTCCAACGAGTGGTGATAATTCGTACACAGTCCCATAGAACCGAAGTTATATAATTAAATGCCTGTTATTTTCTTTTTTTTAAGCCAATGCTTGGCGAGTCAATTAAATAAAATTGTTTAAAAAGAATATAAAAATATGTTTTAAAATTTGCAGTGTTTGTGATATCACAGTTTTACTAACCCCCCCCTCCCCCTTGTTACAAAGTGTCACAACTTTTTAAACTTCCTCTCTCCCTTTAGACGTGACATCAGTTATGGACAGCCCCAAAGAATTGATTGTTTGTGTGTTTGTTTGGATTTTTCATGGCGCAAGAGCATCTGGGCCATAATGCTCCAAACATGGTAATCTAAAGAATTGAGGATTGCAAGATACAGATAAACAAGCATGAGAGGAAGGCCAACTGCAGAATATATAAAGTAATATAACAAATGAAAACATCTTTTTGAATGTAATGAGCTAAAAAATATAAAATTGATATATCAAAATTGAAACGGTACAAAATTACAACATTACCAATCTGGGTGCCCTTGTTCTTCTTCACCCTTTCCGAAAAGGGACCATAAAAATACAAATATACGTTTTCCTCGTTTTCAGATTCTATTATACCCTATTATAATAATTAAACACATTTGTTAGTAAAATTCCCATGGCAAAGGTGGCAAGATACACACATTATCATATCTTTGATCGGAGATAGATATCGATTAAGTCCAAGCTCCATCGAGATGTCGAGAAACTGCTCGATCGTTCGCCATATCGCCGACATTATTTGTTGTCCATCAAAAAGCTTTTCTCAAGTCAAAAAGTTCATTAATTTGTGTCTTTCAAATAAAACAAAAAAATTTCTTTGGGTTTTCGCTATTTTCGCTTCTTCGTCTTGCAATTTTTCCCCAACTTCGTTTATATGCTATTTCTGTATCTTCGTTGCATTTTCTGTGTTATATGAGGTAATATAACGATTCTTCGTTTTATGTTTCGCTTCCAGATTTGATACGTATTGTTTTAAATTTTGCCATCACTTTATTTGAATATTGCTGTGGAGCCCGCTTATAGCGATCATTAGGGGATCCGCACTCTTACTCATTTTCCCAAGTTTTCATTAAAATAAGCTATAAAATATGACAGAGAAGCGAAACTTTTGAACAAAATTATCATAATTTATGTATATTATATATATCATATATTTAAATATCAGAACTTCACATATTTTCGTCCACACGTAAATGCTATTATACAAATGGGTGGCAGTTGACGAGTAAACCTCATTACTGTCATTGCATAATTTAGAATTGTTTGCACTGATATGTGCACAGGGGGGTTAATGGGAGTTCTAACCCCTCATTACGATAGAATTTTGTATATATACGTATAAATATATGTATAGAGGCAAGGGCGTCGTTAAGACAAATTAAAGTGAGGCATTTTTTTGTGTGGGGAGCGGCGGCAATATTAAACCGAAGTAAATAACCACTTTAACATTCTAATTTATTAAAATTATTGCATATATTACCTAATAAAATCATTATTAAAAAATCAAATCAGAGAGAACTATTTTTTCAAGGAGAGTAAACTTTCGTATATTTTAAATTTCGGGGATTTCTGTAACTTAATTTGCATAAGTTTTCTTAAGAACCTCCAGTTCACACATCTAGAAGAGTTATTCACCAACAATCTAATTTTTAAATTTAAAATCTAATTTTTACACCCAAATAAAAAAAATCTTTCAATTCTACTGGGCCAATCGGCTCCCTGCTCCCCAGACGACGCCCGTATACGGAGGTGTAACTTTTATTTATTTTATTTTATTCAAACAAAACTCTGTAACCTCCCCTTATAAGCTTGCAACCTTCCTTCTGATCTTTCTGTGGACGCTGACGATATTATTTCCTGGGGCGGACTGGATCTTTTAATTGTTTGTTTGTTTGGATGTTTTATGGCGCAAGAGCATCTGGGCTATACTGCGCCAAAGGGTCTTTTAAAGAGCACATACCTTGGATTATCTGAGGACGCGAGTCCTATAGCCCATGAGGGCGCACCAACCCCGGGGGGCCGGTTGGCCGGGACCAGTCCGCCCCGATTGTATCCAACTTGTATCTTGCTGATAATATCGTCAGGAGTAGGAGTATCGGATGTCATAGCTTCAGAAAGAAAAAGAATCCTTTCTTTTAAAAAGGAGAAAACCTATTTTTAGTCTTGACCTACGCGATAGGGAAATTTTAATGAACTGTTGCTATCTATAACAGGTTTACTCTCGCAATAAAGGGTTTTCATCCTGTATATATTTAATGTAATCAAATAAATGTTTTATTTCCCGCGTGTATGACGAGGTTCGACTGTATATCTTCTAGTGGAACGTGTGGTTTAGCTTAGGGTTGGATTTGGTCAAATGGCAGACACATTGTTTGATAAAACAGTTTCGAAATGTTAGGGCTAGAAAAACGAGGCTGTTGTTTCAAGAAAATAGGGTCAGTTCCTATTGGCAAATGCCTTTTCAAAAAAGATATTTCCTGCCGTTTCTTCGGACGGGAACGAGTAGCCGGAAGTATTTTGGACGTACGAAAGAATTGTGGGCACTTCTGCTTGTCTTTGAGGGCTTAACTCAATTTTTCGCCTTCGGAAAACAACTCTCGTTTGTTTCGTTGCATAAATGTAGGCATACGTCTGCAGAGAAAGCTTTTGCTCTAGAAAAGCACCGCAGAACAAAAACATGTTGAAACAATAGTACATATTTTTTCTTCTTTTTATTTTAAAGATAATGAAGAAAAGAAACTTCATTATCATACGGTGATTATCTGTTAATGATGTGCTTGCGATCCCCATCTTCAAACGATCATATTCACATTTACGTAGTGTTCAAACCAAAAAATGGTTACCATTAAGGAACATGGAGGAATACAAAAACAAAAAAGCAGTAGTGTTAAACAATCTGTGGAAGCTGTATGCAGTTGGTGTAGATTACATGGATTTAGTGACGACATTATGCTGCAAGGCTACTGGTATGCAAATGCCTCCTTCTCTGGCTCCAATACCCGAAGATTGCTTATCTGATTACTGCGAAGCCCCCCTTTCCCTTCCCATGGTCATTACACATATGTGGCACTGTTGGTGGTCGTGTTATATATCTAAGCATAATAATAATAACTTGACAGAGATGTTAGAAGGGGGGCAACAATCCATCTTCATTGAAAACAATATAATTCCCGAAAAGGCTGGGAAGTCGTTTCCTCCAGAATAGAAAATCGTCATCCAAATTCACCCTATCTGCAACCTTGCAGACTCATTACCCGAGTAACGAATTCCCTCCATCGCCTGGGAACCCTACTGCTTGACTGACACGCCCAGAAAAGCCTCATGCAAAATTCAAAGGACTCAATCCGATAAATTCAACCAGAAGAATCAACAAAAGGTGGGGTTACACTGCAGTCCCCTGGGCCTTTGAAGTTTTGTCGCCGAAGCATATCACGACTGAAAATTTGATTAGGGACTTTTTTTTATCCCTACTGGCTAGGAGCTAGCAGCTTACTAGCGTAAACGCAGTATTTAAAATGCAAGACCCAGAAAGCACTCTGCGACTACTTTTCTAAGTTGTATCCCTTTTCGCTGTATACTAAGGTATTATTGATTTTGACTTCAGGTGTTTCTGGTAAACTTGCATTGTACTGAGTATTTTTAGGGGACGGGTAAGTATTTAATTCTGGTAAATTTTAACTTAAAAATATAACGCTCCAGAACAGGGGTCCGAAACCTACAGCACCCGTGTCAAACATGGCATACGGATAAGTTTTTAATGACTTAAAAATTTTAATTAATTTTAATTTTACTTAAAAATTCCGAATATGATTAAAATTAAAAATTATTAATTATTACTTAATTTATTTATTTATTACTTATACAATTTATATATTACTTATACAATTTATTTATTATTTATTTTATTATTAATTATTAAAATTAAAAAATTACTTCATGATATTAATAGTATAATAGCAAAATAAACATTCATAACTCATTAGGTAAAGGCTCGTACGTGGAAGAATACGTCAGTGTTACTTCGGCATAATACTAGAAGTAAGTTCGGGCTCATTTTTCGAAGCCCGAGCCTGAAGCTTCAAATATAACTTTTATATACTTTTATATATACATATACTTATATACATATACTTATATATATATACTTATATTATTATACATATACTTTATACATATATCATATACTTTACATACATATACTTTATATACATATACATATATATACTTATATACATACATATACTTATATACATATACATACATATACTTATATATACATATACATATACTTTATATACATATAATTTCTTATATACTTTATATATATAACTTCAAATATAACTTTAACTCCTTGACTTACGATTTAAATTTTAAAAAATTGATGAACCAGACTATTTAATTTCCTTTGAATTTTCATGTACACGTATTTCTACAGTCCTCGAAAACGAATCATATAGTTGTATTCCTTGGAGAATTTCGATATTGGAAAGTCAGTTTTTAGTTGCATCCGTCCAATGCGCATGGGCGGGCGCGAGCCCGAAAACTATATGAAATATAGAGCCGGAGCCCGTTTAAGGCTCGGGCCCTTGAGCTCCTTACGTCGCTACACATCAGTAGAAGAAGATTGCCAACCGCTAATCTAAAAACTAGAATTCAAAATTTAAAATCTTTGGTTACTAGTTGCAATCAAACATAAAAGTGTAGCGCGTAAAAAAAAACCCACCATTTTAATCAAAAAATCCTTTGTATCATTTTAATCGCAGCAAAGAAAAAATAAATCTTTCCATTTTCAAAAGGTTTTAAAATTTTTTAACGGTAATAATATGCATATCTATTAATCAGCGAAAAAATTGTCAGAAGTTGAAAAAATCCACTTCTGACGAGAACAAATGTTTCTGAAGCAATAAAAAATTCAAATACCAAAAAGTACTTTCAATAATTCTATTTTACTCACAAATAATTTCAAAAAATGTTGTCTTTGTAGTCGTTTTTATAATAATCCTTCGATAGTTTTAAAATATTACTATATAATAACTTACAAAAATTTAATTGTATATTAAATTTTAAAAATGCTCTCAGAAATACTGCCACTCAACACCATATTCAAAATATTTCATCTTCTGGAGAAAAGCTATCGATTTCTTTTCGATATGCACTTCTTCATCGATAGATTTCTGTACTTTAATCTTGTAGATTGGAAAGAGTGACCGTCGAAAGCGACACTGTAATCCTTGATTTCAATCTTGTAGATACACATTTCGGAGGCCCTTCATTGGTGCAGTCATTAACGTAAAATTCTCAAAATTTTTGAGGGGCCCAAGCACATTTTATGTACGTTTATACATTACAGTATATGTAAAATCGCAATTTATTTCAGATTATTGGGGGGAGGGGCTTGGGCCCCACGGGCCCATATAACTCTACGCCTATGGTAAGACGTCCTCCTAGCGTGTCGTTGGCCTGGGTTCAACTCCCAACGGTGCCAAAAAAGAAGAAAACTTAGCGATTAACTGCTCATTGTAATTTGTTTGTTTGTTTATTTATTTATTTTTTATGTAGTCTGGGAGTTGATTCCCTAGGCCTCAAGAGGTTCGAATTCCTCAGAAAAGCGTAGTTTCCGGCGCAGCAGGATCTTTGCTTTCCCTGCGCCATAAACGCAAGCAAACAAACATTTCAGAGATGGGGTAATACTAGGAATTATATTTGAATTAATTTTTAAACTCTTAAGGGCAAGTCTGTGCGCACACGATTTGAAAAAAAATCGTGTGCGCATAGACGCTATTAATGAATAAATTAATGAACTTTATAATGATAAATATATTATATATTATTGTATATAATAATGATTAATATATTAATGAACAGACATATTAATGAATAGGGGAGGGGTTTTCGATAGAAATAGTATCCTCGTTTTTAATTTACAGCTAACGTTCATAATTTAATTTGCAGCTAATATTCATAATTTAATTTACAACTAATTTTAATAATTCAGTTTTCAGCAAATTTTAATAATTTAATTTTAATAATTTAATTTTAATAATTTAATTTTCAAGCAAATTTTAGCCACAATTTGATTTTCACACTTAATTTACATCTAATTCTAATCATTTAATTTACATCTAATTTATAATCATTCTAATTTATTATTCACCTTAAATTTAATTTACATCTATTTAAATCATTTAATTTACATTCAATTCTAATCATTTAATTCTACATCTAATTCTAATCATTTAATTCTACATTCAATTCTAATCATTTAATTTACATCTAATTCTACCATTTAATTTACATCTAATTCTAATCATTTAATTCTAATTCCAATTTTAGTAATTTAATTTACATCTAATTCTAATAATTTAATGCACAGTTTATTTTAATAATTTGATTTACGACTAATTTTAGTAATTTAATTTACAGCTAATTTCAATAATCAATTTACAGCTCTTTTTTTTAATTTACAGAATTTTATTTTACAGCTTATAATATTGTTCAAGTGAGAAATGTTTAACCTCCAACCCCCCCTCCTTGTGCACGCCCTTGGTTGAGTGTATTTATTTGCCTTACGTCACATTTTCGGATAATTAAAAATGAAAAGTCTTTTAAACACTAGTTTTCCAAATAATTGGGCTCCTTTTATTCACAATCTTCGTAAAAATGTTGCGTTTTAACAGTTTTTTAATTGGCTTAATTATTTCTTTAATTATTAATTAATTTAATTAGTATTGAAATTTCTCCGTGATTCTATTGATTTTACATTGGTTCCGACTTTCGTATCCATAATTAGGTAATTCTGAATTCAGTTTATGGTCAGGTTAAATCTGTTCACAGGCGTACGCAGGAAGTTCATAAGTGGGGGGGGGGTTATAGGGTTGAAACTCACATATTCCTATTTTAAATATACAAAATTTCATTTCAATAAGGGGGGTTACAAACCCAATCAGCACCCTTCTGCGTACGCCAATGAATCTTTATAATTAAAACTTAATAAATTGTAATTACTGTTTATATTTGGAAAAGACCGTCATACCCTGATATTTTTTTATATTAAAGTACTAAGTGCAATATTATAATAAAATTATAATCTGTCATTATATGTAAAGAAAACTGAATTTAATAAAAAAAAAAGCAAACTAAATTTTAAATACGTAAAAAAATTTAAGAATGATTTGAAAGTTTATATTTCATCCACCCTTTATTTTCCTTTATTCTGATAAGTGCTAATTACTATTTCTTATTACAAAATGTGATAATGAAATAAACTACAAATTAACTAACAGTTAGAAGCTCACAGACGATTAGTGAGATTCAAAGGTTGTTTCTAATTATGTTGCAATGAAAGCGGTTGTTGTCTGCCTTTTTTTTTTTTTAATTTTAAGCGCATTGCCTGTTTTCCTGCTTTGTCTATCAATTAAATGTCCCATGACGTCACAGACCACAAACTTTCCGTTTCAAAGGAGAGAAGTTTTTGTCGTCTGGCTAATGTTTTGGACATTATAAAACAAAGCTCACAATTACGCTCCACCAAAACGCTGTCATTAGAGTTGATGTGTTTTTCATAGATATGTTTTCCTCCTTGGCGATGCTCCTCCACCCTTTTTCCTCCAAAGCTAACCGTTTCCCTCTCCATCTCTGGTGCGAGCGAGGGTGGCACATGTTCCAGTGCCGGGGAAGGATTGAAAGAATGAATGGGCAGGCAGGAAGGAAGGAAGGAAAGAGGAGAAAGACGAAAAAGCATAAAAACGGTATAATGGAATGGGGGGCAACACGGGTGGCTGACGGGTTTGCTGGCCATTGAACGTAGAACCCGCTGTGCGCCTATTGTCCTGGCTCCCCGTTGCCAAACGCCGACTCAAAAAAATCGACAGGGCACACACACACATATTGTTCAGACTGTCTAATACGCTTTGGTCGAGAGCTCTACTTCAGTCTGGCAATAGCTGCTATAAATAAGGCCTAAAAATTTCATTAGGTAAGAAAACTACCTTCTTCTGGGACAGGAAGTGCATGTACCACAAGATTGAACCTTTCCCGCCATTGATAATATTCTTTTGGGAAAAAAAAAAAAATAGTTTGGGAATATAACTAAAAAACTTGGTAAACTTCCGAGAGGAAGGAAGAAAGTGCGCACAGTTGGAATAGGAATAATTCCTGTTTGTGCAACCGTTGACAGGATCAGAACATGTTAATCACATCCTGTAGATTCAACGAACCATGAAAGATGACCTATTTGGTTAGTTAGTGGACGAGTTTAAAAATGTAAAATTTTTTTCAGTTAGTCTGGACCTTACTTACAATCAAATTGCACGAATGCTAAAGGCACTGTAATGTAAATTATTTATAATTAGTAATTTAACTGATCGTAAATTCTTTAAAAAAATTAAATTTGTAGAACTTCCATTGTAAACTTTGTACAAGCATTTATGAAAGATCTACCCACTTTGTACAAGCATTTATGAAAGATCTACCCACAAAAGGATTAAACTTTGGAAAAAGTAGTTTTATGAGTTTATTTGAATTACTTCAAAACGCTCGTAAATTACTTAATTTTTAAATTTAATCATACACGATTATTTGAAAGATTGTTTATTTTATTTCGAATTTTCGTAGGACCTTTTAGTTCTTTTAAATGTTTTGAATCATGTTCTCTTAAGTGATACTGACGATGTTTTTTTAAATGTTCTTAACGATGTTTTTTTAAATGTTCTTAACGATGTTCTTTAAAATTCAAACGCGTATAAATTTTAAAATATGTTAAATTGGATAATTTTAAAATATTTGTCCTATAAATTACCATGCAGTCAAACATATTTGTATGGGGAATGTAATTTAAAAATTTTTTGTGATTACGGTTTTAAAATAAAGATAAGATCTCTGTTAATAATAATATCTATGCTATTTGCTTTATTAAATAGTAATTAATACTAAAATTTTTACTATTTACCTTTATTAATACTAATATTTATACTACTTTCCTTGATTAATGCTAATATTCATAGCATTTTCATTTATCGGTACTAATATTCATACTATTTTCACTTACCACTACTAATGGTCACTTAATTTTCATTTATTAATACTAATATTAGTACTTTCTTCGTTATTGCTACCAATCAGAGGCGTAGCCAGGGGTGGTTTTGGGGATTGTAACCCCCATTGCAATGAAATTTTGTATATTTAACATAGGAATATATGAGTTGTAGCTCTGTAACCCCTCCCATTAAGCCTATAACTCCCCTTATGAACTTTCTGCCTACGCCACTGCTACTAATAATACCGCTATTCTATTTATTTTCATTTCCGGCCAGAATGTTTTTTCTTGCACATATACAACGTCAATTTTTCCAAAAACGGCACAACCATTTCTTAGTTGAAGCATGAATTTATACTGGAAATCTCATTTAACTTCACCTTCTTTCAGGAAATTGATGCTGTTTTTTAATGCAATTATGACGTCAGCGTTTTCATTTCGGAACGAATTCTGTGACTACCTTACAATTTTAATAATAAATTTATAACGTTTATTTACCATCTTTAGACACTTTTTGAAATTTGTTTCTGTTTGATGTTAAATGACAAAAAAAAGGGGGGGGGGATTATGAATTTGTATTAAAAATTTCCATCGATCTCTGTCCAGTTCCTTTCTTTGTTAGGCTGTTTCAGTAGGGGGTGGGCGCCTCCATATTGCCCTATCCCTATCTCATAAGCTTAACTTGACTTTTGTTCTCTTCCCCCCCCCAATTCCCTCCTGAATAATATAAAAAATTAATGTGCCAGGACTACCCGTAATCGCGGTTATTGTAAAACTTAGTGGAAAGTTACACAAAGAATTTGGTGTGATCCCGATGACGTCATTACGGGGGTCGATCTCTCTACATCTGTCTCTCAACATGGTCACTTTCCAAAAATCCTAACCAGGGTTATTTCAATATTTTCAATCGCAATGCCTTTCTCATTTTATTTTAACATGGTTTTTTTTGTTGTTTTTTTGTGTACACATTTTATATTCTTGTTTTTTACACAATACTATTATAATGCAGGTTATAGTATACCACTAGGTGTCACGCTCATGGATTTATCATTTATTTCTAGTGGCGCTACTGGGAAAATTAAGAGCAAAGATTAATTATTCGAACCTACGTACTATTTATTCGAACCTACGTACTATTTATTCGAACCTACTTACTATATATTCAAACCCACGTACTATTTATTCAAACCTACGTACTATTTATTCAAACCTACGTACTATTTATTCGAACCTGTGTACTATTTATTCGAATCTACGTACTGTTTATTAAGAGCAATGTACTATTTATTCAAACCTGCATACTATTTATTCAAACCTACATACTATTTATTCAAACCTATGTACTGTTTATTCAAACCTACGTACTATTTATTAAAGTACTGTTTATTCAAACCTACGTACTATTTATTAAAGTCAACAGGTATCATCATAGCCGATAACGTGGTAATATTAGGTGATAAATTACTTGCAAAGAAAATGACGATTTCTTGACACCTGGTGTTAATCGAACAGGCAGACGCTTAACAAAAATGCGAAAACTTTTCTGAAAGGAAAAATAATTTCCAAGCTAGTTTTCCTACATTGCGCAGATCATTTTATGCGGTCATTTTAAGCTTTATACTTTATTGCATTTTAAAAATAATAACTGAATTTTCATTTTATCTGAAGTCAATTAATATTCTACAAAAAATTTATTGATGTTTTTATACGTTAGTAATATTGGATTTACAATTTGCTTCATTAATCATTAAGCGCATTCTATGTTTTTGAAATTGAAACATAGATGATGTTTCAGTTATAAACATGACTTTTTAGAAGCCAGTATTTCTCAAGTATAATTTTTTAAATGAAAAAGTAGTTAATTAGCTTTGACGTTATACCATAAAATGTGCAATACAATGTAAAGCGGGAAAATACTTCCATTACAAACATGTGCCAGGCTATAAATACATTCACGAAGGCTTTCACGGCGTCTATTAATATACATTATAGAGCTTTGCGGGATATTCCGCCGCGTCTGTTTATTAAAAACACTTAACGTTTCACTCCGTGTTATGCGGGGCATCCTCAGAAGTAATTGCCGACCAAGTTTCCCTCTGTAAAAATGCAAGACTTTCGCTTGGTTGATCGGCAGAAAATGCAGGGCCTTTTTAAAAGTTCAGAGAGGCCCCAGAGATCTTTAGCCAACGTTCTGTCACTTGTAATGCTGAACAACCCATCTACATTAGCAATGCTCGCCCTTCATGCACTCCTTCCTTTGGTATTCGACCATACGCACGTTTTTAAATTTTTAAAAAGTACTGGCTTTTACTACAGTCTTTGATTTTACCATGTTTGGCGCAGTATAGCCCAGATGCTCTTGCGCCATAAAAAATCCAAACAAACAAACAAGCAATGCTTGGCAATATTTGTTTAAAAACCTGCCTTGACTTCAACAACAACATTATTTTATTTTCCACTATTTTAACTTTTACACACTACACATTTTATTCTTATATTTTCACAACCATTTTACCATCATACTATGGTCTTTAAGTGTTTTTACAACAACACATTGATTTTAATTCCTGCACGATCACGATTGTTATTTTATTTTAAATATTTGTATTCGATATTATTCATATTCTGCATCCGATGATGGCTGGCCATTGAACAGCCGAAAGCCTGGCTATGTTCGTAATAAAAGTATTTAACCGTTTTATGTTGTTTTCCACAGTTTATCGTATTACTTCATCAAGCGGTGGTATTCTCTTTCTCTACTTCTCAGCTTTGACGTTTTTTTTTACATTAAAACGACGATGTTTCTAGATTACAAACATTTCTTTTTAAGATGTCGATGTTTTGAGGGAGATAGTTTTCGAGCATCGATGGTACTTCATCGATGTTTGGCTATCGATACTCATCCCTAATTTCCATTTACTATTACTAAATGGTACGTGTTCCGCGCTGGTCTCGACAATGGTTTTCCAGTCGGTAAAACGGAGAATTAAACATTTTATCGATGACGTCCATGATCGTATATTAGTTCTTCATCTTTGCATGTCCTTTATCGGTCTAAACTTTGTTCCAAGTATTGGATTTATAGGAAAAAAAAAGTAGTTGAGAGGTTGGGGGGGAGGGGGCGGGGCTAAAGCGATTACGTAGGCATGACAAAGGTGAGGCGCCCACCTGTCTGGCTTCGATAGACCACGAGACCGGGGCATTTCACTCGGTCATCGCCGTTGCCATGGACGCTGTCGCCCAGCTGTGAAAGTGGCATGATTTTTCCGACGGACCAGTTTTTGGCAATCTATCTCCCTTTATACTCGAATCGATGCAGCTCGCTCTCGAATTTCAAATCAGTTCCTCGAAATGCATCATGAAGTTCCATTCATCATCAAAGGTGAGCCGGCGTGCACGTGACAAGAACCGGCTTCCGAAATAGATGCGAAAAGCAAATTTTAGTTTCAAATTCCAAGTTTAAAATTTTTACGATTGAGCTTAAGTTCCCGACCCCCCCCTCACCCGCTTGTCCTTTTCTATAAGAAATATAAATGCGAAAAGAAACTTCCTTTGGGAAAGGGAACCTTGGGAAGAATAAATAGGTGCTTAAGTACATATATATGAAAAAAAAGGGGGGGGGGTGAAGGAGAAGGAATGAATGAATAAATAAAAGAGAGAGAGAGAGAAAAAAATAAAAAAAGAGATAAAGAGAAAATCAGAAATTAAATGCAATATTGGCATTGGCGAATGAAGAAAGTTCCCAGGGTATTCAGAGCTACGACTCGGTATATTCATGTATGTAAATACAAAAATGTATTTACATATATGAATGAACAGGCAAAATTGTATCGTAATAGGAGGGTTATGTCCCCACTTCAACCTCTCTGCATACGCCAGTGAATATATTGGTATGAGGTGTGGAGCAGACTCCGTATAATTGTAATCAAGTGATTATAATCGATTACAAAATGATTATAATCGCTTACAAAATGATTATAATCGAATGTAATCGTTTACAAAGTGATTATAATCGCTTATAAAGTGATTATAATCGATTGTAATCGCTTACAAAGTGATTATAATCGATTGTAATGGATTACATTTTCGCTTAATCACATCTATAATCGTAATAATTTTTTGAAATCCTTAGGTAATCATAATCGCTGTGATTATAATCGTAATCGAACTGATTATTTCTGATTGCGCGCAGGTAATCGTGATTATAATCTGTAGTAATTGTAATCATGTTTTTTATGTGTATTCATAATCCTAGTCGTAATCGAAAAATGAAAATTGATTGTAATCGGATTTTGATACTTAGGTAATTTTGTAATCGTAATCATAATCCTATTACGGTAATCGTAGTCATATAAACCGATTGTAATCCTTCCCAAGTCTGGTGCGGAGTACGTTATTTCTTTGGTACAGAGAGGGAAAAAAAGAATGTGTGTGTGTGTGTTTGTTTTTAATTTTACTTCCTAATGCTTTCCAATTATGAACTAAGAAAAATTTGAGAATAATGATTACCGTCCACAATGCGGCGTTATATTGCTAGACGAATATATTGATATTTGTACAGTAATACCTCCATAACGGATACTTACGAATGTAAGACAACTTTATTTAACGAACATTTTTCCAATTTCCGGTCCTAATGCTGGTTATACTTTATAGTACTCATCAGGCCTGCATCCAGGATGAAGGGCCGACTGGGGCAGAGCAAATAGGGCACTTGGTTGATTGTTTTATATATGTATATATGGCTCGATGGGGCAATCGGGGCCATGTCCCTGATGGCCCCAGCTTGACAACAGGCCTGGTACTCACGAATAACGGATAAATTCTCAGGGCCCGAGATGCCCACTGTTCGGAGGTTTCACTGTATAGCGTGTGTTACCCAATTAGATATGATCTGTATCAATGAAATCGTTAATTATAAATCATAGGAATTCAGTTCTATAAAACTTGATTTATTCAGCAATTTTTATTAACAACATCGCTAACTTCTTATGACAAAAGAACAAACATAAGAAAAAATGATGTAAACAGTATTCCAGCGAACTCTGTGTTATGCCCCACGTCTGCTATTAATATCATAGCTATATGGGAAGAAATAGTTGTAAGCCGGATTGATATAAGCATCTTTTCCTGTTGGAAGGAAAAATCCTATGCATAGGATCCAAAACTGCATAGTAAAAAAAAAAGTGCGCTCTTTGATTTTACCATCAACTTCTATTATTCTTTGCTGCTCAGTTTAGTTAGTAAACCTTCAAGCACCTGTGCAAAAACAAGTATTGTATACATGCAGTAATTTCATCCAGTTAAAACAATATCTATTAAATCAAACAACAATGTCAAACAATCAACGTTTATTGGCGTAGTGATACCGACGCCGATGGTATCACTACGCCAATAAACGTTGATTGACTGACATTGTTGTTTGATTTAATCTGCGTAGTGTTCGATTTATATAAAATAAATATCTATTAATTTAAAAATCTTTTTTTATCTATTAATTAAAAAATAGAATAATGGGATCATCAAACCAATAACAAATTGCGTAATATTAAACATACAATTGGCAACTGGCCCTCCTCATACCGTAAAAATCGGAAAGAGGAGGTTCTCCTTGCTAGACTTCGCATTGGGCATTCCCATCTCACCCATAGACATCTGTTGGAAGGAAAACCAGCACCAATTTGCCAAGTGTGCAATGAACCCATCAGTATTTTACATATTTTAACTCAATGCCCCTATCATAGACTTGCTCGCACTCTTACTTTTAACTCTTCATCACTGTCTGACATTTTGAATGACCATACTAACCACACACACATCCTTAAACTTTTGCAGAGAACTGGCATTTACAATAGCCTTTGATTTTACCATGTTTGGCTCTCAGTATAGTCCAGTTGCTCTTGAACCATTAAAAATCCAGACAAACAAACAAATATCTATTAATACTTTAAATGTTTAGAATAATTCATTAATACATACCAGAATATTAATTAAATACACCGTTAAATAAATTTAGTACACCTTCTTGGCGGAGTCTTCATAGTACGTGTGCACACTTCGATGGTAAACGGAAGACTGATTTGATTTTAGAATTCGGAAAACAATTATACACACTGTTGCCAAATATAAGAAGTAAAATTATGATCATAACAATATTCGAAAAATATGAAATAAAAGTAACAGATTTGGCATGGTGCCAATTTTAGAAATTGAACTTTTTAAGTTTATTTTCTTGCTTTTCTAAGTGGCAACAGTTAAGAAAGCCTGCGAAGCGAACATTTATATTGTAGTAGCCCACACCCGTTCATGATTGGTGTGCAAAGAGTTTCTGCCTAATTCATCTTTCTAATTAATTCACCGGCGAACCTCCCCTTTAAACTCACTGGCAAAAGTTTAAAACATACATTTTTTTTTACAACTTAAAAAAAAAAACAAGTTATATTTTTTCAACATATTTTCAGAATTATACGCTTTTTTTCACACGAATTTAATTTATTTAGGCGGAAACCTAAAATTTTATTAGAAGCAAACGCTATATTTCTTAGATTAAAAAAAAAGTAACGCAATGTGGTCTGAAACGGTTCCATGTCATGAGACACACTGAAAAAAAACAAAAACACGGGAAGATGGGAGACTAGGTAATAGCCCCTCCCCCTCCCCCTTATGGTTTCTCACTAACTGGCTACGACATTTTCTAATGCAATAGAATCTCTATTTAACCGAAGTGACCTGTTGCTACACGTTTAATTTATTTTACACAATTATTTTATATAATTTTATAATGATTATTTTATATAATTTTATAATGATTATTTTATATAATTTTATAATGATATTTTATGTAATTTTTAAGTTATTTTATATAATTTTTAATACTTGTTTTATGTAACTTTTAATAACTATTTTATATAATTTTTAATAATTATTTTATGTAATTTTTAATAATTATTTTGCAAAATTTTTAATAATTATTTAATCGTCTATTAAGCCAAACTTAGTTAAGCCTATAGGGGAATTAAGCTAACATTTATTTTCAGTTTTCTAATGCAGTCGAACTTCGTTAAGACGAACACCATGAGGAACAGAAAATCTGTTCGGATTAACAATAATTCGTCTTAGGGGCCTTTCAAGTATTACGTAAGCATCTTTGGGGGAGGGGGAGAGATTTGCTTATTTTTGCTGACAACGGGGAAGGGGAGGAATCTGAACCATGCTTACACAAGACACAAAAAATAATAAAACTAACATATAGTCACAAAGTGACGATTTCTACAAAAATCTACAGATAATTATTTTTTCTGTAGAATTTCTGTAGAAAATTTCTAACTGGGAACCACTCTAACAGAACTAGTATACTTGAATGCATGACACACTTCTAGTAGAAGATATCAAATATAAAGTATAAACGTAATCGCAGTTAAATATTTAATTATTTAAACCAGTGGCTTTCAACCTTCCTAAGCTCGGGAGCCCCATCTAGGCTTTACTATTTTTAAATTATTATAAATATATTATTTTTAATAAATATATTTTATTAAATCCATTTCTTATATATTACACTAGTTGCTTACAACGTAAGAAATATTAACAATAAAAATGTAACAAAATACTTCCTTATGCCATCAAAATAGCAATTAACAACGTGTTAAAACTTGTATCCATTTTATATAAATCGAACACTACGCAGATTAAATCAAACAACAATGTCAATCAATCAACGTTTATTGGCGTAGTGATACCAACGCCGATGGTATGGCGTGATTATGCTGCAACGTGCATTTCGATCAATTTAATACCAGTCTCTTTGCAATTTGGTTTAAATAGTAGTCTATGTACTACACCATTCTGCGAAATAACTGGCAACAATATATATACGTTCGTAAAGAGATTATATATTGTCCTTCGTAGCTCAGTGGGTAGAGCCTCCGCCCGGCAAGTGGAAGGTCGTGGGTTCAGGTCCCACCGAAGGCAGAAATATTTATTTTCTTTCGAACGTTTCACCATCTAATCACGCCATACCATCGGCGTTGGTATCACTACGCCAATAAACGTTGATTGATTGACATTGTTGTTTGTGTTAAAACTTTTTTTAAATGCGATAATTTGTTGTGATTACTCTCTATTTATAAATAAGCATTTAATATTATAACATACTAATAAGTGCTCAATATTACAATAAAAATGTAAATAAGTATTATAATTTGCATCTCACATATTGCATTCTCATTTCAAAAACTTGTACCAACCAATTAGAGAACCGAAATCTTACGTAAGCATGGGGGGGGGTCAGGCATTTGCTGTTTTTTTTTCTTACAAGGGGAAGGGGGGAGTATAAAATGGCCGAGAAATGCTTACGTAATACTTGAATGGCCCCTTATCCGTAGTGGATAGTATGCTATACAATCTGACGGGACTTCAGAAAACGGTTCGTATTAAAAGTAATTCGTCTTAACGGTTCAACTGTAGTCGATAGAAAGTAGACGCGTGCACACACACCTAGAGGCGAGTCCACAGGGGGATTGGGGGGGGGATGTAAAATACAATAGGGCCCGCATCTAACGAGTTTAGGGATATTAGGAGAAATATGAATTTTGTTTGATTGGGTGCAATATAATTTCACTGATTTTATCGAACGGCATTTTGGACCCCGGATTTAACGAGCAATTTAAAAAATAAATAAAATGGGAAATCAAACTTTTTGTAAAAAAATTCCGTCGTTATGTGAGGTTTGTTGTTATAATTGGCTCTCGTTAAAACCTAATTCCATTGCATTTTCATGGATTTGGGAGGGGGGATTCCCCCCCGTGGATTCGTCGTTGCACACTTCGTGGTCTGCAGTCAAACCCACAGTCCTCGGCTTGCCAGTAAATTTGATAACAAACCGACTGTAGAATTCACAATTTATTTATATTTTAAACTCTCTAAGCAGTTTATCTTTTTTACCTGCGTAACTTACGCACTTGAATCGGATGCTTATATAAGCACTAAGCGCAGTTTTATGAAAAATTAGAGTTTTATCTAGCCTGTTTCATCCGAGGGGTCTACGGGACGGAAGAATAACGCCTGGCATTCTGTTCACCACAATGGTAGCATTAAACACACTGGACAACCTTTTGCTCGCTCTTAAGTAAATTTCAATGGTTAAATGGCCTTACTTAATAATGAACAGAGTATATACACCGATTAAATAACAAATTAAATTGCTTCCCATTAAACTGGCTGTTGTTTTGTATGCAAAACATAATAATAATCTGGAAAAGTTGGCCTAGCAAGCAGCACTGTGTTACCAGGAGTGGGATGGACATAGAGTCCAAGAGCTGAGGAAGAAGAAGAAGAATCGCTATTTGGGGATCAGAACTCTTAACGAGATATGGTAGAAGAATCAAAGTTGGGTGAACAAGGTCCAGTGTGCAGCATCAGCTCTAATCCCCAACGACAACGTAACACATTTGAAATTTCTGGAACGCCAAAATTGTAGAAGAGGTTTAACCAAGGACGAATCGATGTCCTCCGAAAAGCCAAATCCCAGTGCTGTCTTTATTGAGAGAAAAGTTAAGATTATGAAGTAGGTGACAAATTGATAGTAATTAATCCCATTAAACTAGCTAGGATACTAATTTAAAATCTCGCTCTTCTCGTTTGTTAATAAAATTATGCAATAATGTTTAAAGTATTTAAAATTGAACTATTCTTTAATTAAAATAAGACGCTAATATACAATAAAATATTTCGATACAAGTTGAAAACATAAATGAGACAGACTGTCTGCCCCTCCCATCTTGCTCTTCTTACCCATACCGTCATTGCTTTGCAATGACGCGCAAGCGAAATGGAATTGCAAATGCAGAAAAATTTGTAGTTTCAATTATGACACCACGGTCCACTGCGTAAATTTAATACTGTTTAATACCCGCGTTCTCCGGACGAAATTATCCACCCAAAATGACACGATTCCAGAAGCGCCGGATAATAAATAATCCGCCATTTAATCGATAGAATGTTTTTCTCTCCGGAAATAATTTCGCCGAAGAGATATAGTAACCGAAGTTTTTAATTTTATTTCTGAAACATCGTCTGGTTCGGCGTCCCCTTTCTTTTATTATATCGCCGACTTTTAAAATTGTCGACGAAGCTGAGTTCTTCAAGCAGACGACGCAATTTGGAACGTGATATTGCCTTGGGACAAATCAAAACTCGAAAGAAGAAGAAAAAACAAACAAGAGGAAATAGAAAAGTTTAAAAAACTTCCGCGTTCCGGAGGTATTATGTTTCCAACCCTAAATTAAAGGTTCTGAGAAGAAGGAAGAATTTATTATACACCTTTAAGCTCATTATTCTTTTTAAATATCTGTTCGCTATGCTTTTTTCTATCATTAATTTGAAAAGAAAGAAAGAAAAAGAAGTTCTGTAATTTGATAATAATAAGAGTCCAAAGAGCTATTAATTTTGTTTTTTCCGATTTTTTCCGATTTCGAAATTCGCCAAAACAGTAAATGAACGATTAGTTTAATTTTTTGAAAGTGGAATATGGAAAATCGTTCAAAATTTAATTTATCAAAACGAAAAAGGGAGAAACACTTGCATCTAGAAAGGAAGGGCCAGAAACCTAACTTTTATCGTATTACAAAGCTTTCAAATACCAACGCCGAAAATCAATTGCAATATCCAATGCATGGATTTTGACATCGTTCCCTGTGAACTGTTTACCCAGCGGAACTCCCATCTTTACAGGAAAGACCCTTTTACAGATTTTGTCATAGCTCATAGGCGAAAGTAAACAAACGATGGATGAGTTTAAATATTTGTATCGATAAACTGTCGAAGCGTTTTGGACAGTTTATAAATGGATTAGCATTTACCTTTTAGCCGTGACTGTAATGCTCGATACAGACGAGTGATTGATCACTATAACTGCAACGATTTTTTTCTACTTGTTTTAAAAAACGCCAAATATTGATGAAGCAGTAGTCAAAATGAATAGGTTGTAGCCTAATGAGGTTGCGCGGAGCTGGACGTAGAGTATTTTTGGACCCAATGAGGCGCCATCTGGGACTTTATCGATCATTTCGTAGGTTCCTCACACTCCAATTTCCCAAATGGCGTCAACCACCTATGAGTGGGAGTTTCGTCCTCGTGGCCTTTGTCCTAGGGCTTCTGTTCACATTTTAATTGTATAACGAATGGTAACCCAACTTACAACATTTAATCTCCCATCGTCTAATAAATCATTAGTCGTGTAGATTCCTATTTAATTCGTTTAGAATCAATTGTGGGGATTCCTAACCACTTAATTTGTTTCAGCTCGCATAGTAAATGAAGCAGCAGGAGAATGCTTGTTTTATTAAAACAGTTGTTACGGAGTATTTCAAGCAAGTTTACCACATCTTTACTAAATAAGCAGACGATCAATCTGTTGCAGTGAAACTGGCAACACGGACTTTTCCAGCACAAACTACCCTTCTCCAAATGGAATATTCAACTACGGCTGTATTTATTTAGACGGAGCTCATTAAGTTGGGATATGCGTCGGTCAATATTGCTTTGTTATTGCATTTACCTTTATTACGTATTATTTATCCTTATTACATACAAGCAATACAGAAGGATATGTACGAAATTACTGAAGGCAACTCACTGTTTACATATCGTCATCATTAAAGGAAATATAGCAAGGATGCGAACTCTAAGAGGCCCAAGTCCTTTCGCCCACTCCCCCCCCCCAATATCTCCCAAATATATATTTGGGGGGCCAGATCCCCAAAAATTTTAATATACAGTAAATGTAGAAATACGGGACATTGTTGAGGACGAAAGGCAACATATAAAATATGTTAATTATCACTCTCTGTTGTTTTTCTTGTCGTTGAAAAGGTGTAACTGAATTTCATCCGGAAGGCGGAAACAACCAGCCATGGGGGGGGGGGATTAAGGGGGGCTCTATCCAGAGGTCTGTTGTAGTGCCCTTTCAGCCCTCTTGAACCCTCATTCTCATTGCGCCCTTCTGATAAAAATCCCCCCCCCAGTAGGAAATCCTGGTTGCACCTCTGCTATATTACAGGTGTGTCAGCTCGTTAACTGAATGGGTAAGTGAACAATTTTGCCCATCTATGATAAACAAACAGATCCGTTCAGTTATTTAGTCACTGACTGGTTTGGAACACCGCTAGTCAGTAGCGTAGCAAGTCAGAACTCATGGGGGGGGGCCCTTCAAGCACCTATAAAGAAGATTTTGTGATGCGGCCTATAAGAAAACATGTTTTGATAATCTAATGGGGGGCTTGAGCCCCCGACCCCCCCTTTCGTAGGCCATTGCCGCTATCCTATATTACACCAACATGGACCTACAATGTTCTAATAATTGTCAAGTAATAGAAATGGATAGGTTTATTGGCTATTTAGGTCTTTGGGCGTTTCGTTTTGATAAAACTAAGGTCATAGGGTACTGCCTGATTACCGGCTAACCCCGCGTCCCCTCCCCACGAGTTGGAGAGAGCCCCCAAATTGCGTTTTTTTTTTTAAACGCTAACTTTTGGTTATTCGTTTTTGACTAGCATCTAGAAAAATTTAAGTAAAATCTTATTTTTTTTTTGGACTATTTTGTAGAATTCATCCCAAATGGGGGGGCAAGGTATCATTTAATATGCAAGTATGTATTTTTCATATACATTCAGACTCCCTCACCCTTCTAAATTTGACACCGAACGCGAATGGGGGGGCCCATCGGATACTCTGTACCTATAGACCCCCCATTTGCCTTAATCGGGCCCTGGATGGGGACAACTCCCTCCCCAACTTGAGACTGAAAACCAATTAAACATGTGGGTAAGATTGGAGCTTACCTGGACTTCCCCCCCCCCAATATTTTCTTCAACTTCGCGTCTCTGATATATAGTGACATACTCTAAAGACAAATAAACTTATCATCTTTTTAATTACAACGATTGTGATTTTACTTAATAATTTCCAATACCCACGTTTAAATAAGCTCAAACTAGAGCTATTTTTTGTTTAGGAGAAAAAGAGACGCCGTCCTCATCCTGGATTCGAACCAGGGTCCCTCCGTTGAGCCCGGTGTTTGAGATTGTAATTTTCTCAAGACCAATGCAAATATTTAAAAGAGTAGTCGTCGATGCCTCTTTTGGAAAATTTCTGTATTTATATTTCGCAGGGGATACACTTTCAACTATTATATTCGCAGTTCTTAATTTTAAGGTATCAATTTTGAGCTCTTACTGTGTTACCATATATTTAAATTTAGCCTAATGATTCTCATTTCTTTTGTTTATTTGTTTCTTCATCGGATTTTCTTATATTTTATGACAAATAAAGACAAATAAGAAAAATATTCCCCAATTTAATTTCATCTTCTTAGCGTCTGTTTATCGTCATCCTTATTTTACTTATATATGCAGGTTTTACACACGTCTGGGGAACTTGCAATTGCCAGGGACTTTTAAATCTTTTTAAAAATGAGGGAAAAACAGAAAGTTTTGGTCAAACCTGAAAAAGACAAGAAAAGACTTCCTAGCTTCTGTTCTGAATAGCTAAATCACACACCAATGTGAAGCTATTTACACCGGAACCGAAGTTCAATTCAAAGTTTTGTTTTGTTCAGCCAGGGAATTTTTTCGGGAAAAAGAATTTTGTGGGAGGGAAAAAGTCGGGGGAATTTTTCCCTCCAATGTGAGCGGGAACCCTCTATATGTTTTCCTTTATTAGCATTAGGGTTCCTTTTTACTGGAATAGATTGCTTTTAATGAACGCACATAGCTTTCGTACTATTAGCCTTAACGTTAATCAAAAAACGCTAATTAATATATATAATTAATCTAAATATTTAGATTAATTCGCAATTAATTTTATATTTTGCACCGATTTATTAAAATTTCCGCACCCACGTTTTGTAGTACAAAGTAAAGGTGCTTTGACCCATGGATTACAAAGCAAGGCATCGTTGTCCTTCACGAGGTCAACACAATCACCACGAAAGTGACTGGAAATTGACCATGAATGGTTCAAAACACGGAGCCACCTATCTATGGGTCAAAGAGCTCAAATTTGAACCAAAAATATGGGTTTTGTAATTTAATTTTGTGGATTAGTTTCTTCGCAAACCTTTTTTTTTTTTTAAAAAAAAGAAGCACAAAATCTGAACTAGTTTATTATTTAAAAAAAAAAAAGTTTTATTTTATTCTACCAACAACAGCACTCAGTTCATCGGACGTACGTTTTAGCTTTTAAATAGGGTATTTTCTTTTTATCAAGAATCGCTTGGGGGGGGGTTGTATAACGAGACCCCCCGCATGCTAAAAGGCATAATTAAACATTCCAAAGATCATAATGTCTTTATAAACTATACTTATTCATGCAAGAAAACGAGCGAATTCTCGCTTCGTGGCCGTTCGTTTACGATTTTTTACTTAAAGTAAACACATTAATTATCATTAGTGTAACGACGTCATTTGTTTTCTTCCGTAATTATCGTATATTTTGATTAGTCTCTCTTTTATTTTACGATTTTATTATTACTTTCGCAGGGCGGCGATGGAAACCGTATTTCCGCCGTAAAACCGTTGACAACACCCGCCTCTCATCCAGTGTTATTGTTCGTGTTCTCTAATTTCCTGTCTCATCAACCAGTCACAATAATCGATAGCTGAAAACATCGTAAAACTACTTCATTTGTCGTATTTGGTCGATGGCCGGTGTAAGAAGCATTGACGGCCTTTTTGTTAGAAATAGAAGAGGAGTGAATGTTTTGATGGAAAATATAGATTTCACCATTTCTCCTTTATTTGTATTTCTCATTTGTTCATTAATATCATATGTAAGAAAGGAACTATCATTTGTTTGGAACCTTATTTGCTGGTGACTAACAAGCTTACAAACTGACGTGTTACTTTGTCATTTGCTGTATAGTATTACATTTGTTGTATAAATATAGATGGAGGAAGGTAGTGAGACAGACAGACAGACAATTCGAACTAAACGAGACCACCTCGAATTACTGGAACTCGGATTTTCCAAAAAAACAATAAAAAATTCGTAAGATGCTATTCCACATGAACAGGGACATTCTTTGGCCCTTGGCCGCCCCGGTGTAAAAACAATATTTCGCCCTTATTGATTTAATATTGATTTCATTTGGAATTTTTCTTATATGTCAAGTGTTTACCGTTAGATTTATGTATGTATACATAGTTTTAAACAATTGTCATATGCAAAAGAGAAGAAATATTTTTCAATTTTTATTTTCATAGGGTGAAACAAAAATCCCTGATATTGTATTTTTTCTTCACGAAAAGATCAAAAATAATATAATAAATGATCTGCGGCTGCCCCTGAAATTGGTCGTAAAGGTGTGTTGGCACCTTCTGTACGCTTGCTAGAGATGGCCCCC
>QLNU02014802.1:147476835-147490255 GCA_006491805.2 Dysdera silvatica
GCTAATTGGTCGGTAATTTTTTAAATCCTCTTTATCACCTTTTTTATGCAAAAGAATTACTGTTGCAGAATCCCATTGGTTTGGTATGTTACCACTGTTGAGGCATTTGGTAAAGAATTTTGCGAGTATGTCTTCTACATGTTCTCCAGCTTCTTTTAAGATATCTAATGTAATGCCATCATCGCCAGGGGATCTTCCTTTCTTCATACTTTTTATTGCAAATGAAACTTCTTCTTTTAAGATTTTAGGAGCTGTTCCTTCGACTATCTCAGAGTCTTCGTTTAATCCACTGTTACTTTCATATAGTTTTTTGTAGAATTCTTCAACTCTTCTAAGTATTTCTTCCCTATTTCTTGTTACAGTGCCATCCTCTCCTTTTAATGCAATGATGTGTTTCTTCCCAATAGACAAACTCCCTTTAACAACCCTAAGGCTCTTGTTGCTTTCAATGGCCTTCCTTACTAACTCACAATTGAATTTTCTTATATCTTCTTTCATGTTTTTGCGCAAAGTTTTGCAAAGTTCTACATACTCGATCCTGCAACTGGTATTTTGATTGTCCACCTTCATAAGTCTTCGCCTTTTCATGAGTTGTTTCGTCTTCTCAGATAATTTGCTATTCTGCTTTTTACATATTACACCACCAATTTCCCCAGCAGTTTCAATTATTGTCTTAACAATGTTTTCATTTGCTTCTGAGATGTCAACTTCTTCAATAAGTCCTTCCAGTGCAGAAAAGCGATTTTTTAATTCCAACTTGAATGCCTCGGTATTTTCTTTTAATTTCTTTAAATCCACCCTCTTACATACTTGTTTCCTAATGAGCTTCTGCCTTTCTAGTTTAGTATTTAAGTGCATTTTACATCTCACCATTCGATGATCACTTCCAGTATTAAATCTGTTCAGTACGCTGCAATCTTCAATAATTGATTTCTTGTTTGCCAGTATATAGTCAATTTCGCTGGTTCCTCCATTGGGGTGTTTCCATGTCCATTTTCTTTGTAGTTTCTTCTTAAAAAATGAATTCATGATGCTAAGATTTTCAGCTTCGGCAAATTCTATGAGTTGATCGCCACGTTCATTCCTTTCCCCGTATCCGTATTTACCAACCGATGTCTCTCCTTGTTCCTGTTGTCCAATTCTTGCATTAAAATCTCCCATGATGAGCTTGATGTGTTGTTTCCCCTTGGTATGTAGCTGTTTGATTTCTTCATAGAATTCCTCAACCTCCTCGTCGGTATGGCTTGATGTTGGTGCATATGCCTGTACTATCTGAAGTTGGTATCGCTGGGTTAGTTGAACAACGAGCCTCGCTGCTCGATCTGACGTGCTTTCGACTTCAAGAAGGTAGTCTTTAATTCTTTTGTTGATTAAGAAGCCAACACCACTTGTTCTTCCAGTTTCCGTTCCTCTATAATAAAACAAATGTCCACTTTTAAGTTCCACCAACTCTTCACCTTTTCTTCTAACTTCACTGAGTCCTACAATGTCCCATTTGATCTTGTCAAGTTCTTCTTCCAATTCTTGAAGTTTTGCTTCAGAAGCAAGGGATCGTCCATTATACGTTGCCAAGGTCAATAACAAACGGCAGCCTGGGCCATTCCAGTGATTCTTAGCACCCCCTGCTTTCATGCCACGCTGACCGCTGCCTTGATCAGGAGCACTCCAGCACCTGGAGACTAGGGGCCATGGTTTTTGGTGTATTAGCATATTGGAGGAATTAGCCATCATTTCACCACGCTGGCTAGACGGGTTGGTGAATTAGCCCTCCCCTTCCGCCTTTCTATCCGTGCAGCAAATATTAATTTGCCTCATAAATAGAAAGCCCAGCCTGCACCACTTGAAGGCGGGGTAGGACACTAGGTTACTGGCCTGGCCGGTTCCACACATCGTCACATACGTTCAGCGTGTGGGTCTCCTTCCAGTTAGATACCAGCAACCCTTTTGCAGGCCATATAATATAAAATAATAAATATAACTAGCATATAATTTCTAGTCGATTTTTACGTATCTGTTTTTAACCGTATATAAACAAATAAATGGATCACATAGGAAACGTATTCTTTATTAGATATTGTCGGCTGCGGGATTCTTTAGTGGGAAAGAAAATAGTGATTTTTTTTTTTATGGTTGGAACTCAGATGGCTAGCTGTCAGCGGAAATTGGTCTTTTAAGCGATTTCGCGAGAAAAAGATAGAGGCTAAAGCTTGTTGTTTATACGGCTTTATAAAGCTGTCAAAATGTGCTATTTTTGAAGCGTTTGGGGAAGCCAAACTACAAAGGCTATAAATTTAAAAGTTCGGCGTACTTGATGTAAACATCATTTTGATGGGGACCGATGTGAAACCGATAGATCCCATGTCATTTATTTTCACATTTTTAAATTTTTAACTATACTTAGCTCAAAAATGTGTAAATAATAACTTTATTATTCAATATGCCACCCAGTTATAGGCACATTCGGCAATCTTAGGAAGTTAAAAGAATTAATGATACAATTAACTAATAATTACTAATTAATATTTTAAAAATAATAATTAATTAATAATTTAACTTTAGCATAATAGACCTTTAATACAAACGAATGAACCTAGGCAGGATGCAATATGTGAAATTAACGATTACAGTACTACGGATACGATCGCAATGTCAATAGATATTAACCGCAATGTGATAAGTATCTGAAAACAGTAGATGGTAATTATCGCAATAGTGTGAATAATAAATATCACAATACAAGAAGGTAATAGTCGTCATACAGAGATCATAATGGAATTATTGTAATGCAGTGGACAATAAATATCACAATACTGTGAATAATGTATATTGCAATACAAGAAGATAGTAGTCGCAATACAAAGAGATCAAAATGGAATTACTTTAATGCAGTGGACAATAAATATCGCAATACTGCGAATAATAAATATTATAATGCAAGAAGATAACAGAGATCATAATAGAATTATTGTAATGCAGTGTACAATAAATATCGCAATAGTGTGAATAATAAATACAGGTAGGCCTCCTACAACGCGGTAGATACGCTCCTTGAAAATGCCGCTTTGTTGGAAATCGCGTTATAGGAGAAACCAACTTAATACAGAAACGGGGATTCGGTTCTAAAAAGAGAAAACCTGCCTTTTATGGTGTAACGTTTTCATCATTTTTTTAATTTATGTACATAAAAACATTTCATAAAACAAATAAAATTCAACATCATATAAAAACTAAAAAGATTATGATTTCAAGTCAAAATCAAAGAGAAACATAATGTTATGCTCACAAATTTATTCCCCAGCGTCACTTATTATAGTTGTTCGGGAACGTTTGACTTGCCTTATTTCAATATCTGAGCTTGTTTCATCGACAACTTCCACTGCACTTCCAGTAGGTTTAGGTTTTAAAAAATCTATCATTAGAGATTATTTGCTCTTGCTTTGCAAATCTTTATAAATTTCTTGATAGGCAGATAAGCAATTTTGAAGATTTCTTTTAAATATTTCCGCTCTCTCTCCGACAGAGGATCGTTCTCTAAAAAGCAAGATTCCATCTGTTTCGCCATGTCCAAACATTTTTCTATACCTTTCAGAGTGAAGGTTTTGGTTTCTTCATTGAAAAGATCTTCAGAATTATCTTTAATCGGTAATGTTTCGGATATAACTGCCACCAAATCTGCTTCGTTTATTTCATTTTCCGTAACTAATTCTAGAATATCATCAACAGTTCCATCACCTCCTATTGCGTGTTCAAGGCTTACTATGTTATTATATTCACGCTGAATTGGCTCAACAACGTTTTCCTGACTGACCATTTCCGGTAATAAAGCTTTCCAGGAAGCATTTAAGAGTCGATTGGCGTATTTCTTTTAGTGACGAGCCGATAATTTCTACGCAATTTAAAATTGAAAATTGTTTCCAAATTTCACTGACTGTAATATCTGTAGAATCTATTTTCTCCAAAATTAATTCAAATGATTTACGGATATAGTATGATTTAAAAGTCGCTATGATTCCTTGATGTAGGGGTTGCAATAGCGGAGTGGTGTTGCGTGGTAAAAATGCAATCTCAACATTGGAATGATTTAAATCAATTGGATACGAGGGCGCATTATCTGAGATTAGCAAGACTTTGAATGCTAAGTTCTTCTTTTTTAAATAATTTTCTACATCCGGAACAAAACAATTATGGAACCAATCCTCAAATAAATGGCCAGTCATCCATGCCTGTTTGTTGGCTCGCCAACACACGGCAAGGTCGTTTTTGTTGCACTGTTTCATCGAGCGTGGATTTAGTGCTCGATGAATGAGCATTGGCTTGGTAATAAAATCACCAGACGCGTTACTACATAGAAGTAGAGTTATGCGATCTTTGGCAACTTTAAAGCCAGGAGCGGTTTTTTCATTTTTTGAAATATAGGTCCTGTTAGGCATTTTTTTCTATGATAATCCTAAAACCGCGTTGTAAAAGTACCGCATTGTAAGAAAATTTCCGCATTTTTCCAACCGTGTTGGAGCGAAAACGCGTTGTAAAGGTACCGCGTTGTAGGAGGCCTACCTGTACATTTTTTGGGGCCTCCTCCTTTCGCGGCGGACCCCGCGAGCCTTTGCCATAATCTTGCCCTCTATAAGAGACACAAAGAGGTACTATAAGAGATACTATAAGAGACCCAAAGAGGTACTATAAGAGATACTATAAGAGATACTATAAGAGACCCAAAGAGGTACTGTAAGAGATACAATAAAGAGATACTATAAAAGACACAAAGAGGTACTATAAGAGACAAAATGAGGCGATACAATAGAGATACTATAAGATATACAATAGAGATACTATAAGATATACAATAAAGAGATACTATAAGATATACACTAAAGAGATACTATAAGATATACAATAAAGAGATACTATGAGATATACAATGAAGAGATACTATAAGAGATAATATAAGAATCTGAGTGTGATGGATTAATTGTTCGCAAACGTTTTAGAATTACGACCCAGGTTTTCGGACGAAAATGTTATTGAACATCCTAGCTGTTTTAGATTTGAAAAAAAGGGCGAGTTCGCGAACATTTTTCTAAAACTTGTAGTTTTCTAAAACAAAGTCGTAAATAGCTAATTTATCGTATTGCATTTTCCGTTTTTTAATACAAAACAGTATATACAGTAGAACCTGCCTAAAGTGGCCACCTTTGGGACTGGACTGCAATGGTCACCATAGACAGGTGATCACTGTACACGACAGACTTTGGTATAAGCATACGCTGTAACGCTACGAGTTCTCCCTTATAAAAGGGGTCACCTTATTCAGGTGGCCAATTTACTAAGGAGGTCACTTTACTAGGTTGCACTGTATACGTTCTATAGTAGGGGTCGGTAACCTTTTAAGGGTGTTGTGATAAAGTAATACTGCAATCTCCTTCCGCGTGCCAACCCACACTCACCCAAATTGTGAAAATTTAGTTTACCATCTTACCTGTTAATGAAAATTAATAGATTACTTAATTAAGAGAATAAAAATTAGAAGAAGATGCAAATTAAAAATCTTCAATGTTATTGAATATTAGAACGTTGAAAATGTATTCAATAACATTGACGATTTTTTGTTTGCAGTTTTGTCATTGGTGTGGTGAATAAAGAATAACATTCGAATTTAAGCGGAATAGAAAAAGAACGTGCGTACGCATCAAAACTCGAGTGAATACTAATAAATAAAAGGAGAAGAAGCTCTCTCTGGCATTTCGTGCCTTTCGGGTTACCATGACAACTAAAATTGAAAAGTAAAGAATTAAACACAATTGACATTTCTTCATGTAGCTATTATTGATTCCACCAGAATATAGTGGCAACAAACATTTTTCATTGGTTTTAACACAAATGATTGTATTATTAATATTATCATAATAAAGTGGCAACAACATCCTACCTTTATGAAAATGTCCTGCAAAAAAATAACGAAAAAATGTGACGCTTTTTTTCTAATTGGGTTAATAATTGGTCAATTTAAATAATAAAAAACTTTTTGCCAGGAAGGAGATTCTTTACAATAGGTTTTATTGTAAAATCGCTCCGTGTGCCATCCAAAAGCAGAAAATTAGTATTAAGCTAATTGATTAATCTTATTAATTATACGATTTGCGGTTAAGAAACATTGTATGTATTTAATAGTATTTATTAAGAGTAAGTATAATTTCTTTCACGTCATAGCATATTTACGATGTTGCTTTGCATGGAGAAAAGGCATTACAGCAAAATATCTGTTGTCCAAATCGGGACCGATTTTATGCCGGGAGATCGAAATCTTTGGATAATTTCAATTATCTCTGTTTTGGTGCATTTTTAAATGCAGAAAGAGAAGTCTAATTACATCACTAATTGTGTAAACACGTGCTTTTATAATGCGTATACATTTAGCAAGGACCGTTTTTACCATTAGGTGACCGCCTAGGGCGGCAAAATGGCGTAAAAGTATCAATTTTAAATCAAACAAAGAAAAAATTGAACAAATGAGGAGAAAAAATGAAAAAGAAGAAAAATTAAAACATCGAATTGTTTTCAAAAGCATACGGGACAATTACTTAATAAGTCTTTACTTTGACGAATGTAAAAATGTTTGATGTGTTTCATTGTTTAATTTTACACACAAGTTCTTTCATATCTAATACATTTAAGCCTTCTAGCTCTGATAATACAACGTTGTGTTTTGAAATATTACTCCTTTAATATTTCAGTTTTCAAAAATATAAAATGTTGAAATTAAACGATTATAACATGTAGCAATTGTTTTACTATTCACAATACCCTAATGTTACAAAATAACTAACGTAAATATAAAATATAAATATAATTAACATACCTACTCAACATACTCAACATACTTAACGGGTTTAATTATTAAAAATATAATAGAAGATTTACATTGTTCTACCGCTGGGTGTTGGTGGTGGTAGAGAGGGGGATATAGGGGGAAAGAGTGATGGTAATAAAAGGCTGGGGGCGGCATTTTTCAGCTCACGCCTGGGGCGGCAAAACACCTAGAAACGGCTCTACATTTAACGAGAAAGGAATATTTTGAAAATAAATACATTTCCTTTATTGTAACATTGAAATTATTTATTTACAATATATCGTAGACTCAAATCAACTTGCATTGCATCTCATATAGGTAGTAGCTTGCACAAAATGTTCGTGAGTGGGGGTTACAGAGGTACAATTCCATATATTCTTATATATACAAAATCTGTATATATACAAAATTGCGTCACGAGTGGGGGTAATGGGGTTATGACCCTATCGACTGTCTGCCGCCGTGCATAGAGGTTTAAAATGAAGTTTTTCTTCCGGCAATTTAGACGGGAATGCTGCTACAAAAAGAACAAAGCTACAAAAATGGATGTCGGATAACGAAATGTTTTGGATTAACAGAGGCTCTTCTGTATTTCGAAGATAGGAAAAAACTGAACCCCCCCATTGTTTACTTCTACCACATTTTGCTTCCTTTATGACGTCATTTGCGGGATGCTTCCCGCTGTATAATTCAACACATTGTGAGACTTTGTCTCCTAGGACTTAATTCGAGATTGTGTATCGTCGTCTCCACAAACGTTAAGTAAACGACCGAACAATGTTTGAGAATCGTATACTTTCAAAAGACGCAGTTGTAGAAATGAGAGTTCTGAGAAGTTTTAGCATAAGTAAAGCGGTGGGGTGGGGGGGGGCGATAACCCCCCCTACCAGAAAGGCCGAGGAATGCGAACTATGCCGCTTTTAATTTGCATTCAGCATGGAATCCAAGGCAGTGTGGAATGTCTCAGGAAAATAAAAACGTTTTACTAATACAGCAGAGACTTCCCTACGAATAAGTATTTTACTTTTAAATATTTATTTATTTTTTAAAACTCATATACCGGTTTAAAGATCATACTTTGTCGTGTCTGATACTGGGTACGAAAGACCATTACCGAAACCTTGTTACCTGTCAACGTGGTAAGCTAACGTGGTTATCCTGAATTTTTAAATTCATTTTCATTGGTCGACGTCACTGTTTGTAATGTATTTAAAACTGAGATTTATTTATTTATTTATACATGCTATACAAATCACTAAAACAAGCGCATACATCTTAATTAATATTTTCGTATGTCCGTGTCCTGAACAAAACCAGATCGGGACGCGATCACAAAAAACAAAAGAAAAACATCCGCTAGGTCAAAGCGACTAGCTTTAGTCAAAGCTAGGTCCCATAACTCCTCCTCCCCAAATTCTTCAATTAATTTTCTTTTTAAAACTCCCTTAAATTCCCTAAAATATTTTATTATTTCGATGCGTTCATTTAGTCCAGTCCAGAATTTAGGGCCCCTATATTCAATACTAATTTTTTGTCTTTTTTGTTCTAATTTTCTCCACACAGAGATCTCTCCTTTCCCTTAATTGAGCTCCCATATTCGTCTCATATCTGATTACTATGTTTATTATATCACTGTATTTAGAATTATTTAATTGTTTTCGATGTTTTCAATGCATTACTTGTGGTGTTTTCAATGCATTACTTGTGATACTTTCAATGCATTACTTGTGATGTTTTCAATGCATTACTTGTGTTATTTTCAATACATTGCATTGTATCTTATGTTTAGAACTGTATCTTATCTCTAAGTATAATATACTACGCAATATACGTATATATAAAAAAATCGCTTATACATTTGGAAAACATTTATGGAATCCTCGACTTCCGATATGTGAAGGTCCTACTATACTTAATGTTGTATTTCCAATGTTTTATTTTTTTTCAGTGTTATATTTCACGATAAAACACAGCGTTAAATGCACTTTTAATTGGATGTTACGGCACTACATTATGATTGGAATCAATTGCTCGTAGACTCCTCCCACGTCTTATTAACGTCGTATGAAGAACAGCCTGATAAACTTTAAATGGTCACAAGTGACTTAATTGACAGCTACTTTGACCAATGAAATGTCGTCAATTTTCAACTAACAGTGTCTAAACGAATAGGAAAAAAAAAAAGGTGAAAAGAAAACAAAGAAAAAAATGCTGGTCAGGATTGATGGCCACGTGACTTCTAAGATAACTTGTGAACAGCTGAAATAATATATTTATTACCTTCTTTTCTTTTCTGATTTTTTCACATTAATCGCTATGGTGGCGAGTTCTAACATTTATTCACTTTAACTACATACTTGAGGATTAGAGTAGGTAAGAGTATTGGACCCCAATACTTTTGGGGGGCTACGCTTCCCCCCCCCCAAAAAAAGGAACGTTTATTCTGTGTAAAACGACGTTTCTAAAAAGTGTTCATTCATGAACTGAGTGAGCGTCACTAAATACTTTAACTCGCTATTAATGACATGGAAATTTCAAGGTATAGATAAAAAGAAATTTCGGAGAAAATAAAAATTTCGCGAAATTTCTTTTTCTTGAGAAAAAGAAGTTTCGGGAAATTTATTCGCAAGCTTTATTCGTGGGCTTAAGGTAATTACAAAAATATGGGTGAGAGAAAGCGAGGGAGAGAGGGAGAGAGGGAGAGGAGGGTGATAGAGAGTAATATAAAAGAAAGACGAGCGAAAATAGCCTTATAAAATCGTTGACGTGCTTTTTAAGTGGTGGGTAGTTTTCTTGCCGAATTTTCGAATTTCACACGAAGTCAAGAGAAAAATAAGGATGTTAATCGAATAGCTGGTTTTTTGCCGTGTAAGAGTGATTTCATTTTGTAAGTTACGCAAGCTAAATCGTTGTTGAGGTGGATTTGTATACGTCACTTTAAAAAATTGAAATGGACATGAAGAACTGTATGGAGCAAAGCAACTCCAAACGGGGAGTGACTATCGATATTATCAATTTTTAATGTAGCATTGCGCAATATATTCACATGGTAAAAACACGTTATTTAGCATATAATTACGATATCAGTCACATTTGACGCATTTCAAGCAAACAAATGCTTTTCGTCGGGAAATCACCGTTTTATACGACTTAAAAACATCTTGCCGAGCCTTTCTGTTCTTTTTACGCAAAGACATAACGAAATTTTTTCCGAGTGCAATTGAAACGAACTTGTAAAATTGAATGTGAATTTAACAAACTTGTAAAAGTTCAGTTAAATTGAAAATAAATTAGCGTTTAAAATGTTATCAGCTCGTAAACTTCGAAAAAGATATTTGTCGCCAATTTGGCTTCGTTAAATAGAGCACGGATCGACAGCATACGTCACACGTGCCACTCTGGCGGATCCAAGAGGGGGCGATGGGGCCACCCCCTTTGAGCCCCGGGATTATATCATGGAAAATGAAAGAAAAAGTACCGGACACGGTTAAAAATAGGAAATCGAAAATTTTCAAATATTCAAATCGCCCCTCCCACCTTGAAAGATTTCTGGATCCGCCCTTGATTTGCCACACACGATACTTGGAGCGATTTAAAAAAATCCGAGTAGAATTATTAAATTTAAAAAGTGCTTTATTTGTTTTTTCAGGCAAGCTCCGTTTTTGTTTCCACACCTTTTAAGGAGAAATGTTGTTAGATATCTGCGGAAAGGGTGTAGAAACCGTAAATTTACAATCAGACTAACCAACTTTTGCCGAGCTTTCGACTGTAGTTCAACTTTCCGTAGATTGTATGAATCCTGTAACGTTTGTTGATTTTTTATATCGTCCCTTCTTTTAATATTTACATACCTACGCAATCTCCAAGTGGCATATCACCACCAGAACTACATATATCTTTTAATATTATAAGGGCTGTCCCCAAAGGGTACGCGCTGTGTGCGCCGCGTACTCTCAAGAAATTTTGAAAAATACCGAGTACGCAACTTTCAACGAAGTTCAGCTTATTATTATTATTATTATTATTATCATCATCATTTAGTTATTTAAAAACTTGAATGGAAACAAATAAAAAAAATGAGGAAAATCCCCTGAACCCCCCAAGCCACAAAATAATACCCTGAACACGACCAAGAGAGGAGTGAAAAACAGATGGAAGTGGCAAGTGCCATTTTGGGCTTGGACAGACGATAGATGGGCAGCCAAATGCTAGTCAGCGCAGGGCTGTGACATCACCAAGCCCAGTAACCCCGCAATTACAATATTCTTTAATTAAGACAGCACTGCATACTCTCAATTTGTTTTCAGGACAGCCCCAAATATTATATAAATATTTTCATCTCTCTTTTCATCCCAATCCCATGAATTTCACTAATGCACATTGTGTGTTTTAAATCTGTAGAAAGCACTTAATGTCTTTCTCTTTGGCCTCCATGTTGCTTTTTTGCGTACACTACCATCCGCCTTTTTCGCTTGTTTCTCTCCGGAAAATCTTACCATAAATATCCCGTCAAAAATCTTAGCTTCCAAATCCAGCATGATCCTAATACCATCATTTTTCTTATTTTTAAACGTTAATGGGCCGACCGAACCTACATTGTGAAAGCAGTTATTTCAGTTTTTTCTTTTGCTTTGTGTGGGCATATTTCTCCTCCCGAAGCTTACAGAAATGGCAGAGATTTTTCTTTTACGAAATAAAGAAAAAGTAATCCATTTGTGTAATGTATAATATCAAGTACCACTTTTTTTGCTTTAATATTTGAAGAAACTGTTTAATTATTTACGCGTTGAACAAAATGAGTGTAACAAAATGGCCGCGTTGCTGAAAATGAGAAAAAACACATTAAAATCTTTCTTTTTTTCCCAAGAATTTTAAGAACATCACTTGCTTTTCGGTCAATATTCTCGCTGTATCTGATAATTTTAATTAATAAGCTTAATTAGTTTAATTAATTTTAGTTCATGAGTTTGGCTTATTTTAGTTAATTAGCTCGATTTAATTTGGTTAATTAGCTTGATTTAATTTAGTTAATTCGTTTGATTTAATTTAGTTAATTAGCTTGGTTTAATTTATTTAATTAGCTTGGTTTAATTTAGTTCATTGATTTAGTTAATTAATTTTGTTGATTGTATTTGATTGTATTTGGTTAATTAATTTTGTTAATTGGCTTGATTTAATTTAATTGATTACTTTGATTTAATTTAGTTGATTGATTTGATTCAATTATTTTTGTTAATTAGTTTTATTCAATTATTTTTGTTAATTAGTTTTATTCAAATAATTTGGATAATTAATTTGGTTTAGTTAATTAGTTTGATTTACGGAAGGTACCTTATGTAAACCGCCAACCCCTTGTGCTGTTGGCAAAAGTCGCCAAGATGACCAAGAAATATGGCATTCTTTGCCCTATAGGAAGCATGGGTTTAATTCTCAATGTACTACAAGGTGGTGGACGCTTGTCTGCGGCTTCGTAGTCCCGAGTTTAATTCCCATGGTAGATTGAGCTATCCCTTTCCTTAAGCTGTAGATCTCTTTGGTCAGAGGCTAACGACTCTACTCAAGGAAAAAATTGATATCAGTTGTTGCAAAAACTTTGAAAGATAACTCAAGGTTCTACATGGACTGGTGAAGTGCCTATGTTTAACGTTGAAAACATTTTTACTTCGCTTGAATCCATAAAGTTCGTTAATTAATTAATTTTTTGTAAGAACTTCCCCATGTTTTTATCTTGAATTTCTTACCGAAATTGGCAAATGGGGGATATGTCTAATATATATGCCTCTTACCGCGAAACTTGACCTTTTTTTCCCCATATTTGAGCGTATAATTTTAATTGTTTGAAATTTAATTGATTTTTTAAGGCGCAAGAGCAGGACTTGGCGCAGTATAGCCCAGATGCTCTTGCGCCATAAAAAAGCCAAACAAACAAGCAAGGGCAGGAAATATTCTGTGCGCAGTGATTATTTGAAAAAGATAATAAATAATACATAAAATGCATAATTTGTTTTTAAATTCATGGAAACTTATGGACATTTCGTTAAGATGTGTAGGCAAGAGTGTTTCCTTTCTTCCAGAGCGTATGACAAGAAGACTAAGTTAAGTAAGAGCTTATGACAAACAAGAATATATTAAGAGTTTATGACAAATATATTCAGCAAGAGCTTATAGCGACAAGAATATATTAAACAAAAACTTATGACGACAAGAATACATTAAGAAAGAGTTTATGACGACAAGAATAAATTACGAAAAAGTTTATGACGAATATATTAAGCAAGAGCTTATGGCGACAAAAGGATATATTAAACGAAAACCTACGCCGACAAGAATATATTAAACAAGAGCTTATGACGAAAAGAATATAAAAAATAAGAGCTCGTGATAACAAGAATATATTAAGCAAGAGTTTATGACGATAGTATTATAGAAAATGTATTTTAGAACATTTGTAACAATAGATTACATCAATTGCGATGCAGTTAGATTTTTCTACCATGTTTTAAAATTGTAAATAACATTATAACTCTGTAAACTATGGTCGAAGTTACTTTTCCGTTCCGCTGGTGTAAAATG
>QLNU02014802.1:147490355-147506587 GCA_006491805.2 Dysdera silvatica
ACTATACACGACAGACTTTAGTACAGGCATGACTAAGTCCCTACCTGTTCCTTCTTATAAAAAGTGGTCACTTTATTCAGGTGGTCGATTTACCAAGGTGGTCACTTTACAAAGGTGGTCACTTTACCAGGTTCCACTGTATATATATTAACAAGAAAGGTGATGCAGCGTCTGGATCTACTGTTTTCCGAGGAATTCGAACCTTTAATGTGAAGAGACCCAAATCCCCGACTTCAAAGGAAAGAAGGACTGAACCAGTCTTTCACTTACGTTTCAGAAATGAATTTTCCCACTCAGTACTCCAGTATAGATACTCTCTACTCCACTATGGATATTTTATAATTCACTATGAATACTCTCTACTCCACTATGTATATTCTCTAATCCACTATGAATACTCTCTACTCCACTATAGATATTCTCTAATCCACTATAAATACTCTCTACTCCACTAT
Source organism: Dysdera silvatica (assembly GCA_006491805.2). NCBI lineage: Eukaryota > Metazoa > Arthropoda > Arachnida > Araneae > Dysderidae > Dysdera > Dysdera silvatica. The sequence continues at coordinate 147,490,811 of QLNU02014802.1, forward strand.
AGATACTTTCTGCTCCACTATGGATATTCTCTAATCCGCTATAAATACTCTCTACTCCACTATGGATACTCTCTACTCCACTAGGATAAAGCTTGCTTTTTCATGACACAGTGTTTCCTGAAGAAGGAAGAGAGCGAAGTATTTAGCCATCACTTCATTATACATATTTACAAGCTATACCATGACTTCATTTAACCTTCAACTTACCACACAGCAAAAGCTGATTCACGGCGCCGCAGACCCCCCCAAGAATAACAAATATATCCTTTTTTAGGTCCCTACATTTTAACATTTTTTTTCATGCTTCCCCCCCCTCTCCCCGAAACTATTTATCAAGTCCGCCCCTGACACGAAAAGGTATTCTGTATTCCATTATAAATTTCGATATAGGTGCATTCTTTTTGTTGTTTTTTGCATTAAAAATAAATGCACGAATAAAATTGATTATTAAAATAGAAGACACTTCTTTATAGATAAACGCAGGGGCGGACTGTGTCCTCCCAAAGGGTGAATATCTTGGATTTTCGGAGGGCGCAATGGCTCAGTCCAGTTACTAGATATACGAGTTCGTATATTTGAGGAGTTAGCGCAGTATGACCACAGATGTCCTTGCGCCATTAAAATGCAATCAGCCGTCGTATATTTGACGATGTATTGTTCTCCACATGGGTGACCTCACATCTGAGAGCGGAGGTGGGGGGGGGAGGATAATATGGGGAGCGTTGAATGTGACAACATGGAGCACCATACCGCTTCGGGGGGACGCGTGAAGGGTATTTATACGCACGAAAAAGAACTAACGGTACATATGTTTACATTACATGACTATATCAGAGAAGGAAGGGAGATAGACAGAAAATTTGTTTGGGAATGTAGTCGTTGTAAATCGGATTTGATGTAATTGCATTAATGAAAACAAAAATTTATTTTGCTGAATTTTTTGATCCAGAAAAGAAACTTAAAAAAATATGTTGAACAGTTATTTCGACTTCACTATCACACTGTTAATAAAATAAAAGTTAAAAGGAAAGGTACTAGGTATAAAAAAAAAAAATAAAGATAAGTACAACTCAAGTACACAACAAAATTTCTTGGCGAAGTACAAAATATCTCCAGGGGTAGACTGGGCCACCCATGGCGCCCTCATGGGCGGTAGGACTCGCGCCCTCCGAAAATCCAAGGTATGCGCCCTTTGAGAAGACCGAGTCCGCCCCTGAATACCTTATTGCGTAAGAAGAGAGGTTAGCTATCATTCTAATGGTTTTATAGTAACCACTGTTTTTTCCATATGTTGTTATACGTCCAGCGCTATAGACTACAGCTACTAGAAAGACCTGGGCCTCCTGGCAATAGTTTCCTTCCTTCAGTTTCAGTTTCGTTATAAGCGGGTTTGTCTTATTTTACAATGGAAATATGTTGAGGAGAATAAAATATTCGTGAATATGTTGAAAAGCTCAGATCCAGAAAGCTTGATTAATAACTGTGTAGCAATGGTCAGTAACCAAGCTTCATGTTTTTAAACATGGGAGTATTCATTAATGATCCGGAATTATCAAGCATCAAAATATTTCAAAATGTTTGTTAAAATCAGCACAAGTTAATTTAATGATGATGACCTGAACGAAATACAACATACTACGCGATTTCATTAATCCAATGATTGATAATTGCTTTAAAATTAATTTTATATTTCGCAACATGCGACATCGTTTGCGCAAGTATACTAACAGACCCTACATTAATACCATAATTAATTATTAATGCTTTTGGTAATTTAACGTATGAACTTTAAAATAAAATTGCGAAAGTATTTATGAGTAAATTCATTGTGGCCGGGCCTCGTCTTATTTAAAAATAAATAAATAAATAAATAGCGGGTCGCGGTCACACAAAGGTTACGAACCATTTCTTTTGATCAATATACAGATAGATCGTTGCCATATATAGCAAGAGAAAAACATCGTTCGAAAATTAAAATTCCACGGAAAGTTCAAAATTCACGGAAGCAGATTGTATGGTGTATCTTATTCAAATGACATCAGAGGTGTTGACATGTGGAGAATCCAGCAAAGGAAATCACAAATCTTGTGAATTTTTATTTTTGAAAAAAGATTTAAAAGAAAAGAAAGACCATAAAATATAACAGGATGTAGCAGCACAGGATGTGTAAATTAATCTTTTTCAAAACTTCGTTAAAAATAGCATCCTATTAAGGAATACAAGATGCGAATACATCTTCTCGGGCACTAAAATACGTCTATTATTTTTCTAACAAGAATTGCGAAGAGGTATATGTCGTTCAAAATTCCTATTAGATATAAATTTGCGTTTTAAATCATATCTGATGTGATCTGGCTGGAGAGGGCTGTTTTTAAAGATCTTTTCGTGTGCTTTTACAGCCTGCCAGAATTGCCCGTAATTTCCCGGCGTCTCCGCTTCCTCATAACGACGGCGCTACTATTTCAATTTAATGACCATTTTATAGATTTACGACAGACGATGAGAATAGTGATTGCGGAGTGAGGTAGTTTATTAGATGGAACATACCAACTTTTTTTAGAGCTTGTTGCCAGTTTTGGTAGAATAAATATGAAATAAAAACCGAGGGAAAGAACAGGAAAGAATTTAAACAAGAATAAAAAGCAAAAATTGAAACAGTCGTGAAAACAAGAATTTAATGTAGTCACGATATAAAATGTTTTTCTGTGGAGTTTTTAATTTATTTAAATAGTATTTCTACAAAACAGTCGGCTCTGCGATGGCGCAGTTGCCAATTGTTCGCCCGGCATGCCTTTGATCCGCGAGTTAATTCGCGAAGCCTTAAGAGGTTCGGATCTCTCGGAAAAGTGTAGGTCCCTGCCCTATGATGACGTAGTGGCGGCGCATTCGACTATCCTGCCATGAACATGGACTCGACTCCCAATGTTACCGTGAAACGTGTGCCGCTTTTCTACCTTTTGACAGCAAAGTCTTTTTTCTGGTTCCTTTGACCGCAGAGTCTTTTTTCTGGTTCCTTTGACCGCAGAGTCTTTTTTCTAATTCCTTTGACAGCAGAATCTTTTTTTCTGGTTCCTTCGACAACAGAGACAGTCAAGATCTACAGTTTTCTGGATTCCGGATCCTTTGGGAAAACATTAGGTCCCTGCGCCGTATGACCTTTACTGTTCTTATTCAGTAAAAATATAAACTGAACAAATAAGGTAGTCCTTTTTTTTTTTCCCCTCGCGCCTAAGCTGACATTAGAACTTTTTTTTTCATAAAGAAAAAAAGGAGACGCCGTCCTGGACTGGAATCGAACCGAAGACACTGGAGGATCCAGCGAGGGGTGGAGGGGGCGATTGCCCCCCCCTAGGGTTAAATAAGAAAAAAAATTAAAGACGATGAAGAATATTTTATGTGTTGTTTGTTAAGACTGTAATAAATAAAAGTCTTACACCAAAGTCTCCAAGTCTTGGAGAAATGCGATCCAGACGTTTTTCCACGAATCTACAAGCTATTCGCCTTTCAAACTGCATTTTCAGTAAGTATTGCTTCAGCAAAACGTAGTTTTTTATCGTTGAAGCGCCGTCAAACTTGGCTTCGAACGCGGATGACAGAAGAGACTTTTAATACACACCCACAGAGACATTCATATTGATGTAAATAAAGTGATTGACAAATTTTCAAAGAAACCAAGATGGCTCGACTTTGCACTATAAACTTCAAGTTTTTTAAAAAGTTGCTTGTTATAAAAAAAGTAAAATAATTACGATGTTTTTGTAGTTTAAATTTAAACTTGTTCTATTAATTACATTGTAAATTATCGTTTTTGGTTATTGTATATGTCTCCTTTACTAGGTTATCCTTCTGTCATACTTGACTATAATCTACCCTAAACCATATAGTTTAATTAAAGAAAAGCCCAGCTTTAATTCATTGTCGTAAATTAAATATTTTGGTGAGTATAAAGCAGGGTTGTCCAACCTTTTTGGGTAGCGGGCCACTTAAAGAATTTTCACGGATCTCGCGGGTCAGCAGTTTCTTAAAAAAAAAAATTGAAAAAAAATAACTTACACTGAACAGCCTCCCTTTAGAGTTTCTTCCAGTTATTTGTTTGTGCTCTTGCGATATATAAAGGGGTCACCTCTGCTGTCCCCAAAATTTTTCCATATTTCTGAAAAAAATCTAAATTTTTTGTTTGGGAATTTTTTTTTATTCAAACAGTTGTAGGCGGGCCGTATGTTGGACAACCCTGGTATAAAGGAAGGCTAGTAATATAACAACATTTACCTAAACTATTTAACAGTCCAAAACTAAAAATTTTCCTGGTGAGGGCCCCGAAACCGCCCTCTCCGTAATAACATCCTGGATCCGCCCTTAACCGAAGAATCAATTCTTCGGCGAAGACCCTTCGTATGAACCAGAGTGCCGTAACCATCTCGGCCACCAAGACACAGGAACGCTGCTCTTTTTCCTCCGCAGTTAAAGTTTGTGAGATATTATTACCCTTCTCAGAATTAACGAAATTGACAACTGGTTGACACACGAATCCATCGGGTTATATCATGCTATTAGCGGGGACATTCAACCCGCTAATGCTTTAGGGTTTTTCTATCTGTCTGTACGCAAAAAGAGTAAGGTAAAGGTCTTCCGTAAATGCAATAATGATGGTTATTGTTAACGTTGAAAACCTACCGAGTTACTTGAGAATTAGAGAGTGACGAATTAGAGAGTTGCGAATTAGAGAATTGCGAATTAATGTTAATTGAAACTCGCTAAATTTAAATATCGACCTTAGGCGATTTTCTTTCACTTGCTTGTCTAGTTTAAGATTAGGCGTGGATGTCGAAAAGTTTTAGCCGTAAACTGGATTTGCATATGCTTTTCATATTAATTTAAAAGGATTGTCAATTTTAAAATTCTAACTGTAGAATCGTCGTATAGCAACGGTACAAAGCACCAATCTGCAAGGTGTAATCCATGCCAAGGGTCGACGTCGACTACGGGCGCCATCTTATGGATTTGTGTGTTAAACCATCCATGGTCAATTGATAAACACTTCCATTGTAATCGTGCTGACCCTAGAAGAACAATACAATATTTAGTTTTTTAATAAACGGATCAAAAGGTTCTAGTTTGAGCTAAAAACGTGGATGTGTCAGAATTTACTTTCGTTAAAGAATTGGTTCTCAAACTGGGATTTCCTCGGAAGAGCAGGAGGACGGATGCGAGATACTTTCAAATCATGTTATAGAGCAGCGATTCTGTAACTTTCCAAGATCACTGAACCCCCACTTCAGAGTTCACTCACCCTCGCGGACCCCCAAGAATTAACTCAAAGTTTAAAGCCCAGAATTTGCATCGCACATATTTATTTCTAGTGTTTCATCACTAATTTTCACCATTTGGGGAAGGAATTTTTCGTTCCCTCGTAATTTATTTTTAGCATTAAAGAGTAAATGCTCGTGTCTTAGTACTTTTCCGAACTTTTGTGGGGCACTGGGAGGATCTCGCGAAACCCTTGGGGTCCGCAGACCACAGTTGAGGGGTCCGCAGACCAAAATTGAAGAACCACTGTTATAAAGGAAGCAATAATGAACTCTCCAAAAAAAGGTTCTGAAACTTTTCTGCAGGTGGTTTTTTTTTTTTTTTTTTTTTAAATAAAATTATGTTTTTTCACTAATGGCAATCCAATAAGAAATACAGTCAGGGTAATTGAGTAAAGCAGGAAAATTTAAATAGATGTGTTGTATTTGAAATATTTTTAAAATATGCGGATTATTCAGTAGATTAAGCACTGTCACAATGTAGTCAAATATTTTTAAAAGCTGTCTTCAGAGGAAATTTTATATTCAGGCTTCATTAGACTTCTGGTCAACAACCCAAGGGGTACAATCTATAAAAAAAAGTTGGAAAATCGCAAATTATCTGCCTTAAAGGATGGTATAGTATTTTAAATAATATGGAAAAATAAGCAATCGCTGATCATTTAATTCATAAATTACTTTTCCCACCTTTCTATGGACAGAACTGTTTCCTTCCGTCACAAGATTCGCCTGGTAACTTATTTCTGGACACCAGCAGTTATATCAATACGCTCTTTATCTTGTGCAACAAATGATAAGAGATTACATTGCCTCCATATCTTTCTTTCGCCTTTTCCTCTGATTTATTAAGCCAATACAAAGAGATAACATCTTACACAAAGGGCCCTTATGAGAGTTCTTTTTCTTTTTCATCAGCAGGAGCAAACAACTAAGGAAGGTTTTTGTTGATAGTAGTTTCTCCCTTAACGATTGTTGCTCATATACAGTAGAACCTGTCTAAAGTGACCACTTTTGGGACTGGACTGCAATGGTCATCACAGACAGGTGGCCACCATACACAACAGACTTTGGTATAAGCATGACTCAGTTCCCACCTGTTTTCTCTTATAAAAAGTGGTCACCCTGTTCAGGTGGTCAGTTTACCTAGGTCCCGTCGGTAAAAAAAGTGGGGTCGTTAATCAGAAATACATTATCATCGTGAAGCATTTGTCGGGACTTCAAAATACGGCCGCTAAACGGAGAGAATAGTAATTAGAAAGTTGTTAGTGAGAGAAAACACTGTATGCGACTTCAATCTTTCTCCGTTTCTAACCTTTCGTGGAACTGGTACTCTCTATCAAGTATAGCAAACGCAAGTACAACTTTTTCACGTTTCAACTTTATATGATCTTATTCATTTTCATTACCATGTATTGATACTTTCTTCAGATATTCCCAAATACCGTTGCTGAAACTTATTATATTTTTTTAATCGTGTATAGGAGAGGTTTTTCCGCAGACAGTTTGTTTTTTTCCAAGCGTAATCGGCTCTTATGGTCATCGTATAGCTTTTTCAAGTTCTCCTTTGATTAGATTTATTTGTAGCTCCTTTTCTTTGAAGCAGAAACAAATCTTTTCCCGTTTATTTCTTCAAGCTGCTCTTTTCCAGCCATCGCCATGTTTGCTCAGCCTTGGCTTTTGCTTGAGTATTCTTGACGTATTTGCCACGAAAATGTTTATTTTGCCATTCTTCCTCTTCTTTTCCTTCTGTCAAGAAGTGCTCTTTTGCGTATGAACTTTCCCAGTGTCTTTGTCTTTTGGTAGTTCATCTCTTCTGACTTCTTTCAGCAATTCTTCTAGACTTTCGTCGGTGCGTTGGAGCCCTTTCTGTGCCCATCAAAATTACTTGCGTGAAAGTAATTACATTTATACGGACAGTAATTGCTTGCACGCAAAGCTCCATAAATCTCAGCGAGTCGTACTCTCCAGACATGAACGTCACTCATGCATCTCAAATGGAAAACTTTAAAACCTAGTTTGAAAAGAAGACTTCCCATTCGCTAAGTGCAAAAATTCTGTTCACCAATGGCAACCGGATTTGTGGTGCCCTACTTAGACGGATAGTAATTCCTCATATGGACAACATTGCTTACACGAGCAGTAATTACTTGTGCAGACAGTAATCGCTTATACGTACAGCAATTACTTCTGTGGTCAACATTAACTTACAGGGATGTTATTACTTTAATGGACAATAATTACGAGGATAACGTTATTACTTACATGAACAGCGGTGTTTTCATAGGTAGTAATTACATCAGCAGTAATTACATGGGCAGCGTTACTGATATGGACAATGGGCTTGTCTAGTCGTCTTTAAATACTGTAAATAAGATGTCCACTTGAAACTTATTGAAATTTTTAAAGAAAGGAATTTTGATAATTTGATGATTGAAGTTTAAGATGAAGGAATTTTGGTCGTGGTTATTAAAGGATCATCAATAGATATATCGTTTTCCCAAATCTCTTACAATTATTACACTGCTACAAGTATTCCGCAAAGACGTTAATTTCCCCGAAGACGTCACAAGCATCAACAAACATACCAAAAGTGTTTTGGATGTCTGCAAATCGCGCACCTGCTTGTAATGATTGAATAACACTTATGTTGCGGTTTATAAAATTGCTAGTTCCTGGTCAGTGGCGTAGCTATTGTTGGGGTCCTCAGGCAAGAAATCATTTTAGCCCCCTACTTCTATTAAATTAGAGATTCACAAATATAAAATGACGTGAGAGCTCCCAATTTATCAGTGCCCCTAGGTCTTGCTAATTTTACTATATGATAACTATACCCATGTGTTAAAGTTAACGAAATATTCGGATTAATACGGTTTACGTTTTCACACGTTTTAATACTTGCACTGTGTCGACATGGCTTATTCTAACAAAATATTTTAAACAATCGACCATCCAACGAAACTGGAGAAATTTTGCAATAAGGAAATGATTCCCAGTTGTGAAGAGGCTCAAGCACATGCGGGGGGCGGACTGGGTCCTCTCAAAGAGCGCATACCTTGGATTTTCGGGGAGGGCGCGAGATCGCTCATCCTATTGCCCATGAGGGCGCACCGTCCTCGGGGGCGCAGTTTGTCCCTAGGCACATGATGCATGACTAACGTCTGATTGCAATGGTTTCGGACATTAAATGTACTACTATGCTTGTTTGTTTTTTGGTTTTACGGCTCAAAGACTACAGTGGTCATGCTGCGCCGGGACCTACTGTTTTCCGAGGAATCCGAACCTCTTAAGGCCTAGGGAACCAAACCCCGGACTACAGTGAGCAGTGCGATCTTTATGAGATCTCTGAGTAAGCGTTCTTTTTGCACTGCTGGGAGTCGAACCCGGATTAGCCGCGCAATAGGAGAACGCGTTACCACACTGCGCCACCGCAAGGCCGTACTACTACTATGCTATTCTACTTCGCTGCCACTGAACTTAATCCTACAAAAGGTTCCCTGGCTCCTACGAAAGGTACACTGACTCCTACAAAAGGTTCAAGAAAAGAAGGTGAGGAGAGTTTGGATAATGAAATCGAACTATAAACTAATGTAATCTCGTATACTGGTAATGGTTTTGGAAAACACCCTTCTTTTTCCAGAGCAGAACGGCAAACCAATATCAACAATAACCATATTTATGAAATATTAGCAAAATGTTGCTGCATCACCTCGTCGTTCTGCCCTCACTCAGAAGACACAACGAAAGCTTGGAGCCAAACAGGAGTAAATTCAAAGAAAGAAAATAAATGTATGAGTCCACAAAATCGTATTTTTAATTTTAAAAAAATACTCTATATAAAAATGCAGAATGAATGCGTACCTTTACAGAATTTTTAACTGTTCAGAATTATTTGGACTTTCGTATTACCCGAGTTGGTTCGAATTAGCAGAATTATTTTGTTGTTAAATAGCAATATATGTGTGACTTAGATTCGGATACAACATTGAGATAATTGCATGGATATCTCAAATGATTCAGGCCTGTTGACCCAACCCCGTCGCCGAAGGAAATGGTTCTCAAATTTAACAAGAATATGAATTAATTATCCAACATTGAGATTAATTTTGTAAGCGCAAACGTTTATCGTAGTCAATGATAATGACGTAACTGAATTAATTACCATCGTGGAAATGAGTAGGTTTAATTTTCTGCCGGCCTGATGGTTTCTACGACTAGAATTGCGAGCTAATTATTGATAATGAAGATGACAAAGGTGATGGTGATCCCATTGAAAATGTTATCTAAATTACCCAAATAAACACACTGTCCAGAATGTGCTTATTTCATTAAATTCATTATTAATTAAGATTTAGAAGCTTATTTATAAACCTTTTGTTAGAGAATATTCTTCTTTATTTAAATAATTAACTTTTGTTATTTTATCGAAACTTACTTAGCACCGGTGTTTGAAAAGAGTGGTCGCGATACATTCAATTTAAGGGATATCATCAATCAATCAATCAATCAATCTATCTATCTATCTATCTATCTATCTATCTATCTATCTATCTATCTATCTATCTATCTATCTATCTATCTATCTATCTATCTATCTGTCTGTCTGTCTATCTATCTATCTATCTATCTATATATATGTGTAATTTATTATATTGCCATATAATTACAGTTGAAACCGCATATATGCAAATGGACACGGCAACAAAATCCTTTGCATATAAGCAGGTTTTGCATATAAGCAGGTTTTACATAAAAGCAGTATTCTCTGAACTATAGCGTGCAAATAATTTGCTCATTAAATTTTTATCGAATTTTATTATTAAATTAGATATTCTTATTTCTAATTTTATAAATCATACACATTATTTATTTCAATATTTATAATGTACAGTACTATTACTCTATTAACAAAAATAACAGGAATGTAATATTTACATAAACACATGCACCGTATTAGTTTAAAATAGTGGACAAATTATAACCATATTCTTTTGTTATTTATATCTTTGTCTTATTGTTTGATTTCAAAGAATTTAAAATCGCCAACTTTTGATCAATACCTAGACAAATACGTAGTTTCTTTTCGTCTGCCATATTCACAATGAATGTAAACTGGAAAGTGCAAAAGAAGAAAGCAAAAAACTTGCAAATAGACTAAGTATTTTGTAAATCAATAAAATACGAGACACGTAATTCACTATGCCAGTTATAAAAACAAATTTTGATAGTGATTCCGAACACGGGCATGTTGTGTATGTCAGTACATGCGATTTATTGCACATGTGACTTGTCTAATGTAATATATAAACATGTCTATACAGATTGTGTGCATTGTATGTCTCCTGTGATAAATAAAATCTATATTATTATCATTATTATTATTAGAAAGCCATAATTAAGTTGGTAAGTGAAACTTTGACAAGGGTTGACAGCGATTTCCAATAGAGAAAGCTAATCTTTAAAAATAAGAATTACCAGCTACACATTTATTGTGGATGAAAACTTGTTCATAAAATTTGTTTGCATATATCCGGTTTAAATTCTATAATAAAGCATTCGTTTGGCTTCAAAAATACTTGCTTGCATGCAGTTCCTGCTATATAAAATTGCAATTAAGCAGGTTTTGATAACATTAAAATGATAGGAAAATATTTGAGGATCGATATTTTATGCACGTATGCGATCTTTGCATATATGCGAGTTGCATATACGCGGTTTCGACTGTATAAAGGGGAAGCAACTTATAGGGGAGAACCGTATTTATTATATGTTAATCCGTAGATTCCATTAAAAATTATACAATGTTTTATTTTATCTCCGTATATTTAAAATTATGAACAAATAATTCCTAAGGGCTTTAAGTTTTAATAAGTTGTTTTAAACATTATGTTGGTTATTAATTATTACTTTTAAATAACGTAGTTTTAAAATGTGAATAGCAAAAATTCGTATTGAACAAATAAAAAAAAACTTGGAAAAATCTGCTAAATAATAATTTATTAAAAAATGAATAAATAAATAAAAAAACAATGCCAAAATGTGATTGGCTGAAGCAAAAGGCATTGAAAATTTTGAAGTAGGGAAAAATTTGACTGAAATAGGGAAAATTTCATTTGAGGGTCGTCACCAATTTTCCCCTTTATGCTAATAAAACGTTGAAAATAAAGCTCGAGGGAGAAAGTTCAACGATTCAATGAATCGACTCTTTCATTTCAACGTTTCTAGATTCATTAAGCGCTCTTCTAAAAGTTAATTAAACTGAGTTTATTACATGAACAATTAATTGGATAAGCTTCAATATATTAACAGCACCTGGGTTATGAAGAATCAAAGTTAATAGAACAATTCTTCCTTTGATAAACGAATAAATTTTCAAGTGAGGAGAAATGATACAACTCAGGCACTTACTGAGATTTTTGAATATTAATTGTGCTCCAAATTTAAATTACATATGTAAGAATGCTGTGTCCTCATAGGATTAATATAATTATTATTATTAATAATATAATTAGTATTGTTAATATTATATTTTTGTTCGGTAATGTTAATCTAAATTTAGATCTCCCGCTTTTTGAAACTGTGGTTGTCGAGGAAATTAATCAGTGATGTTAATTTCAGCACCCATGTTTTATAGCTCAAGCTAGCGTTCTTTGACGCATATGTTACGAACGAGGATGTTGTTGCATCTCCTAGGGTCAGCGCAATTAACACGAAAGTAGTTGACAATTGTGATGACAATCAGTAGCGCTCCTAGACTTTGCGGGGCCCTGGGCTATTTACTTTTGCGGGGCCTTTATATTTTGAAAAGGGGCCTTCCTGGGAGCTTGGGGAGTATGGAATGGGCCTTCAGAGAAAAGGGGGTTTGGGGTCCTCCAACGAAAATTTAAAAAAATAAACTCTTTAAAATAAGTTTGTAAGCTAACCTGGAAATTTCGACGACGGTTTTTCTAATTTCAAGAAATTTTTATGTTCTCTTTCCTGATAAATTATACTAGTGTTCTCGTAGTTTTATAAATGTTAGCGATCGAATTCCGGTGAAATCGCGTTATTATATAAGGAAATAAAATCTTTGAAAATTTTTCTAATACAAAATTATGAAAACTCAATAGACATCGAAAGGTATTGGTCAGCACTTTAAATTACATGCTAATAATTGTTTAACTCCTCCTTTTGGATGGATGGATGGATGAAAGGAATGAAGTACCGGGGTTCGCCGTAACGAGTAAAATTTGTCACTGATCCGATTGCGAAAGAAAAAAAAGGAGAAAGCAAAGAAAATAGAAAGAGAAATAAGTAAATTAGAAAAGTAAAGTGAAAATAAAGATAATAAATAAAGATAAATAGTAGAAATAACGAAAAGGAATATTTGTTTGTTTGTTTGTTTGTTTTAGTACGAGCACGTATCAGTTATTCACGAAAATCTTTGAAATTTGGTATTTTTCAAAGCATAAGAAATATAAAAAATCAAATTCTAAACTTTATATTACAATGACCCTCTGACTCCCCACACACACACATATTTTACGCTTCTTCGCCCCTATGCCCGCTTTTGTGCCAAAATACCCCCGTTCGTTCCTTTGACAGATTTTATTCGATACGAAAAGCTTTTTCGAGAAAGAAATCCAAAATTTCTTGCGTTGAAAGTTTGCCTTTACGTCGGAAATTCCATCCTACGGCAAGATTCTTCGTGTCATAGGTATCTACCTGTAGGAGTGCTGCAGCAGTTCTCCTTAATTTGTGATTGTTTCAGATTTTTAAAGCTACAATATTGGAGGACACTTAAGAAAACCTAAATTGTCGAAAGAGCCGTAAACGTTGTAAATTTTGTGAGGACCAAGATGAAGTAGTTATTCGCCATTTTTGCGTGAGGGTTAAACAAAATGGCAGATGATCGAACAAGTTATCTACAGACATAAACGAAGTGGTCTGCAAACGAACAAGATAGGTTAATGCTTCTTAAAAAGGGAGCAGGCGCATACCTGTCATTTTCTTGCCATTGTATCACGTGATCGTGGTTGCAAATTGTATTTATTGGCGACATTTTAAAAGTTGCGCCAATGTTTACATTCGTCGGATAATCGCGGATTTTTGATTATTTTTATGCCAAAATAGCGATCATTGCTCCAAAACTGAAAACCTTTATCGCCAAGGTAAATGAAACCGGAATTGTACAACAAAATGGCGGTTGATGCGTCGGCCTGGAATTCTAGGAGCTCTAAGATAGGCGCATTGTAGATAATTACGTCATAAAACGGGAATCTCCTGCATAGAACCTCCTGAAAAAAAGAAATAGTTTTTAAGCATTTTTAAATGTTTAGATCGCTAATATTATTTTTTTCTATGAACGGTACAAAATGGCCAAAAAAATCGCAACATTCGAAAGCAATTAAAAGTCAGTAACAACAGTGGTGTAGTCGAGGCCTAGCGGCACTAGGACACTTGTTTTGGAGGCCTAGCGGCGCTAGGGCAATGTTTTAGAAAATCATACATTTTACAAACAAAATTCTGTTCAAGTTGTAAATAAAAAATATGTGGATTCTACAATTCTGTTAAGAAAAAAAAATTCTTAGAGCAATGATCATAAAATAAATCGTGGGTATTTAAACGAAATTACAGCTTGAAACAAGTGTCTTAAACTATATTCCGAAAACAGAATAAGCCACAATACTTTGTTTGACACAACGAGTGCGACAAGGGTGAAAAGGCGGACATTGGAGGAGTTGAGTGGTCAAAAACTTCCCTCCCACTTCGCCAACGCCTTTGGCAACCCTCCCCACTCCCCACTCCCCTGCCCAATTCGTCTTCATCCCCACCGACGCATTTAGGAACGGGAAAGTATAATAGTATAAATTATATAGCTCCCCCTTCCTCCCAAAGGCGATTTAACTCTCTGCTTTCTGGTGGCTGTTTTCAAGCGTGATCCCTACACCCGGGATCGACCAACGTTTGAACTAGAATCGTCCGAAGTTTTATTGCCACTACCCCCATTCTTATCTGAGTTTTTCCATCTCCTCTTCTTTTCAGAATTAGGGGAGGGGAGGAACTAAAAAAGGCGGGAAACATTCAAAACGCTGGAAAACGCTAACGTTTTCCTGTGGTCCCCACATCGTAAACCGTTGCGATCTTTTGGTGACATCAGGGGGAACTAATAATTTGTATTTGAAACAAACGTTATTTTAAATTTACAATGAGGAGATATTAAGTATTATTTTGAAAATAATATTATTAATTGTATAATGTAAATTTATTAGAAATAGGTTTAGTGATCGGAATAATAAAATGTTGGAAATACAATTCAGCAAAATATGAAGATAGAGTGTAGTTTATTGCTAATGCATCTATTATTAAAGTACTTCATGCAATGTAAGTATAGATTTAAAGGTTTTCAAGAACATTTATTTGTATTATACATTCAGCGTCATATCTACCGTTCACAAAACCCCACAATGCGGGGAGTCCAAACAAAAAAATAAAGCGAAGAATTATTTAGCCCTCATAATGCACAGCCGTTATTCAGAGGTTTCTGTTTTCCGAAGGTTTCGTTATTCGAACATTGCAAAAGTAACAGTTGCAGTTTCTGCTTGCTTTTTTTTTTGCTTTGCAGTTGCGTGCAATACTTTAATTAGCGAATAGTTTAAAATGAGTACTATGATCCTGAGTGGGGAAGAGAATAAAATTTTTGTGTATGCATCGATACAAATACAGCATATACCTACCGTTAGAGTTAAAGAATATATGGTTGTAATACGTATCAGTATAATTGCAACGTATATCGGTATAATTTTTTTGATTTCAACGCAAACATTAGACATATTTATAAAAATAAGCAAATCCAAGAAATTCTTCAGTAGATGACATGGCATTTGTAAAGCAGTGGAAGCTCAAACTGAAAAGAAAAAAAAAAGCGTAGAACAAAATCTCTCCCCTCTTATACAGAAAAAGTGCAATTCAGATTTACACGCACCTTATCGAAAATTAGACCGCCTTGAAGTTTAATAAACTGATTTAATTTTCCAGTTACACATCAATATTGGGATGAGTAGCTAGCTAAAAGTGCTAATCCATTTAGCTTATTTTCTCCTACCAAGTTCCTTAAATATGTTTTCGATCTTTTAAATGATGAAAATGTTGTTTCTACCGTTGCAGTAGAAATCGGAATTGTGGCAATAACCTTTAATAACATGTATGCTTTTGGAAAAAGATTAGTCACATTGTATTTATAAGTGCTTCCATTGCGTTAGCAGGTCTGGAAGTAACATCTGTTTTGATCCAATTGTTCCTCCAAACCATTGGCGTACGCAGGGGGGTGTTAATGGGTTTTGTGATCCCCCATTGGAATGAAATTTTGTATATTTAACATATTTAACATAAGAACACGTGAGTTGTCTCTCTGTAACCCCCATAGAGTACATAACCCCCCTTACGAACTTTCTGCATACGCTTGTGCTCCAAACGGTGTATTCGGCTGTTATGA
>QLNU02014802.1:147506687-147517320 GCA_006491805.2 Dysdera silvatica
ACATCCTCCGCAAGCCAATCGGTAGCCTAGTTGGTAAGTTACCGGCCTAGCGCTTCGTGTTTTTGCGTTCGATGCCCGCGAAAATCGGTCTGTGGTTCTCCTTATGAGTGTAAAATATTTCAAAATCGCACCCTCTCACGTTGTCGCTGTGCATCTGTAGCGAGCCACCACGCGCCCCCTTACTTATTATTATATAATAATGATCCAGATCTTAAAAATCAAACGATTTTAAAAGTCCTTCCTTTGAAAGGTCACGTGATACTGTTGGGTACTCTCCCTCTATAACGTTATTATATGAAATTTTCCGACACTGTCTCTTATCAATCAGGCCGGATAATCCGAGTTCCACTGAATGTAAAAATAGTAGTTATAATAATGAAAGCGATAAAGAAGAAATATTTTAGTTCCTATTAGTCTAAAAAACAAATACGTCATGAACCTATTTGAAACCTTCTCACCTTTTGTAGTGGCGCGGTAGTAATGGCTTCAGCTACCATGTGAAGAGTTTGTATTCGACTCCAACAGACGTATCCAGCTCGTGACTTTTTTTTTCTCTCAGCTCCGCAATCCAGAGACTGATTGGGCTAGGCATTCTAGGCATAGGACTAAATTTACTAAGGCAGTGTTTCTCAAACTTTGGTCACTCACGTATCGCTTCAAGCATTCCTTTATTTGTGGCGGATTACGGGGGAGAGAAAATTTCTCCTTCCCCATTAAAAAATATATTGCCTGAAATTAATGTTGCCAATTATGGTTAATAATATTAAGCCCTACTTAGCCACCGTCATATTGATCACCCCCACCCCCTCCTAAGGAAAGACATAACCAAAGTAACCTTCGATTTATGTGACTTATTGGCAGGCTTATATAGGCTACGTATAGAAGAGTTTCGACAGGAGAAATTTACTCGTCCCTTGAAATATAATTTGTAGTTAATTTTAACTTCTTTTATGGTAAATTTTAAGCTTTTTGGGTTTTTTACTTTAAAAAAGCACTAACTTTTGGCAGAAAATCTCTAAAATCTCCGACCATGTTCTTAAAATATGGGTTGGTTGCCAAACCCACCTGAAACAAAATAATTTTTAGAGTAACACTATTTGATAAAGAGTGTCAGCTACGATCGTATTTTGTCAAATTTACAATGAAAATGACATCATTAATTTAATTAAATAATAATAAGCAATGTAGACAGCAAGGGTGTATTCAGAGGATTCAAATCTTTCACGAAACGCCGTAAGATAACGTTTATGACGAGTGATATATTTATGAGACATTTCTTAATCTTACCAGAACATAAATTCTAGCGACGCCTGCAATTTCTAGTTCAATTTTTTTTTTCCTGAAATTTGTTGGTGGTCCCGCGATAACCACTTAACAAGCCACTGCGGACCACTTGACAAGCCGCCGCGTACCATTTGATAAGCCACCGCCTACCATTTGATAAGCCTCTGCGGACAACACTTTGAGAAACTGCCCTAGGAGTTCGAAATCATCGGCAAACTGTAATAAAAAATGCAGATCCTGACACAACTTGACCATGGCTGTTCTTATATTATAAAATGCAGAAGAAGGAAATTTTACCAGGCACTTGCGGATCCAAGGGGGGGCGATCGTCCCCTTGAGCCGGGATTATATCATGGAAAATGAATGAGAAGTACTAGACACTTGGCTAAAATAGTAATAGGAAACAAATCGCCCCCACCACCACCAAAAAGATTTCTGGATCTGCCCTTGGTACTAACGAGGGAACCTCCCAACGTGCCCGACGGGAATTGGAAAGGTAGGTTCGAAAAGTCTCAAAAATTTATTAGACCCATGTCCAAGCTTCTTTCAGAATGGCCATATATTTCAGAGACATGGCCCCACAAAGTCCGAAAACAGCCATATTGCAACTATCAACTATCAAAAGTGTGGCCCGCACACATGTGTCCAACATGACCCTCTGCAGATGACTGAGAGAGCGGAATTTACGCTCGCGCCGACCGTTACGCCGCTTACCTCTCACGCCTTTACACCGTCAAGTCCGATTACAGTGGTGCCGGGCTCGATCAACTTGGAACTGCGCTGACTGGGGACGTATAGTCTTTAGTGACGAGTCCCGTTTCCAACTGTGTCCTGACGACAACCGCAGACGTGTCTGGAGACGTCCAGGGCAGCGTGGGGATCCTGCCCTTACTATCGCACGCCACACATGCCCACAACAGGGCGTTATGGTCTGGGGTGCCATCTCCTTTGATAGCCGGACCCCTTTGGTGGTCATTTCTGGCACACTTACAGCACAGCGGTACGTAGACGACATTCTACGACCGGTTGTGTTACCGTTCCTTTTGCGACACCCTGGACTTACGTTTCAACAAGACAATGCCCGGCCGCACACGGCACGTGTTGCTATGAATTGTCTTCAAGCTTGCCCAACACTTCCTTGGCAAGCTAGGTTTCCTGATCTCTCTCCCATAGAGCACATTTGGGACGCTATGGGAAGGCGATTGCAACCATCCCGGAATGTTGACGATTTAGCCCGACAGTTGGAGACAATTTGGCAAGAAATTCCGCAGGACACCATCCGGGATCTTTATCAGTCTATGCCACGCCGGGTGACAGCTTGCATCCAGGCCAGAGGTGGACCAACGCCTTATTGACTTCCTCCCTTTGTAACGGTCAAACTCTGCAATAAATCATTCAATTATTCTGAAATTTTAATCGTTTCTTTTTCTATGTATGTTCTTCACATCCACCAATTTTTATTGCAATCGGACAACTACTTCTTGGTGCGTCGATTTTTTTGTTATAGAGTGTGTTTTTTATATTACACTGGATTTAATTAGCTTATGCCCAAATTGTTATTTCGATTGCATTTTATTTATTAGTTGTTGTCAGGAAGTAATTTATATATATTCATATATTATGTTATTATTATTTCGTATGGTTTTGGATAACTATACATTGTACATTTTCTGCACTATACATTTTCTATATTATACGTTATACATTTTCAGTACTGTATATGTTGTACATTTTACACGTATATTAGTGTAAGATATTATTACCCTTCACAGGGATAACACAATTGCCAAATAATGGTCAACACAGAAAAGCCTCCGGGGCGAGATTTTTGTGAGTTTTTCGTGGGGGAATTTATTATACAATAATTTTTGCCACCCACGTATATTTAGCTCAAACTAGAGCTTTTTTTATATTTGGAGAAAAAGAGGCGCCGTCCTCATCCTGGATTCGAACCAGGGTCCCCGCGTTGAGCCCGCGGTGTCTTGACCTACTAGACGAATGTAGACAAGAACAAACGCATTTTTCTCCGTATATATGGATGTAAGAACTTTGAATGTACGTCCATATATATATATATATATATATATACGAAGAAAAAGGCGTTTGTTATTGTCCTCGTTCGTCTAGTAGGTCAAGACAACGCGGGGACCCTGGTTCGCATCCAGGATGAGGACGGTGCCTTTTTTTTCTCCAAAAACAAAAAAGTTCTAGTTTGAGCTAAATATACGTGGGTGGCAAAAATTATTGTATAACGTATATTAGTCCACGTTTATACATTATACATTTTATACCAGCATATCTCTATATATTCTTTATTTGTTCCATAATAACTCTGTCGAAGTTACGGAAATTGCTTTGTGGGGATTTTTTTCCATCGTTATGGATCAAAAAATAATTATAGCTTGAGTAAAATAGCGTGGCGTCAAAATTTTCCGCAATTAAGTCCACTTCAACCTCCCTTCTTTAATTAGGGAGTCTCATCTCACTCCTTTTTGTTGATATATACAGGTGCCCTAGGTAAGTATCATTAGGCAATAGGAGACGAATAAGGAGGCCATCTCCCACCGTCAGAGATTCACTTCCAGTATGTGCGTCCAAATGCAGAAGTGTAGATCACCAACTGAGCAAATCCTAACACCAAAAAAATTTATCGACCCATCTGAAATCAATTACACTTTCCCACCACCACTACGCCCCTGTTCTCAATATAACTGTACCAACTATAACTTTCAAGAAAAGAAATAATTTTTTCATCGAAAGTATTATGCAAAGAATCGTAAGAGGGGGTCCATGTTTTTGAGCCGCACTTCCGCCTAACTCCCCTTCCGATATTGGAGCTTAAATTTCTGGCAAGTAATTTATATATCCGCGACGCGAATTAGACGGAGCGTGTTATTGCGATGGGAGAATGACGTCATTTATCACCAGGCCCCCCCAGGGGGGGGGCAGAAGGGGGTAGGCTGCTGACTACTCTTCTCACATATCGCACTTGCTTCAACCCTTTAAGCCCTGAACCAAGTGAGGGACTGGGTGAGTCATACCTCCTATCCGCACCATGTACTTCCTAATAAAGGAGCAACTCAACCCTTTCTTTTAAAATTTTTTAAATTTCAAGCTTTGAGTCAGCAGCATTCAAGAGCCTCTCAGACGGCTGATGGAGCAACGCTCGGCGGAAAATTGGGGACTCAGTTCGCAGGAAAGCCAGTGTGTTAATGCTTAATAACTATTGACATGTAAAGGCACGATTAAAAAACCCCGTGGCTTGAAAGAGATGGGATAGAATTAACAGCGGCGAAACTTTAATTTGATCGAAAGATTATGATTTATATGTCTTACACACATTTTAAAAAGGTTGTATAATTTGATGGATATCGTTGAGATTTATTCACTAACAGCCGTTGCAACATTTAAGTGCGAGATTAAAGAATAACATCTACTTTTAAAATTTAAAAGCTGTTGCTTTCAAATGTTTGCAAAATTTGCAATCAATTGCAAAAAAAAGCAAGAGTGAAAATTTCTTTTATGAAACAATTACAGTTTTATGAATACAACAGTTTTGTACACTGCTCTTTACGTATGAATTTTTGAGATAATCCTTGCATGATTTAGAAATGGTATAGGTGAATAATTTAAAAATAATCTTTACATATTTTAAGAATAATCTTTACATAATTTAAGAATAATCTTTACATAATTTAAGAATAATCTTTAATAATTTAAAAATAATCTTTACATATTTTAAGAATAATCTTTACATAATTTAAGAATAATCTTTACATAATTTAAGAATAATCTTTACATAATTTAAAAATAATCTTTACGTAATTTAAGAATAATCTTTACATAATTTAAGAATAATCTTTACATAATTTAAGAATAATCTTTACATAATTTAAAAATAATCTTTACGTAATTTAAGAATAATCTTTACATAATTTAAGAATAATCTTTGCGTAATTTAAGATCTTTATATAATTTAGAAATAATCTTTACATAATTTAAAAGTAATCTTTACATGATTTAGAAATAATCTTTACATAATTTAAGATCTTTATATAATTTAGAAATAATTTACGTAATTTGGAAATAATCTTTGCATAATATAATTGTTACGTAATTTAAAGATAATCTTTGTGTAATTTGGAAATATTGATTACTGTTAAAAATAATCTGTACGTAACATAGAAATAATCTTTATTCGATTTAGAAATAACTTTTCACCATTTAAAAATATTCGTTCGCCATTTTGAAATAATCTTTATATAATTTAGATATGCAAAGTTATTTACTCCATTCGCGTTGCTAAAATGTGACAGATCTTACTATTACTGTCATCGAAGGGAACGAAATTTTTTCTGAAAAAATAAGCCGTAAGTAATTAAAATAAATAAATAAAATTTCTTTTAACAGTTCATATGAAATTTATGAATATTTGTTCTTACTCGAGAGTTTTATTTCATTGCAATGATCTTAGCGATGAGCTATAGACCAATTGCGAAGTTGTCTCGAACTCGAGAGTTGGCCATGAGATGAGACTTTATTATGCTTAAAAAGTAAAGTGGACCATCAATATGAAAACGTAAGCTCCATTTAAAATTACGCGCAAACAGCCCCCTTCTAGTGATTGAATGCTTCTTTGAATTCGAATTCTCCTTGAAAGATAACGACAACACAACCTTTCAATCAATTCATTCGAATAAAAACCAATCATAAAATACTTATTTATTAGATTCAATAATCAAAAAATGAAGTGAATGATTGCTTTGCCCTTCCAAAAGTTACTTTATTATTTTGAGTTAGTTTTTGCTTGAATAGCATGGCATTCTTTAGGTTTAGGATTGCAGTTATTATTCTGTGCGCTAAGAGCACCCACCCAGGGAGCCGAGGTATAAGATAGTTCCTATAGAAAATTTTCTGTGCTCTCATTTCATCCCATGCAGTTTTAAGATCGACACAAGCCACACATCTACTTGTTTCAAAAGAATTTAATAATTGGAAGAAAATGCCATTGAAGAAGTTCAGCCAACAAAGAACTTTTCTCTATCATAAGGATTCAGTTCACGAAGCCGTTGAGTTTTTTGAAGGTCGCAAAAGGAAAAAAGGCTTCCGTAGATCAAGTAGTGGACAGAGGGCAAGCAAAAGCAAGTTTTGCACAATAGGCTTATTTTTAAACCTATTACCAAAACGGTAATTTTTTATGGAGGACAAGGGCTGGCCATTGTAAAATTTTATAAACAAAATCTACTACTACTTCTAATTATTTAAGTATCTTGCACTGTAGAATTATTAGTAATTTAATAATGATAAATGAACAAAAAGCGTAATTGATGTGTGCCCTGGATAATTTTTTTAACAAAAATTCCTTGCATCATTGCGCCGCCCCCCTCCCGTTGGGAATATTCTGGGGGCGCCACTGATTCGTGAGTATCATAAATATTTTCAACTTCATCTTTAAAACATAAACACAAAATATTATTATACAAAATACGTATATATATAATATATATATTATATTATATTAATTATATTACTTTACTACTTTAACTTGGTCTAATTTAATATACAATTAAGTGTAGTATATTTATGTATATTACATTAGAAAGTACTACATGTCACAATCATACTACAATTTTACTATTGATTATAATAGTTTCTTTAAGCTGCATTAATTATCACTGGAGGACTAATTATTGTTTGTTTTGACTATTAAGTACCTCTTTTCTCTTAATTCCTTTCTGTAAGTAATAGCTCGCTAACTATTCATTTTAATCTTACAACAATTGAGATTGTTCTCAGTATTAATAAAGAGACCCTTCTAAATTACTAAAATATTGTTAAACTAATTATATTCTGGGTTTATACTGTTTTTAGCTAAGTTTTGGTCAATGCTGGTTTATTCAGTATTGATCACAAATCTCAATTATTGTAGTCAGAAAAAGCAAACCAATAACAGGGATTTTGTGCGGTCCCTGATGAAGAACAAAATTCTTGGTATTGTTTAATCTTTTACTCCTCTTCACCTTTTACTACTCCAATTGCATTTTTTATTCTAAGCTGTTTCTACTATTTTAATTTACTTGGTTTGACTACCTAGTGTTATATTACTTTTCTACTTTAACTTTGTCTAAATTAATATATGCTTAAGTGTAGTGTATGTATATTACATTAGAAGGTACTACATGTCACAATCATACTACAATTTTGCTATATATATATATATCATCATATTCAACCATTATCTATCCACTGCTGGATGAAGGTCTCTCCAAATGCTTTCCACACAAGTCTATCCTGAGCAATTCGCTTCCACGTCACCCCAACCTGTTTTCTTATTTCATCCACCCATCTAGTTTGAGGACGTTTTCTAGGTCTTCGGTGGTCTCTTGGAATCCAGTTCAGAATTTCTGTTGTCCATCGTTGATCAGTTCTTCTTGCAATATGCCCAGCCCATCGCCATTTCAGCCCTTTTACTTTAACAATGATGTCCTCTACTCTAGTTTGCTCTCTCACCCAAGTGTTTCTTTTTCGATCTCTCCTAGTTATTCCAAGCATGCACCTCTCCATGCTCCTTTGCGTTGTCTGTAACTTTCGTATTGCTCCAACTGTTAGACTCCATGTCTCTGATCCATAAGAGAGGACTGGCAATACACACTGGTTGAAGACCTTTCTTTTTAGACACAAAGGCAATTTCCCCTTCAGGATAAAACTGTTTCTTCCAAATGCACTCCAGCCAAGTTTAATACGTCTGTTGAGTTCTTTCATAATGTTGCCATCCATTGAAATCAGCTGGCCAAGGTAAATATATGAATCAGCAATTTCTAGCTCAATGTTGTCAACTTGTATTTTTGTTTCCTCTACGAAATTATTGAACATGATCTTAGTTTTTTGTAGGTTCATCTTGAGTCCAACTTCTTTACTTCTAGTTGAGAGCTCCTGTACCATGTCTTGGAGTTCTGATGGGTTCGTTGAAAAAATAACAATGTCATCAGCAAACCGCAAATGATTTAAATATTCACCATTTATTTTTATTCCCCTGTTATTCCAATTTATCTGCTGAAAAATCATCTGTAAAGCTGAAGTAAAAAGTTTTGGAGAAATGGTATCTCCCTGCCTCACACCTTTACCAATTTTGATAGTTTTGGTATCTTTATGTAACCGAAATTTTGCACTTGCATTTTTATACACACGTTTCACCATGTCAATGTACACATCCTCAATGTCTGTTGATCTTAAAGAGTTGATGACTGCTGATGTTTTAATAGAGTCAAAGGCCTTCTCATAGTCAATAAATGCCACACACAATGGAAGTTCATATTCATGTGTTCTTTCAATTAATTCTCTTAATACTTGAATATGGTCCACTGTACTGAATCCACTTCGAAATCCAGCTTGTTCTCTTGGTTGAGCTGCATCTAATTTTTTCTGCAGGCGATGTGTTAGCACTTTTGTGAAGATTTTATAAATAGCAGGTAACAAGCTAATTGGTCGGTAATTTTTCAAATCCTCTTTATCACCTTTTTTATGCAAAAGAATTACTGTTGCAGAATCCCATTGGTTTGGTATGTTACCGCTGTTAAGACATTTGGTAAAGAATTTTGCAAGTATGTCTTCTACATATTCTCCAGCTTCTTTTAGGATATCTAATGTAATACCATCATCACCAGGGGCTCTTCCTTTCTTCATATTTTTTATTGCAAATGAAACTTCTTCTTTTAAGATTTTAGGAGCTGTTCCTTCGACTATTTCAATGTCTTCGTTTAATTCACTGTTACTTTCGTATAGATTTTTGTAGAATTCTTCAACTCTTCTAAGTATTTCTTCCCTATTTCTTGTTACGGTGCCATCCTCTCCTTTTAATGCAATGATGTGTTTCTTCCCAACAGATAAACTTCCTTTAACAACCCTAAGGCTCTTGTTATTTTCAATGGCTTTCCTTACTAGCTCACAGTTGAATTTTCTTATGTCTTCTTTCATGCTTTTGCGCAGAGTTTTACAAAGTTCTATGTACTCAATCCTGGAACTGGTATTTCGATTGTCCACCTTCATATCTCTTCGCCTTTTCATGAGCTGTTTCGTCTTCTCAGATAATTTGCTATTGTGCTTTTTACAGGTTACACCACCAATTTCCCCAGCAGTTTCAACTATTGTCTTAACAATGTTTTCATTTGCTTCTGAGATATCACTTTCATCAATAAGTCCTTCCAGTGCAGAAAAGCGATTTTTTAATTCCAACTTGAATGCCTCGGTATTTACTTTCAGTTTCATTAGATCCACCCTCTTACTTACTTGTTTCCTAATGAGCTTCTGTCGTTCTAATTTAGTATTTAAGTGCACTTTACATCTCACCATTCGATGATCACTTCCAGTATTAAATCTGTTCAGTACACTGCAATCTTCAATAATTGATTTCTTGTTTGCCAGGATATAGTCAATTTCACTAGTTCCCCCATTTGGGTGTTTCCATGTCCATTTTCTTTGCGGTTTCTTCTTAAAAAATGAATTCATGATGCTAAGGTTTTCAGCTTCTGCAAATTCGATGAGTTGATCGCCACGTTCATTCCTTTCCCCATATCCGTATTTACCAACCGATGTCTCTCCTTGTTCCTGTTGTCCAATTCTTGCATTGAAATCCCCCATGATGAGCTTGATATGTTGTTTCCCTTTGGTGTGTAACTCTTTGATTTCTTCATAAAATTCTTCAACCTCTTCGTCGGTATGGCTTGATGTTGGTGCATATACCTGTACTATTTGAAGTTGGTATCGCTGGGTTAGTTGAACAACAAGCCTCGCTGCTCGATCTGATGTACTTTCAACTTCCAGAAGACAGTCTTTAATTCTTTTGTTGATTAAGAAGCCAACACCACTTGTTCTTCCAGTTTCCGTTCCTCTATAGTAAAACAAATGTCCGCTTTTCAGTTCCACCAACTCTTCACCTTTTCTTCTAATTTCACTGAGTCCTACAATGTCCCATTTGATCTTGTCTAGTTCCTCTTCCAATTCCTGAAGTTTTGCTTCAGAAGCAAGGGATCGTCCATTAAACGTAGCCAAGGTCAATAACAAACGGCAGCCTGGGCCATTCCAGTGATTCTTAGCACCCCCTGCTTTCATGCCACACTGACCGCTGCCTTGATCAGGAGCACTCCAGCACCTGGAGACTAGGGGCCATGGTTTCTGGTGTGTCAACATAATGGAGGAATTAGCCATAATTTCACCACGCTGGCTAAACGGGTTGGTGAATTAGCCCTCCCCTTCCGCCTTTCTATCCGTGTAGCAAATATTAATTTGCCACATAAATAGAAAGCTCAGCCTGCACCACTTGAAGGCGGGGTAGGACACTAGGTTACTGGCC
>QLNU02014802.1:147531564-147548923 GCA_006491805.2 Dysdera silvatica
CTCATAAATTTTTAGGCATAATAGTACACTATAGTACACTCTTGGACTCCTTAATGTGATGTAGTACTGTCAAGAATAGCTCGAGCATTGGGTATACTTAGGTGAACACAATTTTCCTTCCATTACAGGCCATTCGATCAATATATTTTTCTCTTATTCACTCTCATTTAGTTTACTGTTGTAATATCTGGGCCGAAACTACTCGCGCTAATATTTATAAAATCGAAAAAATACCATATCACGTTCTTCAGAGAATGAATTCTAAACTGACGTCTAATCCTGATAATCTCTGGTCTTTTTTTTTCTATCTTAACTTTTTCTAAACTTTCTCAATTGAGAATGACAAATGTTTCGCAGAATTAACTTTGGCTTTTACAACGATATTATTCATCTTCACCCCCGTTCTATACGCTATCCATATCGAGTAGCTAGACCTTATCTTCCACTACAGGCCACTTCACATTATTTATTTAATCATATAGAATCAGTGGCTCCGAGAATGTGGAATCTCCTTCCATATGAACTCAAAAACATTTAAGGAGAGCATCTGTTCAAAATTAAGCTTAGTAAATATTTGTTGTTGTTGAGTTAGTCTTTTTTTGTTTATTCTTAATTGATTACAAATTTTATGTCATATTGTTGTTTAGGGGTGACTGGGACGCGTCAAGCTGGAAATTTCCAGCTTTTTTTCCAGTCATCCCTCAGGTATATTTTATTATTTTAAATCTTTTGTAGCACATGTAAAAACTGTGAACGTCTTAATATACCTGAAAATATAAATCATATTGTATTGTAACGAATAAAGAAATTGTTTAGTCTATAAATAAAGGTAGGCATTCGTCACATTTTCTCTAAAACATTCCCCGAAGACATTGTTTTAGTAGAAAAATATTCAAATTTACACTCTTCCAATTAAATTTTTTAAATTGCCTTGACACGAGATCAACATACAAGTTTTCATTTTATAGTAAACATTAAAGGAAGTTCTCTTCCTCGATTACTCAGGTTTAATCATGTTGCATCGATTCTTTAGTGATGCGCGATTGTGAGATGTTTTCGTCGATTGTCTCGATTAATTAAGGTTTGAATCGATATGTTCGATAGTGATTACCAATTACCATCGAACATTTCGATTGTCAAGTTCATCGTCAACTCGATTACGGACTCGATTGTAAATTTGAGGCGATCGCGATTCTTTCGATTGTAAGAACATCTCGTAATCGCGCATCTCTACAATTTTTCGCATTTCCAATTTCATCACACAAACTTCTCCCCAAAACTAGGTTACTTGAATATTTTATGGGGCAAGGACAATCTCCATCAAACAAGGTGAAGCTATACACACGGTTCACAAAACTAAGCAACCAATTATTTTCCATAAAAACAAGGCCCTTAGCCAAGACAAAGCATCTCAGAGATATTCTTTCGCTATGCTCCAACACACTGTTTCTCTCTCCAGGAAATATTAGTAAGGATCTAGATGATTTCCCACAAGTAATGTCTGAGCAATCCCCACGAGATCTTTTACGATGATTCTTCTGTATGTGTTTATATCATCCCGCTATACATCAATTTGTTGCTATAGAGAGTGTGTTTAGTGGTAATTTGAAATTTCTATATATCTTCAGCAATAGATATCTTCCACTTATAGCCTCCATGCTACTGACACCAGGGCCGGAGACAGTATTTACGGGCCTTTATGAAGTTAGCAGCTCGCCGCCCCCCTACATCAATCCCTCCCTCCTTCCCCAAACATTTTTCTAAGAACCGAAAGTTAACGGGTTGTCAAGATTGTATTTTTATTTTAATACAGCCAAACCTCTATATAGCGAACCCGTCTTATGACGAACGAAGTGTTGTTGGCCCCGTCCAATTTCCGACACCTATAATGTTACTGGATATCACCAATTCTCGGATAAAGCGAACCAAAAGTTCGGTCCCTTGAGGTTAGCTAATGGGATTCGGCTGCACATCTTCCTTTTACAAACATACGTAAGGTATACTAAGAATTTGATAGAATATTTAAAAAATGATTTTATATAAAATCCCATTCTGATGGTAAAAACCTTAGAAATAGATATACAGCGTTATCTCTTGTAAGGGACAATTCTTCTGGTCCCCAGTGTATGTATGTATCAATACATGCACTTTCGAAGAAGGGACACCTTTATTTAAGGGACAAAATGTCCAGTCCCACAAGTGTCCCTTATTGGGAGGTAACATTTGAGGCGAAACGCACTAGTCTGCTGTAAGAAAGCCTAGAACCCAGTAGGGAAAGGTTTCCTACTCGCACAATTGTAAAAAAAAATTTAGTCGCAGGTGGTGACCGGATTTGTCGGGTTCTGTATATGTGTATAATAAAGATCTAATTAATGATAGTTTAAAAAAAATGAAAAACAGAAAAATATAAATAATAGAATCTGGTAAATTGACCATCTGCATGAAGTGACCATTTTTTTTTATAAGAGAACTGGTACGGACTTAGTCATGCCTTATACAAAGTCCATCCTGTATGATAACTTGTTCATAGTGGCCATTACAGTACAGTCCTAAAGGTGGTGATTTTAGGCAGGTTCTACTGTATTTTCATTTTATCATCCCCGGTGGTGGGTGGTAAAGGAAGCAAATACCACTTTTATACCTCCTTATGGCCAGTGACGTATTTTTCAATAGGCTATAGATTAGAGCGACAAAATTTTGTGTATGAAGTCTGATAGAACAAAATCAATACGATGATATAATTAGATGTTTTGCTTAGAAGAAAGCCAGATATCATGCTTTCCATTTAAATACCAGTGTTCGATAGGCTTTTATTTTTTGCTAAAATTAAAATTTATTTCAATAAAATTGAATTTGATTTATTATATACCAAAAAGAAATAATACTTCAATATAAGTTAATATTGTTTAATGTTTATGTTTCAATTTATGAGTTTGTTTTTCAACATATTTACTGTTAATATAAACTTTTGTAGCGTATATTGAATGTAACAATTTTTATGTTCCTACCACTGATTGGGGCGGACGGGTAAAAAAGGGCGGCAAAAATAGCCTAGGCGGCAAAATGGTAAATCCGCCCATGCTTCTGGCCCTGATTGACATTATTTTTAAGATTTTTTTGACATTTTTTTCTAAGAGCATAGACTTCGATTTCCCAGTGTGCATAATATTGAGGATTTCGACAAGTAAGTGAACGCATTGGCTCATATTTTTTTTTTATTACAAAATGTGCTACAATACATTCATGAAAATAGGAAACTAATGCAGTGACCACATTCTTTATCCATGCGCGACTTATGCAAACAAGATATCGTTTTTTTTCAGCCACTATACATGCAACGATACACACAAATAAATAATAACAAACAGCAATGTAAAATGAATAATTTTACACGTCGAATGGAACTGAAGACAACTTCACATTTTTGCAGCAACTTTTCACAGTAACAACGAGTTGTTTTCGACTTTTTTCCACGACACAGTGTTGATAGATACATTTGTGTTATATAGCAATCCAAATGGCATATTGTACTTTACATTTTTTTTCATAGTTTGCACAGCTGTCGAAGGCAATGAGTTGATTTTGTACTCACAATAGCAGGAATGCACTAAAGGATCACACGTCTT
Source organism: Dysdera silvatica (assembly GCA_006491805.2). Lineage (NCBI taxonomy): Eukaryota > Metazoa > Arthropoda > Arachnida > Araneae > Dysderidae > Dysdera > Dysdera silvatica. The sequence continues at coordinate 147,535,191 of QLNU02014802.1, forward strand.
AAAATACTCCACAACGCGAAAAAAATAGTTGAACACATCTTCTGCAGAAATCTCAGCACAATCGTACACACAGTATAGACTCCATTACATACTTCACCGGTATAAAGGATACTTTGAGAACATAGTTTTGCTAAGACATGTACTTAGGTAGGCAACTATAGCGTATTATGGCTTCAATGACGTCAGCATAGTGGGCGAATTGAGCAACGTTAAACAGGCGTGCAGAAATTTGAAAATTATGGGGGGAGGGGGAACTCAAGTTAGCTTTAAAAAAAAAAAAGATGATGTGGGTTGGCATTAAGGAAGGAATTAAGCAAAAGGGGAATTGGGAAAGGCGGCCGCCGCAGACGGCGATGTAATTCCAGGGGTTGCATTAAAGATAAAAACGTACTCTAAAATAGCCAATGGGAGGAGCTTGAGTACGAGCCCCCGTTTCTTACGTCACTGACGTTAAGTAAGTTGCAGATAAGCGCAGCCGGACATGCTTCCCCTAAAAATTCAGTAATGAAAAAAATTTTAGAAGTCAGTTAAGGGTTTCCAGGATAGTGAAGAGACGATACAGCGTTTCTGGACTGGTATTGCATTTTTTACAACATTAATAATTACAATCTTTTACTCAAATGTTCCTTCTTTTTTTTCAAGCATACTTAATTATTACTTAAGTCTTCTACGATAAATATAGGTACATTTAAAAAAATAATTCGATTTTTGATTTCAAAACCCTGCATTTTTGCATTAGAATATTTCTCGGAAAATTCACCAATTTTCCTCCATTTTTTTCTAGTGATTTTCGAGTTGTGTTTGGCAACACAAGAATTATGGAAAAGGGAACAGACTAGATGGTTAATGCCCGTTGCCAAAGCAACTATAAGTAGTTTCAAGTATGAGGAAGTTATTTCATCCACGACCATAACGAGAAATTGATGGCATTAAGAATTTTTGCCCTATCCTAAACTCTCCGAAATTTTAATGTATTTGACAATTGTAAAGCTCAGACGTCACAACCGTAAAGAAACTGTCACTTTTCAGGAGGTTTGGCTAGACGTGAGCTATCTTCCTTTACTATGAGAAGAGTACTAACGTATGAGTACATTTCAGTATAACGCTAATCTCTTACACCCAACTTGGCGATGCTTTGGGTTACTAGCAAACATATACCCTATCTTTGTCTTACTCTTTAAGTGAATATATACATCCTGTGACGCTTGTTTCTTAATCCCCACCCCCTAAAGCCACATTTAGCTAACGTTATGAACTATAGGGAACATCGTTGTCAATAGCGTTAAATTTTGTGAGCTAATTTATTTACATTGTTGTCCTTGACAGGAAATATACACTGCCTGTCTACAGTGAGAACGCCTTCCACCAACAAATCTGGTTAATGTTGGTTGCTATAGAAACAGGGCTCGGGAGGGATGAGTCGTAGGGGGAGTCTTTTTTTTTTTCGGGAGGGCGGCGGTTGTTAACAGCTTAAATACCCCAACGGCGACATCGTAAGGGATAATTCATTCAAATCAAAAATAAAAACAAAAGGATATCGCCAATTCGTCGTTAAATGCGCCAATACGAATGTATTTATTCAAGCACCCCACTTCCCAATTGAAAATATGCTTTTTCCATGGCAACAGACAGACGCAGATTTCGCAGCGGGAGGAGTTCTCCTGATAGACAGAAATTAGTATAGTTATATTCATAGTTGTTATGGAGAAACATGAAGCAAAATCCAATATGGCGAGTGTTCACACGTAACTCTAAACACAGGTACATATCCTGTGGTTATACACCCGGCGAATATCTATATGTATCTTCTGGAGGGTAAAGATCTCGCATATTAGGATCATGTGCTGAATAAAGACCCTCCTGCCCGAAAAGAAGTGTCGTACAGAATGAACCTGGATATTAGGACTGTGCACAAAGCTTATTAACACTATTTTGATCATCAGGTATTTGACAATTCAAGTGACTAGATATTTATTAAAATTTGCATTAATGATATAACCTTACATGATAACGAATTTGAGAAGAAACGCTCACATTTCTCTAAAAGTATACCTTCAATGAAAAATTACATTTTGCATACATTTCACATTTATATATATATGTACATAGCAAACCCTAAATCATCCCATCTTTTGGGAGGAGAGGAGGCAAATGACAGGCGTCGACAGAGGAGGATGGGCGACGATCGTTAGGGAGGCCCAAGTATCTGCAGGGACTGGGACCCCAGAATAAGAAGTAGGTTGATTGGAATATCCGTTTTTTCCCATCATAAAGTAATGAATGGTCTATAATTCAATATATCAACAGGGTATGATGTACGACTTCTAAGACAGTTTGCATTTCTACGGCGAAAGGACAGCTAAAGTTATGATGTGTCGTAATCGATGGTTTTCCGAGGAATTCCTGTTGACCAGGACATCAAGGCCTGCATTTTAAGGTATCACTAGAATCAGGGGCGGACTGAGTCCTCCCAAAGGGCGCATATCGACGGGAGCGAGTCCTATCGCCCATGAGGGCGCACTGGCCCAGTCCTCCCCTGATTCGAATTGAACCCACGTTAGCGGCGCGATGGGAGAACGCATTACCATTACACCATCGTAGGACGTGAATATTGCCGTGGCGACTCGTGACGCTATTTTGGTGAGGCAGAACTAGGCTAATTCGCCAAAAAAAGTGGCATTACGGTCTATACTCGTCAAGAAACCTGTTTCACTGACTGAGTAAATAACGTAGATTAATGTATTTTGATGAATTGGTTTAACTCCTGCCTCACTAAACTTTCGCTACAAGCCGCCGCTGGAACACTGAGGAATTTTTTTTTTAGAATTGTAAACAATGAAAGCAATTGTACAACTCACTGACGTTTTAGAAACTTTTGTTTTTAATTTTAAACATATATTGCTGCGCTAAGCTTCGCCTCTCATGTGTGTATAATGTATACAAATTTTATGCACGCAAGTGTCGATGTTGAAGAGACCGTTTTCGTTATAAGCATGGGTCAGAGATCTGGCTGCACGGGGGTGGGAGAGAGAGAGAGAGAGATAAGGCTCCTTAATCTTAATACCAGTAAGAATCAATCTCAATTCCAGAAAGTTGATAAAGTTGATAAAGTAAGGTACACGGCTTATCTTTTATATATGCATTATTAAATGCCATCCTCAATCATGATGGAGGAAAAGCGTGGAAGGGGCTGCTCTTAGGAAATATGACACACACCCCAGAATTTGCTTCTGTATCAAAGAAGATACCATTATATAGTACACTTTCAAGATATATATATATATATATATGTCACTTATACAAGCCCATAAGGGGGTGGGAGGAAGCTATAGCCCCTTTCCAAAAAATTTTGACGGGCTATTTTAAAAAATCTTTAGCTCCAAATCTTGTGAAACCAAAGCAATGAATAAAGCTTAAGCCCCACCACCTTCAAGCTGAGTTCTTTTTTTTTTCCGAAATAAACTTTATCCAAATATTCAAATGAGATAAGAATAATGAAAATATTATTATTTTACAAAACTTAAACCTTGATGCTATTACGAATGAATTGACTATTAAAATTGGTAGCAGTGTAACCGAGTAATTGCATATAATAGGACCCCTCCCCACCAAAAGAGGAAAGCAACATGAAGTGGTGTGTGTGTGTATTAAAGACAATTTAGAAATTTTACGGAAATTGCCAATTAATATTTTTACGACTTGGATAGGTTGAATTTTGATATCTGCTTTTCTTTCCTACATTTGTAATACGTGCCATATAACTTAACGCATAGGCGTAGAGTTAGATGGATTCTTGCTCCCCCCCACGAGTCCCTAATAATTTAAAATAAATTGCAATTTTACATATATTGTAATGTATAAATGCAGTAGAACTTTCACATACCGAAAATTTCTACATATTGCAGTTTTTGTGAATTCTTGCGGCCATTACATGGAAAAACTTTTCCTATATATCAATTTTTTAAAGATAAATCGGGATCATTTGTTTGTTAAATGTTCTAAACCGTCATGGGTTTTCAATTTGCCGAAATGCTCCTGATCACGTATTTTACGAACTAAATTTGTGAAAATGTTGACGACGATTCTTCAATGAAATTTATTTTGCAGCAAGATATTAGAAAGTTCATTACACAAACTTAAATGTACAGTTGGTGAAACAAACATACGAACGGCCGTTGCCATTCATGCAATAATTATGTTACAGAAAAATTCAAAGGTGCCAATCGATAGTGAACAATGAAATCTACCAATTCATGTGCATAAAATTTGCATAAGGGACCGTCTCCATATTTAAACTTGCAGCAACTTTGAAAATTCCGAAGGGCAACAGCCAAATTTGATATCATAATCGGATTCTAGATTATTTAATTAGGCTAATTTAAAATTTTGGCGTCATCCTAACTATTAAAACTCGATATATCCTATAAAACGTCTACGTGGGCTTCCACCATGATAAAAAAAAAACTTGTAGGTTGGGAATCTAATTTTCTGATCAAACCTGTTGAAATCAAAAAGTTATAATACCGTTGACTTTTTGTTTTCTCTCTCACAGATGTAAATTTACCCATATGCCTGTTTAATGATGATCAAGAAATGTTACTCCACGACAATTTTAAAGCTATAAATAATCTTTATTTTATGCTTTTCTTTTTACTTTTTTGTAATTATGCGATGTCCCCTAAATCGTCACTCTAATATTAAGCATTGAAAAAAAACAACAAAAAAAACTGATCGGATTGCGCTGAAATTTCTGTATAGTATGTAAAAAACTTTAAGGTTTCAATTTCCGTAAGAAAATTAATTTAATATGTTTCTATTCATATTTTTATCGAATATACTTTTTATAATTTATAATTCATATTAGATATTATTTTAAAAATGAAGAACATCATAAATTTTATTTGGACCGTTGAACTTTAACGCAGTAAAATATTGGAGAGATACGTTGAATATTTCGGGAGATATTCATAAAAATCTCATATGAAATATTTTAACATTATGAGCTCAATACTTCTAATATTCAAAACTCACAAGTCCTTGAACCAAATGAATTAAAATTAAGCTTTTTTTTTGTTGCAGATTCGAAATATTTAATAAAAACTAGTTGTTGCCGGTTGAATTTTCAAAGTTTCTGCAAGTTTTAATATGAAAACGATCCCTTATCCACATGGATTGATAGATTGCATTATTCGTTATCGACTTGTAATTTTAAATTTTCTGTGGCGCAATTATTGCGCAAATAGCAAAGGGTGTTCGGGTTTTTGTTTCACCGACTGTACACGAATAACCCTAAATGGTTTTTCAATGTATGTTTAGCAGATTTTTTTTCTTTTGTTAATCCTTGTATTTAATTATCTGCATGAACATACTTTGTATATTCATTGCCAGAAAATGATAACTTTGTGTTTCTTATTAATAAACGAAATGAAATGTGATGTGCTCCGTAGTCACTTACTTATGAAAAGGAGGAGGATATCGATTAGGAACTGCCCCTAAATGCAATGTATAACACAATACGTTCGCATATAAAAAAAAAGAGTGTTTTCATATATTGAAGTTCCATTTTATGTATAATATGTGTTTGGCACCTACCCCCCAATAACTTTGAAAACTCTACGTTGCTGTATACGTGATTCATAGGCCATCTGTAAAAGTATTAGACTTCGCCCGTTGGACGTATTTCCTGTTATTGGAGTCCATGTAACTCCTGAAGCAAGACCATCAGAACATGCAAGATTAGTGATCACGGCATAGAGAAAGAACTGTGTACGCGAACACCGCCGTTTGCTAATAAAAATAAATGACACAAGAACATACATTTGTCGATGGAACTACAAGTGGATGACATATTGGGGATAAAAATGTATGGCAAAGAACTGTAGATGGAAAAAAGTGTCTTGGAGTGGGCTGCAGAATGCTATGGCCCAACGTGGTCCGTAGAAGAAGAAAAGCTTCTATTTTTTGCATAACTTACAGGATTACTTAACAATGAGCCACTCGCAAGCGCCAAACACAAGCACCGAACGTGGATATGTTCATAATCAAACGTTCATTGTGTTGTAAGTTCGTGAACTGGTGGTTTCACCAGTGAGTCTCCCACCTTCATGACGTCCCACTTCAGCACTGTCATGTTGAGTTTCTGATACTATCTTGTTTGTTGCTGCATCCAAATGTTGGTACAGTGAGCGTGCAAATCAGATTTTTCGTCTTGCAGCTCGATACTCCAAAACGGTACACGAGGTTGATGACGACGGTACACCCAATAGCGATAGCACGTAGCCATGGCAGCAACTAGTAGAAGAATCCCCAAAGTGACTATGACAGCAATCAGAGGCAGAGTACCGTCAGCAATGGCTCTCTCTGTGGAAAAAAAACCCAAAAAGACACATGAAAATTTTGAATAAGTGTACACTAATTAAGAAAACTCTTTTATGAATTTACTCAGGGTAAGCAAAGGCTAAACACAGCAGAACTCCTATTATCCGACTGTCTCTCTTATACAGAACTGAACTGATGCATTTCCGATTATCCAGAACTTCGATTTATCCGAGTTGGGCTCAATCTCAATTGATTAGGACAATAGAGGTTTTACCGTAGTTTGAAATATTTCGTTTTGCTTTTGAAGCAATATAATTTAACGAAGGTGCGTATAAATGTAATTTGTGAAAGGTTGTTCAAAAGGCTTTCAAGGGAAGGTACAGTAGAACCTGTCTAAAGTGGCCATCTTTTGGACTAGCGTTGCAATGGTCACCACAGACAGGTGGTCACTATACAGAAGAGACTTTAGTATAGGTATGACTAAGTCCCTACCAGTTCTCTCTTATAAAAAATGGTTATTTCGGTGGTCAATTTACCATGGCGATCACTTTACCAGGATTCATTGTATTAAAATAGTATTTATACAATATCCGCAAGCTTCGCCCCAAGGCGTGGTTTTACGTAGATAGTTAACAAACAGATGAAGAGATGTTCGTAGACAGTAACGCCACGTAGTCACATAAGAATATTGAAAACAAACGAATATAAATCAGCTAAATTAAGGCAGATTTGTTGGAAAATAATTCTAAGTCTCGTAGCAGAATACCAATCTTATTTGTACAAAGTGTTGTTCCGGAGAATGTATTAATATTTTTATAATAAATAATACTTTTGGGTACGTCTAAATAATGTAACCAACTTTCCGCTCCTCGAGCAGCATGGGCTTCGCCAGACATGGTGGTTTTCGCCCACCATTGCCCAAGAGGATCGATTTGTATATTTTAATACGCAACAAATTACACATTGTATTTGAAATTGCATCTGCTTAAATAAAGCTTATTTTGTAGTTTAATAATTGACGGAGATGAATGGAGTAAGGAGAGGAAACAAAATAGGAATGCTGTTGCACATATAATATCAATAGGTCATTCATTCGAGAATTTATGTTCCAAAATTGTCCAATCGATGACATCTGTCAAGTGATGATCTGAAGTGGAACCGTCCATTTAAATGTGATCTTTGAATCACAATCTGTTCGCCAATGGCAACGTTTATCGGAATTGGAAACCAATCAAGGATGTGCGAATTTTAGATTGGACCACTGAGAGACCGGAGGGGGCGGGGCAAACTGCCAAAATGTATTTCGTCTGTCAGTTATATTAATATCGTGATTGACAATAGCTGTATTGCACTACAACACAAATTTGACTGTTTGACGGTTTGACGCTGGCGATTATGAGACGTTCGTATATTTGAAAACATATCTATTAGACATTTAGGCTATAGATAATGCGAAGCTAGAAGAACTTTTTCATAAGATGCCCAAAAATTTTCACAGTCGGAAAAAAGGCTTAGGAACGATAGGCTTAATGCACATGCCCATGGGTCTTCAGCGTGGGAAAGGGGATTAAGAAATCGCTTACTGAATATCAAATACATCATTTCCTTAAGGCCTGCTTATCACATAACCTTTTTGAAAGCCATTTACGGGAACCCTCCCTCCCCCAACAGGACTTGAACTGCTACACTACCGTCTTTGCTTGTGATTGCAATGTGAAGGGCCAGTGTGTTTTAGTTGCAATGGCGAACCAGTGTTGCCAACCTATCCGAAGAAGAAATTTCCCTCAAGGGAAGCATTTCCCACATAACTCGAAATTTCCCTCATTTTTTTATTTTTTCTAAATGAGAAAATAAGTTATTATGTATTCTCATATTTAGATACACGCGTCTTTCAATACAAAAACAGTATGAAAATTGTACCGTACAATTCCTACAACTGTATATTGCGACTAACAAATGCAAAAAACATATTCTTGCTAAATTTAAATGTTTTCTAAAATATTGATTTTATTATATCCTCTTGCTGTAACTACTTCAATATACAAGGTGGTTAGTAAAGTCCTTATACACGCAGATAACTGTCTAACGGAGAGAGCTATATGTACGAACGTAATGCATAGGTAAAGGAAAGTGACTATGCGCTACAAGATGAGACTGCGTGCAGCGCCCCTAGCGGAAAAATCCAGAACTTGGAGCTACTATCTCGAAAACTATTCAGATATACGTGAAAAAGTCATTACAAAATTGTTAAGCGCACCAGCTAGTTGGTACTAAGCAATTTTTCACCACTATTAATAGGCCAAAAATCGTCATTAAGGAGTTTAAAGATTTTAGGATGCCTGCGTGACAGCTTTCCCTTCGTACAGCTATGCATATAAGGGAAGCTTCAGGTAGGGGCGATACTTTCATTGCACACACAATCTCGTCACAAAGCGCATGATATGCAAATGTCATACGTTATTAGTATATGTATCAGCATAAAATAGTGGCCAGGTAAGGAGTGTGAGAGTGAAACCTGATGAGTTAAATGTCTGTAGTTACATAGTACATGGCAAATTATTCCAACAACGAGTATTGCGAGATGGCGCTGTTATATGGGGAATGGTAATGAGAAAGTGCGACAATATGCTGTACGTCTTCCTGCGGCCCCGCATCCGATTGTAATCACCATCATTAATGTGGTTCGACGGCTGAAAGAGACGGGTAGCGTTACATCTTGTCCCCGCTCAGGTCGCCCGGAGGTAAGTCAGGGTGTGCAACCAGAGGACGTTTTAGCTTATGTTTTAACCCACCCACGGTGCAGTTCAAGAGAAGTTGGTATGATGTGTGGCCTAACAGGCGGCCGTGTGCGGCAAATCTTGCAGCAAGTGGGAGCTCACCCCTACCGTGGAGTGCTGCTGCAGTCACTAGTTTGCGGTTTCTGACGACGTTTTCGATTGCAACTTGTTATGAACACCTTAGATATGCAGCCGATTTTTTAACGAAAGCCTGTTGGACGGAAGAGTCAAAATTCACCCGCAACGGGGTGTTAAATAGACACAACGACCCATGGACGCCGACAATCCTTCATATGGAGACGACCCAGTCGACATCAGGTGCGGTGGTCTGTTAATGTGTGGTGTGGTATTTTTGAACAACAGATTCGTTGGACTGGTGTTATACGACCGCACGTTAACGGGACGTCGATATTTGCAGCTGCTACAGAGCGTACTATCGGATATTTTGCATGATGTTCCATTGAGTGAGCGGAGAACCATGTGGTTCTACATGACAGCACTCCTCCTCACCATCCCACTACTGTCAACAGAATCATCCCACACATTCCGCCAACAGGTCATTGGCTATGGTGGTAGTGTGAGCTGGCTGTACGGTCACCGGACCTTACCCCCATTGAACTTCTTCCTTGCGGCTATCTCAAAACACGTCTACCACGCAACTGGCATTGTGGACGATGCGCGCATTAGCCTTACCACGCGTCATACCTGCAATGCTGCTGAATGCAAAGAAGAAACAATATCGGTTACAAACGCGTATTGCATCCGACAGTGGCCACATCGAGCACACCGACATACAGTAATACGCTGTTCACATTTGCCGAACCAAATACCCACATATTAGCGTTTGACGTGTTCTATTCCCGCAATTCATGTACCATTTTGTACTGCATCAGTGATGCTGGACAACTTTGGAATTAACTTTTTTTTTTCCGTTTCTTGAATAGTTTTCGAGATAGCAGATCTACGTTCTGAATTTTTCCGCTAGGTATGTAATTTCAACTGATGATGTTAGAATGGCAAATGTAAATGTAAACTGGCATAAAAATAAAATTTGTATTTGTACGTAGTCATCCTGCATGATCACTTTACTACGTATACGGTACATACACACCATGTTTGTATATCTATATCACCCTCAGTTTGACAATTATCAGCGTGTATAATGACTTTACTAAACCACCTGAATTGTGCGTGCAGTGAAAGTATGTACTTATCTTCCCCTCATACTGGGTGTACGAGGGAAAGCTGTCACACAGGAAAAATCTGTGCCCTTCCCCAAACTTTCTAAATCGCTTTAGTCACTTTACTATACCTGTACATCGCGTTCATACATATAGCTATCTTCATTCTACAGTTATCTGCGTGTATAAGGACTTTACCAACCACCCTTTATGTGTATTTGATTCACTAGCAAATTAATAAGATATATATTCATTTAAAAATTTATGCAACCGATTATGCTAAATACAGATCCATATCCCTTTGTGCTTCAAATGACTGTTTTTCATTGAAATAACGAGCGAATTACTGCTACCACATTCAAAGCTACCTGTTGAATGGAATAAACACATTAGTGCAGAGGAAAAATAAAATGAATTTAAAAATACTCTCGCCTCAATCCGCCCTGTCTCCCTGTTTTGCGGAGAGAAAAGATTGTTTCTGAATTTAAAATATCGCGGTAATCATCAACTTATTAGTGGTTAATCATCACTATAAAAAACGAAGCAAAATAAACTGAGTTAGTACTGTTTTGCCACCCACGTTTTAATTACAGCTCAAACTAGAGCTTGTGTAATTTTGGAGAAAAAGAGACGCTTTCCCCATCCTGGATTCGAACCAGGGTCCCTCCGTTTAGCCCGGAGTGTCTTGGACCGCTAGACGGGCTAAACGGACAGTAAACGTTAGCACGTGGGTGTAGTATGAGTATAACTCATTCCCCCACGAAAACTCACAAAATTCTCGCCCCGGAGGCTTTCTTGTGTTGACCATATTTGGCAATTGTGTTATCCCTGCGGAGGGTAATAATACCTTAACATAAACTGAGTTAAATTTAGAGTTGGTTGCTTCTAACTTCTTTAGGAGATTTCTAATTACGTGTAAGTGCATTTATTTAAAAGAAAAAAAATGTGGGTATTTTTTTCTCATTATCTGAACATAGATTTCCCACAGTTTATTTTGTTACCTTTTCCTTTCTTTCTCACTGTTAAAATTTTAACAAATTTCCCTCGTCCATGGAAAAATTTCCACAGGTTAGCAACACTGCAGTAAACGCATCTATAATGTTCAAGAAAGGTTCTCCACATGAACAAAGTGCACCTTATTGTATAGAGCAGTGGTTCCCAACCTTTTTCAAGCTGCCACCCACTTTCATAGTAGCCGAGTAATCCGTGACCCAATTTATAGTAACCAAGTAATCCGCGACCCCCTTTTATAGTAACCAAAAGATCTGCGACCCCTCTGTCCGCCGCCGACACATTTGTATAATAAAAGCATTTTTAACAAAGTAAAGAAAACACATCAAACATTAAATAATATTGTATTAATTATATATATATATATTATATTATGCACTTAGCTAATTATATATTTATGTATATTATAGATATAATGTTAACAACAATTAGTGATATATTGCAATGTGTGTAGCCATGTTGAAATATAAAGGGTTGGAAATATTTGGTATGAAATTCCTTATAAAAATAATTCCAACTAAATTTCGTTTCCAGTTCATTTTCGAATTGCCCCTCTGTGGAGCGTGGACCCCACGTTGGGAAACACTGGTGTAGAATATCTTTGCACGCATGTGTGTATATACATAAACACATATACACAGTAGACTCGTATTCTTACGAACGTGTGAAGACCCTAAAAAAAACCCTAGCAAGAAAGCAATCCGGATGACAAAGAAAAGTTTAAATTTTGTAAATTCGTTTGAAAATATCTTTTCCTAGACAAAACTACGATCTCAAAGCAGAATATTTTGCAATGTTCTGCAACAAGCCTTCAGCTGATCAAAAATGTTCTGCAAGAGATGCATGTATATATGTATTATATACATTTTTAAATTCTATAAAACATAAATTCCTTTTTTTAATAGAAATGCAGAAAAGTTTGTCGTAATGAATTTTATTTATTTATTTATTTTCAGACAAAAAAGAAGTCGATTCACCCCGAGAATGTTCTGCAGTGAAGATGTTTGTTCTGCGACGTGAGTCGCACTTTTTAGCACGTTCTGTTTTGGGGACTACACTATTCGTGTGATATAGGCGTTCTCTCCCATTTGTTCCTTTTTACTAACTAATGGCATATCAGACTAGTCAATAACTTTAAACTTTTAAGACGTTAACCGGAATGTGCGTGTGCGTGTGCGTGTACGTGAATTCTATGTGTGTGCGTGAATTCTGTGTGAATTCTATGTGTGCGCGTGAATTTTGTGTGAATTCTATGTGTGTGCGTGAATTCTGTGTGAATTCTATGTGATGAATTCGTCGGGAGTGCAAAATGCAATCGTTAATTAAGGCGAAGCTACTAAGAGATCTTACCATCGTATAAATTTTTTAAAGCAATATATAAAAATTATTAAAAGTGAAAAAATTACTATTAATAAATAAAAATTGTAGGGTGGATGTATATAGTAGAACTTGAATAAAGTGAGCACCTTTGTGGACTGCAATGGCCACTATAAACGACCGACTTTGGCATGGGCCTGACTAAGTCTCTACTAATTCTCTCTCTCTTATAAAAACGTGGTCACTTTATTCAGATGGCCAATTTACGAAGGTGGTCACTTCACCAGGTTCCACTTTATGGATATATAAGCAAACCATTGCATATTACGTACCGGAGTTGCTTCTTTGTGCTGGAGCCGGGAAATGGTCTTCTAAGAAAATACAGCCTTCACAACCCGGGGCATTTCTTTGCTCAGCACACAGACTAGAACTTAAGCAGTCGAGGGCAATGCATCTGTCCTCCGTCCAGTGGTACCCAGCTGAACAGGAACTGCAGAGGCTTCCTCTATGCCCAGGAAGGCACTCGATGCAACTCACTTGACCAGAATTATCTAATGTTTGGAGAAAAGATGTCAGAAAGAGATTTATATCTTGAAGGGATAGTTAAGTGAAAATGCTTGTTAAAGAACGAATCATTTTATTTGTTTGTTTTTTTACACTATTCATCGAACAACTTACCAATCTTACATTCAGCTGTAGATGTTACGTTTGAGCAGGGACATATCTTGCACTCTTTTCCAACGAGAAAATTTCCTGATGCACATTCTTCGCACCACTTGCCTGTGTATCCTGGCTGGCACGTGCACTCCACAAACCCTGGTCTTCTAGTGCATGCCACCATCCCTGCTTCACTGCAGTTGCAGGCTGAAATTGAACTTGAAATGTTTATAACATTCATCTATTACTTCTGATATAAGCTGACGGGAGAAAAGTTAACACATTTCACGGTTAAGATATTGTATCAAAATCGAATTTTGTTTATTGCATTTCCTGTTTTTCGGATGCCATAATTTTCTTATGATAATTTAAAGAGACTGGTGGTCTACGAGAGAAAAGCAATATACATATTTATGTCATCGTTCATTGCGCAAGAGTGGCCAGAATAGATGGCCCTATATCCCTAAAGGAG
>QLNU02014802.1:147552054-147571252 GCA_006491805.2 Dysdera silvatica
GAAGTTTTGCTTCACTTTTATAATTTATGACACACGTATTTTAGTGTAATTAAATAAATATCATTATCCATGCGAATATTCTAAGCTATATATTATGAATCTATATTATATCTTATTGGTTTTAAATTTTTGATGTTCGTATATCAAAAACTGCGGCGAATCTAGACAAAAAATTTGGGGAATACAAATTCCTGTCTATATGCAGGGTCAGAATAATAAAATCCGGTGATATTTGGGGGGGTTATGACCAGTGGTGTCCTGAAGAAAATTATTGAGAGTATGCGGTGCTTGCTGCCTCAATCAAAAAGCATTGAGTCAAAATTTCTTAAGAGTACGGGGCGCATACAGCGCGTGCCCTTTCGGGACAGCCCTAGTTATGACCCCATCTCTATCCTAGAACCGCCACTGATCAAGAACTATCTTTATTATAACTAGCCTATTGATGATTTTAATAATTTCTTTTTGTGTTTGGTATACAGTAAAATCTGTATATAACGATGTTCTAGACACTGGGAAAGATATCGTTATGGACAAAGTTTAATAAAATACGCTGTATATAGTGAACGTTATTTAATTTTTATTACTACCATGTTCAGGGCCAGATTATGGCAAGGGCTCGCGGGTCTCGCGACAGGAAGGGCCTCAAGAAATATTATTTAACAATTGTATTTAATGTGATAAAATAGTAAATTAATACAAAAAAACGTTTTTTCTTCAGATTTACAATCCGAAATGAATGGGACCTTTCAAGTATTACGTAAGCATCTTTGGGGTGGGTGAGTTTAACATTTTCTTATTTTCACTGACAACGGGGAGGAGGAATTCTGAACCATGCCTACGTAAGACACAGAAAATAATAAAATCAGCATATAATGAGGCAGTAATGGCCTTCCTGACAGAACTACAATACTGGCATGTACAACACACTACGTGTGAAAAATATAAAATACACATAATCACAGTTAAATATTTAATTATTTAATCCAGTGGCTGGCCATTAACCCTTATTCGCTAGGAGGCTACCTTCTATACTCCCCGTGGCCCCTCTAATATTTTTAAATTATAATGGATATGTTACTTTTAATAAATGCATTTTATCAGATCAACTTCTTATTTATCCACTATTTACTTATAACATAAGATATACGTAATAAAAATGCGACAAAATACTTTATAATAAAATATTATATTATTTTCCCTTGTAGTTTAATGATATGTATTCTATAGCCCATATAATTTAATAACATGTATAGTTTAATAATAATAGTAACCAAAAATTTAGAGAACCAAAATCTTACGTACGCCTGAAGGGGGTTGGTCAGGCATTTGCTTATTTTTTCTTACAGGGGGGAGGGGGAGTATAAAACGGCCAGAAATGTGCTTACCTAATACTTGAACGGGCCCAATTCAGAGAAATCATAGCTATTATCTATAATTACAACTATTATAACTACTATAACCACAGCTTTGAGAATTGGATAATAAAAGAGCAGAGTTTTCAAAAACACAAAATTGTTACACCGATACCACATATTATTCGCAACTTTTGCCAAAACTTTTACAACTTCAGCTCTGCAAGTTCATTCTTGGACATCCGACATTGACGTGAACGTGGGATTAAAAAGCACATTTTTACCTCCATTTTTAAATGGTAATAAGGGTGCGTACGTTTTTCAGATATATATATCCAATAAGTGCGACAGTGAGCCCCAATATTCACAGTCGGCCACTGACCATGTTGACCAAAGGGGAACTTCTTAATAAAGGAGAAATAATTCAATATAGGTAAAGTTTTGACACTCCTCTTTTTGTATGGTTGTAAGAGGCATAATTTAATTTTCTTTTCTCTACCTATAAACACATATTTTGGTATGAACCATATAAAAAACTGAAAGTTAAAATCACTGGCATACTCAAGATGTTCGTAAAGGGGTGGGTTAGAAGACTAAAACTATATATATATATACAAAATTGTAGCATACATCTCAATGCGGTTATGACTGCATCATTCCTCCCATGCGTATGGCAGTAGTTAAAACTTAATTGCACTGAATAATACCACGTTAAACGATTTATTAAATAACATTACAGAGAGATCAGGTGTATATATGAATATAAATCTCAAAATGTAATTGGTTCGAAAATATGATAGAGTATACGTATTCTAACTACAATTGGGAGAGTTCAAGTATTATGTAAGCACTTTTGTGGGGTGGGGGGGGTTGCTGTTCTTATTTTCCTATGTTAGCCAATGTTAATTTTTGCTTACCAGGTGGCGAGGAGGAAGTATAAAATGGCCAAAGTATTGCTTACGTAGTCTCTCCCATTCTATTAATCAAAAATGCATATGTATGATCATAAAAATAAAATTGGGAATTATATTTTTAATTGAAAACTAAAAAATGCATAATACATAGAAACTGAATATGTGGCGTATAATTAATTTATGTGGACGTAAACCAGAATGTTTTATCATTCAATACGTATTTAGAAAAGTTACGTTAGAAAAAATAATAAGAAATTCGTGTTTAATGAAAGAAAAGCAGTAATCAGGTATTTGGTTTATGTGGAGAGTACTCTCTGGAGAGTCGTTGCAGGACACATATTTTCTAACTATCTAGCAAATTTAGATACACATCTCAGACATTCGGTAGGGTCAGAATGAAGTGCTGTAATATTTCAACGATTCTATCGAACGCTATTTTCTCTTTTTTTCTTTTTTTTTCTCTGTCTCTCTCTCTCTCTCTCCCATCGTTTTCTTTCAGTTCCGCTATCGTATCTACATTGGTAGTATAACTAAACACCTAATAACTAGGGCTAGAATTTTGATGGTTTTGCATTTTTTCTTTTTTTTTTTGGCATTGCCAAAAATTTACCTAAGTATATATAAATATATTTGATGAAAAACTAAGCAGATTGAAACACCTTTGTTAGGGCAGTTTTTTGTTTTCGTTTTACAGCCATTTTCGTGTTTTGGGGTGGGCATTTTCATATTTTAGAAGAACATTTAGGGCTTTGTCAACAATTTACATTTTAGGGTATTTTCTATAAAAAAGGCATTTTTTCATGAATTTCTCAGAAATTATTATTACTATTTTCTATTTCCTGTACGTTGGTAGGTCGATTTTCTTGAAGTGTGGGGGGGCGGGGCGCAGGCCGTTCGCCTAGAGCACCAAGTTTGCTTGCGTCGGCCCTGGCTAACGAAGCTTAAAATCGTTTTCCAGAGCCTCGAAACAACCATCTAAAATACACTTAGTTGTCTCCCTACGTCGCTTGGAGAGTTTTTAGTTGGTGGGTTGTATTTTTATGGCGCAAGGATAACAAGAACCTCTAATGATTGGTGGATAAATTATATTAAATATTGATTTCTTTGACCAATCACCACATATCTAGCACCGGAATTGCTGGCTATTTATGCCGGAATAATTCACTTTCGAAACGTAATTGAAGGGATAAATTTTATAATCTATACAGATCACAAACCGCTGACATTCGCGTTTCATCGAAAATTCGAGAAATTGTCACCTTATCAGGTCAACCAACTTAATTTGATTAACCAATTTTCGACGGATATTCGACACGTAAGTGGTAAAGATAATCAAGTAGCTGACACCTTATCACGAGTAGAGACAATCTTACCACCTTCTAGTATTAACTACGAAAAGTGGGCAACAGTGCAAACGAATGAAATTAATGAAATGTCAATAATGAAATGTCATTAATGAAATGTCAATAATGAAATGTCATTAATGAAATGTCATTAATGAAATGTCATTAATGAAATTAATGAAAATTATTAATGAAATGTCAATATCGCTTGATAATATCATGTCTCATGAATTAATACGTTTTGAATCTAATAAAACTTTGTAGTGATTAGTAGGTAAATTATATTTAAATATTGATTTCTTTGATCAATAACCACAAACCATTCTACATCAAGCAAGACAAAGAGTTTATCGCAGAATGGTCCTTGCGCCATAAGAGTACTGTAGTCCGTTCTTAACAGCCCAACTGCTGTCCTTTTAATAGCGCTCTATGTCATAATATATTAAACTGTCTTTAAGACATCATTGATTCAAAAAGTACTAAAATTTTAAATTCAGTATAAAGTGTGACGTAACTGACTGCTATGTAAATAAACTAATATCTGTATTAGGGAAATGGGGAAAATAAAATTGTCCACGCTGCACAACATTACACATTTTACATTACAGTTCTGCTGGATGTTAGATCAGGCACCATGTGGCGTTCCAGTGAATCCATCCGATTAGTTCATCACCAGATGGCAGTTCAGTTGCCGTCAATGGAGTGGGTTCGCCGCTAGGTGGAGCCCTATACACTTGTTTTCGTTCAGAGAATCCAGATTTGAACCTAAATGGTAGCAAAGAATTTCCGGCTTCTTATTTATCTATAATCCGGGAATTGATTCTCTAGGCGACATAGGTTCGGATTCCTCGGAAAACTGTAGGTCCCGGCGCAGCATGAGCTAGCTTAGCTGTCTTAGCGTCATAAAGCACAAATCCGTACGACCAGAGGCGGATCTGGAAAGGAATTTGCGGGGGGATGTAAAATATAGTAAGACCAATAACGAGCCCGCATTTAGCGAATTTCTGGATACAGCGAGGAAAATATGGATTTTGTTTGGTATAATGAATTAGCGCAATACAATTTATCCGCTTTTAACGAACGCTTTTGGACCCGGATTTAACGAACAATGAAAAAAAAACGAAAATAGGAAATCAAATGTTTTCTAAAAATTGTATTGCTATATGCGTTATAATTGGGGCTCGCTATAACCGATTTCAACCGCATTTTCATGGATTCGAGAATGGATATTTCCCTAATCCCCCCCCCCTCTGGATCCTCCACTGACACAACAGATGGCACTCAAGCCATTTCACACATATTTTAAAATTTTCAAACATAGTTTGAAAAAAACAAAAAAACAGTCAAAGTGTAAGATGAAAAAATTTCTTAAGTTTAATGCTATTTTCAGTTTCGTTAAAAATGTAACAATCCTGTGGTTTTTATTCTAGTTTATTATTGATATTATTGTGTAAATTGATAGGTCATGTTGTATCTGGCTGGTTTCTTACATCCGATTATCATGCCTTTACAGTGGAACCGGTTAAAGTGACCACCTGGATAAAATGGCCACTTTTCGTAAGTGAGAACACTGGTAGGAACCTAGACATGCTTATACCAAAGTCTGTTGAGTATAGTGGCCACCTGCCTATGGTGACCATTGCAGTAGTCCCAAAGGTGTTCACTTTAACAGGTTCTACTTTATTTTGCTTGGGTTCTTTTTTAAGGCGAAAGGATAGAAAAGTTTATGTTGTACCGGCACCTACAGTTTTCCGAGGAATCTGAACTTCTTAAGGTTCAGGAAACCTACTCTAAAACTATAGCAAGCAGTTAATCGATAAGCATTGTTTTTTTTTTTGTTTTTTTTTCCTCATTGTCGGAAGTTTAATCCTTATTAACAGGCAAGCTAAAAGAACACCTTTCCCTTGCCCCACCGCAAGGTCATAAGAATATATGTTTATTATTAATATTATCATATACAGTAAAACCTCTCTGAACAAACATCTCCATTAAACGATCATTTAACGATTGCCTTTTCTCGAAAGATAACCCCCTCACACACACACATAGTTTTACACAAATCACGAATAGAGTATCGAAAACCGTCTTCCCTCTGGAAGCAATCACGTATCAGAGATTGAGAAATGGGGTGAAGTGGTTTACCTCTTGTTTAGTTTCAGACTTTGAATGGGGTAAACAACTTAAAGCGTTGAAAGGGAAAGCTACCTCTATTATTCTGAACAATTTAAAATCGGATTTATGTTTTAGAACTTTTGTTTTTTTTTGTTTGTTTTGTTTTGTTTTTTCAGGCTGTCAGTCCAATTTCGATGAAGAAGAATCCTAAGCACTCCTAAAAAAATACCATCCTACAGTCTAATCACACTGAACTCTCTAGGAAGTAAATAGGTTAATGAAAAATTCAGTATCTGTTGAAGACGATAGAAAACTTCATTTTATACGGTAATTTTAGAAACTTCAGTTTATACGGTAATTTTAGAAACTTCAGTTTATACGATAATTTTAGAAACTTCAGTTTATACGGTAATTTTAAGAACTTCATTTATTTTCTCAACTTCAAAATCGTTTCGAAATAAAAATGCATCACCAAAACAAACTACTATTCATTCCGATTTTTTAAATACAAACTTCGCAGCTTTCAACTAAAAATTCAAATTATCAGGTCGTGTTTTTTAATTTTATATTTTGCATGCTAATGTGGTGCAAATTTCGTCATATAAATATGCAATTTCATTTTTTTTTTTTTTAATTTCATGTTTTCCCACTTATCATAGACTTCCATCAAGAAACCACCTTTTTAAACGACCACTTTTTTCACGGAACGTTGGGTGACCGCCTTAGCTAAGTTTGTTGCATTTATAAAGATATTTTCATATATATTTGTCATCATTATCATAATGTGTATTTTAAAATAATACGTTACTTACGTGTTAACTTTTAAACTTGAAAAATGATTTCCCAAGCATTAAACGAGCATACAATGTTTTACCATGTGGGTTTTACTGACATTAAAATGCATTTACTTTTCGCCAAAATATAAAATTATGCAGAAACTAACTTCGTGTTTACTTAAATTGCGAGAATAAAATGCGCCTCCTCTAGGCAGCCCAATTCTTTATTCTCCAAAAGCTGTAAAAAGATTAACTTTCGAAGAAAACTTACCCGAAGAGCACACAAAGCGGAAAAATAAATCCCAAAGTAAATTTTGAGTGAAAACAATAATAAAAGGCACGTAGCCAACATTTATATCGGAAGGTTCTTAAGAACTTGGTTTTCCAAACGGTTCTCTTTGGAAGAAAAAGACGAATCACCCGAAGAAGAAGGAAAAAACTCTTTGAGTTTTAACCGAAGACGAATAAAATCCTCTTAAAAATCGGGAAATTTTCTCCTGTACAATTTCACCAACCTACATACACACACATTATCAGATAGCTTTTTACACTATTCCTTTTGCTTTTAAAAGATGTAAATTTTGAAGTGTATTTCTCCTATTCTACTCCCACTTTTATGACTCCAAACGTCTCGACAATACCTCAAACGATTTAAAAATTATTTCCGTCCGTCACTAAGAAATTTAAGACATAAGACTGAAGATCTTGCAATGACGCGGTAGCAGTCCATTCACCCAGTGTGTCGTTTTTCCGGGTTCAACTCCCAACTGGTGCTAAAAAAAATGGCTGCTTGTCGAATAACTAATGAGCACTAAATAAGAGTAGAGGGAGTCTACCGTTTTCCCAACACGCGAAGATTGTGTAGCAGGCCTATAGCCAGGATGAAGGAAGGGGCAACTGAGGCACAGGGGAACCCGGGGATTATTCTATATATACATAAATAGCTCGATGGGGCAACTGGAGCCACGCCCCTGCTGGCCCCGGATTGACTACAGACCTGTTGTGTAGCCAATTTTCAGCCATAAAGTTCATCCCCCGCATTCATTTACATGGACTCAGAGGATCAACAACATGGCCGAAAACTGGCTATATTTTTTGAGGCTTGCGCTCCCTCTATACTTTTACAGTGCTCGCTGCGAATAGCTGCTTACTGTATGTTATTGTCCCGTGGACCTTAAACTGTATCTAGTGTTTCGCTTCCTGGCAATATGGAGCCTAAGTCCACTGCCATACAGTGGCGTAGTGGTAACCTAGGGGTTCTACTTCAGATGGCATCATGGTACGTGTGCCCCTTTTTCTTTTCTGTCCATCGTAGTCTGCTGTTTGATTCCCTTAGCAATAGAGATTCGGATTTCACGGTAAAAAATTAGGTTTGGTCGCGGTATAACCTTTTCTGTTCTTGAGCTTTAAAAATACGAACAAACAGAAGATGGGTTGATCATAGACGGTCTCAAATACAAACGTAATATTGTAAGGAAATGTGAAAATATACATTTTAAGTGTTCAATAATAATTTAATATGATTATTATAATAATTTATCATAATTTCATTATAATAATTTTAATATAATTATTATAATAATTTCTTAAGAGCGCACACGTTTTAAGTTAACAATAAATGGGCTTTACGCTCTAAATAACTTCACATATCAATGTCTACGGTTCCATGGAAGAAGTTTCGATGTATAGAAATATCTTTGCTATACATTTTTGTGTGGTATATGGAATTTAGAAATATGTTTCGTAATCAGTGCATCCACCTTTGCAAATAAGTGAATTGCGGATCACATAACGTACAATTACGTTTATACAGATGCAGTGGCATAGATATTTTGTTGCCTAGGGCGAAGTAAGTGTCATGGCCGCCCTCCCCCACAATAGTATAACAAAACAAAACAAATAAATTTTGTTTTTTAAAGGCTAATTGCCGCCCCTCCGAATTGTGGCGCTCGGGGCGACCGCCCCTTGTTCCACCCCCTAGCTAGGCTACTGTTCAGCTGATTAAACACAGGCAATCCATATACACTAGAACCCCAATTATCCAAGACGAAAGAGACAAACCCGATAAACAATTTCCGATAAACGAAATACATATTTTGGATAGTCCAGAAATTGAACATTCAGTATAAAATATGTAATGGTACAACATGAGACTTGTATCTAAAAATACGTTTAATTGCATATTACTAAACCATAGTGTCGATGGCAAAAAATGTTACAAATATGTGTGTTAATTAAGACATTAGCTGCTTCGTAAAGAGGCCAATATCTTTGTTTTCCGATATATGCAAAGTATATGCATATCTGTGTCCGATATCTACCATCGGTATTGATTTCTCCATTAAGGCCGTAATACACCGGAAAACAAATGTAAACGTTTTCGCTGAAAACATTGAACGAATATCTACTTTAAAAAAAATGGCGCAGGCCACTTCGATTAAGACAAGTTCGAATGGTCGAAATTTTACTGTATATGTATGCAGGGTCCGCCTTATAACATATTTAACTTAAGTAGCTCAATCGAGTCCACGCTTTGTAGCAAGATTTGTTTTTTTAATTCCAGATTAAGCCTGCTTTTGCTGCAGACACAGACTAACCAAAATCTGGGAAACCAAACTGCATTTTCCCAATAAGCCGCCTTCCTTGACACATAAACCTTCAATAAACGAATAAATTTTGAGTGCCACGCAGTAAAGAAGAATCTTCTTTCTTCTGAGTTTGTAGTCAGCTTTCTGGTGGACACAAAGAACCTTTTTAAACAGTTAATTAGTAACGTGAAACACTGTGCTGAAACTATAATAAATTATTTAAAACACGACTATAATAGTTAAAATTATTTAATTAGGTGGATGGCGATCGTTTCGGCAGTAAATGACTGCCTTTGTCGAATCCGGTTACAAAAGTGAAGGTAAACTTTACCGCACTTGGCGTATAAACACGTGTTGCCATCTTTATTTATGGAGAACATATAAATGGAGGTGAAGAGACTTTTTTAGATGGCAGCACGGGTTCAGCTGTGGTGGTTTGTGCAAGGAGATTAATGGGAAGGGTGGCCGCCGAAGGGGGCAGCGCTGTATTCCCAGACAGGCTTTTGTCATATGATATGACGACCAGTGGACCGAGAAGGGACACTGGGGGGGAGGGAGCATTGCAGGGGATTGTCGATCGAAACAGGCGTACAGAGACGCACAGCTCACATGATTGTCGTCATTCAACGTCGACCGGAGACCACCGGACGCCGTTGAGTGGGTGCGGTGCAGCGAGCGGCAGAGAACAGGCGTAAATCATTCCCCGCAACCAGGGCGCACGAGACCAGAACAATCCGGACAGGCATCACATGCCAAAGTATCATCCACCGTTTGCGAAAACTGGCCCCCAAGCGATCGCTGCGGACGAAAACGATGACTGATGCCCGCCATGGACGAAAGGCCAAGTACGGCCCCAGCGATGAAGTCAGAATCAGCACGGATTCATATGCGTAAAAAAGTCTCTTTACCTTCACTTTTGTAACTGGATTCGACAAAGGCAGTCATTCACTGCCGAAACGATCGTCATCCACCTAATTAAATAATTTTAACTGTGGTAGTCGTGTTTAAATAGTTTATTTTTAAACAGGGTTAACACCGTACACAGTTCCCGATATTGCCTTTGAGGGGCCCTAGGCCGGGCACATATTTGGAGAAAACACAAAACTGTTCTTACGAAAATTTGGAAATGCAATAAATAGAGTGCTGAACCCATTTCGAAGGGACATCGTTGAATTGGTCCCGTCATAAGTTGGATAGTTAAATACAGTGTTTCCTCTTGTAAGGGATGCCTCCAATTAAAGGACGATTACTCTGGTCTGTCGTATATGTAAACTCGTGTTTGTAAAAATTGCAACACCATGAAGGACTCGTCCGAATTGAATGAAATTTAATGTACAAACGACCTGTGTTGATACAAATAAACGATTAAAATTACAAAGCAAAAAAAAAAACCAATATTACATGTCGAAAATCAGTATTTGGTGAAGCCACCACGCGCTGCAATAAGTGATGCTATACGACGTGGCATGGAATCAAACAGATGTTGAATGTGTGCCTGAGGAAGAGCATTCCAGATTGCTTGTATGCGACCCCAAAATTCATCTGTAGTAGCTATGGGACGAGGATCACGAGCGAGACGCCGACCAACGAAATCCCACACATGTTCAATCGGCGACATATCCGGCGAATAGGCAGGCCAAGGAAGAAGCTGTATCTGTTGTGATGAAAAGAAGTCTTGAACATTCCTGGCAATATGTGGGCGGGCATTGTCCTGTTGAAATACAGCTCCGGGAATGCCTTGAAGGAAGGGAACAACTTCGGGCTCCAGAACTTCATTGATGTACCGGTTGCTGTTAAGATTACCCACAATTCGTAGCAGCTGAGATCGTCCATGATACGCAATCGCACCCCAGACCATAACGCTGGGGGTTCGTCCACTATGACGTTGGATAACGCACTCCGGAAGGTGGCGTTCACCGGTATAGCGTCTAACACGGATGCGGCCATCACTGTACCCCAAATTAAAGCGGGATTCATCAGAAAACACCACTTGTTGCCAATCAGCACGCCAGTCTCTATGTCCATGAGCCCATTGTAGCCGCAGGCGCCGATGGTTTTGCGTCAGGAGGATCCTGTATAAAGGAACTCTTGCACGCAGTCCACGATGCAGTAGACGCCGACGAATTGATAAAGCACACAATGATACACCTGTAGCAGTGCACCAATGTTCTGCCAACTGTCCAGATGAAGCAAAACAGTCCAGATGTATATCATCCCGTTTGACGTCACCTTTTCGGTTCCGGATTTCTGAGTTGTCTGGTTCTCTTGAACCCACTGCTTCCACACTCGCATCACTGTGCTGCTGTTACGCCCCATACGAGCTGCTATTGCACGATAAGAAAACCCTCCTTCACGAAGGCCGATCATTCGTCCCCGTTCAAACTCCGTAACTTGCTGAAATGTCGCCCTCTTTCGTCGTAGAGGCATAGTGACGTCTCATGTAACGTTTACCACTAGCAGATAACCATACACGCCCCGCTACAGCCCTCTATTTATACGGATCCATCAGCAGTTCAGAGGGCGCTGCTCAGCCCACGCAGAGGCGATGACTCTGAAATTCTAATCATTTGAATAGCATACCCTAATTTGCATTTCCTGAAAGTTTCAGCTCAATCAAGTGATTCCTTCATGGTGTTGCAATTTTTACAAACATGAGTTTATAGATCAACACATGACACCTCTATTTAAGGGATGAAACGTCTTGTCCGCTGGATGTCCGTTATTGGGAGGTAACACTAATAAAAAATGCACAATGCTACTGCGCTGCAATTTTTTTCTTTTAATTTTTTAGGGCAAGATTTGGTAAAAGTAAAAAATTCCTATATTAAAATTAAATAACCTTTTGGCTTTTTGGGAGGTCCCTAAAATTGCAGGGCTCGAAGCCCGGGCTTTGGACGCCTTTTCTGTGATCAGGTCCTGACTTTATATTTTTTTAAATATGGTGACAAAAAAGTCGTTTTTTTTGTTTTTGTTTTAGTCATTCTTTCTGTCAGTGCGTCGCTATAATAAAAGTTTATAACATTTTTTTATTTTAATTAGCTATATATTTTTTTAATTCTTATACATGAACGTTCGTTTCAAACCGCAATACCTCCCAATGTTTCCCCCTTTTGGAGCCCCGACGATTTTTAACCTGGGGAAATTACTTTTTTTGCCCCACCCTCGTCACGGCTCTGGTGTTTCATGCCCTTGGCAACAGGAATTACAAATTACGGAATTTTAAACACTTGTCACTATCCGCGGCTTCGCTGAGGATTTTGTTTAAAACACCTTTCTCCAGGGACGTACTGGGTCCTACCGAAGGGCGCCTATACCTTGGATTATCGGACGGCGTGAGTCCCATCGCTCATGGGGTCGCACCGAGCGCCAGCTGGCCGAGGTCCCGGTCCATCCCTGCTCTTCTCCTTCTCCTCTAGTAGTGGAAATGGGAGATTGCGGACCTTACAAGTCGAATAATCTATAGAGCAAGGATAACGAACCTATGGCACACGTGCCAGAGGTGGCACTTACAAAAATCTTGCTGGCACGTCAAAAATTTTCAGGTGAT
Organism: Dysdera silvatica; assembly: GCA_006491805.2. Taxonomy (NCBI): domain Eukaryota; kingdom Metazoa; phylum Arthropoda; class Arachnida; order Araneae; family Dysderidae; genus Dysdera; species Dysdera silvatica. The sequence goes on from QLNU02014802.1 coordinate 147,564,687, forward strand.
ATTATTTTACAAGCTTATAAATTATTCAAATTTTATTTTAATCGTTACAAGGTAGAAGTTTAATCTACTTAGAACGAAAGAAACTAACCAAAAAGGACATTGGCCACTCTAGGAAAGAGGGTCAGCAGCTAAAAGTGGGTGAGTATTTGGACATTACAGGACTTGGGAACAGGGAGTCTGATGCCAGGGGCGGACACAGACTTTCATTTTGGGGGGTCAAGGACAGAATTTGCCATGGTCTTGGAATAACACCCTTCATTTATCATGAAAGTTGGAATTTTTTACAGTGAAAAAATATATTTTGGGGGTCATGACCCCTGTGACCTCCACCCGTGTCTGCTACACCCCCTAACACTCCCCAAATTTCTTGGCACACATACTCCACATTTCTTAACACACACACCCTTAAAACTCCAAGTTTATATACCCGCTAAATATTCAAATTACAAGAAAGAAAAAATATTGCGCAAATTATTTTTCCATACTTTTTCTGCATATGTAAATTGTAATAATCTTTTATATGCAACAATTTTTCGAAGAAAAATATGGATAAAGATACCAAGGGGGGGAAAGGAACCACAGGAAGTAAAATCCTGCCACCTCAAAAATTATCAACTGTCTGTGAATAGACTAAATGTCCAAGAAGAAATGCTTGAATTTTGTTTTCCTCTGAATAAAAGAATGAACTTTTTTTGTGTAAATATGGAAGAATTATTTCATAACTACCGAATATTTTATTTCGTTTCTTTTCTGGTAAGTACATTTTATAAAAAAAATTAAAATTTTGAAGGTAAATTTGACACCCCCAAAACGAAGTTTGACACCCCACTAAGAAAATATTCTGGCAGACACTTCTTGGGAAGAGTCGCCATCGAAGGCAGAGTAATGAGAATTTAATATGTAATAATAATGTTATAAGTAATGCAATAAGTAATGTAAAAATGTAGTAAGTAATGAAATAAGTAATGTAAAAATGTAGTAATGAAATAAGTAATGTAAAATGTAAGTAATGAAATAAGTAATGTAAAATGTAGTAAGTAATGAAATAAGTAATGTAAAAATGTAGTAAGTAATGAAATAAGTAATGTAGTAAGTAATGAAATAAGTAATGTAGTAAGTAATGAAATAAGTAATGTAGTAAGTAATGAAATAAGTAATGTAAAAATGTAGTAAGTAATGAAATAAGTAATGTAAAAATGCAGTAAGTAATGAGAATTTAGAGTGCCATTCCCTTTAGTTAATGCCAAACCTTTAGTTATTTACAAACAATAATGATGGCTGTATTATCAATATTCTGCTCTATATATGATTGTGAATCGTTATTTTCCGAAACGAATTTTACACAAGTTTAAGAAACAGGACGACTGATAAATGTAGTTCGGCCTGTGTAAAAGTGATGAATATGAACCAGATATGAAGCATTTAGCACCCGGTGTTTAACAGCAAAAATCTTATTAATTTATACGACAATGTGTATGTCTTGTTACAAGTTTATCTTTATAAAATTAACTTTAATTCTCAAATTTATCTCAATGACGTTCAGCAATAATTAATTTTTTGTTGTTATCCCTCATTGCAAACTGCTTAGTACTTCAGCAACACCATAAATATCATTCGTAAATTTTTGACACGCGCATATGAAAAATTTCTCCACCACTAGCCCGGGCCCTCTTTCAGTGGCGTACGCAGAAGGGGCCTAAAAGGGGGGTTGCAACCTCCATTTAGCGATGAAATTTTGTATACATACATGCATACATATGAATGTAGGCAATTGACCTCTGCAACTCCCCATTGTAAACCTCTAACGCCCCTTTACGAACTTCCTGCGTAAGCTTATGAACCCCCTTCAACTAAATCCGGCACTAATTCTGCTTCGCATTGCCTTAACTAGTAAATAAGTTTTATTTAAACTTAACTATGTATTATTTACTTACGTTAAAAAGCATCTAATCAGTAATTATCGGTTCACAATCAAATGAAAACTGTGCAAATTATCGAAAAGTTCCTTATCAAAGGCAAAGTATTAGCATATATCAGTTGTCATCAGACTCCGAAGAACGATTAGATATCGTATGGATCACTGAAAATCGATTAAATATCGCGTGGGTCACCGGAGTTTCCGAGTGAAATATATTGATAGATGATCGGGTCAATAGCTCTGGCTTGGATAGTGTCAAACTGGCAACACTAAGCACCAATTCCTCACTCTTCCCATCAATAATATAATCTCATCACTCATTTTTTCTCATTCGTGTTTTCGGGTTTTTTTCATCATGTCTTGAAATTCTAAAGAGTTGTAAAAAATAACGTCAAAAACATTTTAATGCTTTCCATCTGCTTTCAAACTTTTGACGCCTCAGATTACTGGTTAAGAAGAAAAATCCGCGAGTTTAAAAGAAAAATTAAAAGTGTAATATGTAACATATCAAAAGAAAATATTGACTTGACGTTTGTTTACACTTACTTTTCAGAGTTAATACGTTATTAAAACTTAATGCGTGCTTTAACTAAAAGTACGCATTGCTATGTAGACAAGGAGCGTTCTGAGCCAGCGCCACCTAAATTGAGTAGCTAGGAGGCGCTGCTTGCACTGGCTAGATGAAATGGTATTTATACTGGGACTGCTTACATGATAAGGTTAATTTTTATAATAACGTTAAATCCTCTGCTAATGTTAAAGCATTTGTATTGAAATAATGATGTGTTAATTATTGTCAGTATTAGTTACCCACAATATTGCGAATAAAAATAATAATCATTTTTAACTGTCATATTACATATAATTGAATCAGTCATTTTGAAAAGGGGTAAACTCCATATGAAAACAATGAAATATAACCCCTTTTCAAAATGACAGATTCAATCGTTAATATTCGTAAAATAAAAATAAAAAACGAAATATTTTAAATGCTGATATAGGAGAGGAAGAATGAGCTGTATAAAATATTTTATGAGACTAATAGCTAAAATGCATTTCAAATAATATTGCATATGACAAAAAAAACGTATGAAGCAATTATAATATGGAACATGATAAATAAAATAAATAAAAAGCGGCGATAATCTCTTCCTCAGTAATCAGAGCTGTAGCCAGGCTGTGGCTATAGGGTGCTGAACCACTCTGGAACTGTGGTTAGCAAGCCCTGGAAAATATTTTTTCAAAAATCAAATATTGTTGAACTTTATTCTAAATTTTTTGTTTTGTACGAAATTGTACATGACAATGGAAATTGTTCTTTGATGTTAGAAATGTATTCAAAATAGCTCTCTACTGTAGATCTTGTGTATGTAATTTTTTTTACATAGGTTTGAGTCTTCATATACTTTATAATAAGGATTGGGGAAATTATAGAGAGGTATATTAAAATGTGTAAGTTTGTAGGGCAAAATTTACATTAAGAAATTTATTTATTTATTTATTTATTTATTTATCAACGTTAAATAGACTAATCTGCTTATATATTTAGTATAATTAAGTATATTAATACAATACATCAACACCTTTTCGAATTTTAAGCCCCCTCTGTAACTTTCTGAGGCCCCCCCCTGTAACAAACTTCTAGCTGCGGGCCTGTTGGTATGCACACACATACTCGTTTTTTAAGAGAAAAGCCACCTTAATTTTGTGATTAAGGCGAAACGTTAGCATAGAAAATTGCTCACACGCGCATTTTCAACACTATAAAGTCGACCGGGTAATATTTTAGTTGCCAATAATAGAAAAATCATTTCCGGTACGTGAAACGTAAATAACTTCACACCCGAGAATTTGTGAATGAAAAGTGCGCAGAATTATGATTCAGATATTAGTCAGACATTATTTTGTACATTTCAAGCAACTAGGTAAGATAATTGTCAAGTAATGTCCGTGTGTGTGTGTGTGTGTGTGTGTGCGTGTGCGCGTGCGTGAATGCATGAATGTATGCGCGTGTATGTATGTATGTATGTATGTATGCATGTATGTATGTACAGAGAGAATCTATTCCTAAGCCCCAAGCGCCCCCTCCCACCCCCACAATTTTGAAAACTGTACGCCATGTCCGTGGGCATGCGCAATGAATCATTTTCCTGAGATCCACATCAGGATACAGATGCTAGTGTCCAATGTTGGCAGCCTTGTTATTGGCGTTGCCAGATACGTCATAGTTCTCAAAATTATTGGGGGTTGGGGCAGGGGCTTACCCAGGATTCATAAACTGGGGGGGGGGTCTAGATTTCATTAATTTATTTTCATTAAACACATTATGTGTTCAAAATTTTTAGGGGGCGTATCAAAAAATCTAGAGGGGTGTTGTTAGATGTATAAATCCCTAGGGGGGGGGCCAAGCGTATTTTATGTACGCTTATACATTACAGTATATGTAAAATTGCAATTTATTTCAAATTATTTGGGGGGCTCGGGACCAAACGACTTTACACCTATGACCTACGCTAACATTTATGTTGAACTCCTGCTAGTGTAATACACAAATTTTGAACACACAATAGTCATTTTCGTTGACTTTCGAATGGCTAAAGCGCTATCTATCGGCAAATTTTAGACTACATTTTTTCTTTAAAAAAAATCCTAGTCAAGGTTTATCGTGCAAACCGCACATCTCAATACAATGATTTTTTAATGAATTTTTTTTAAGTTTTGGTTGACCTGGGTCCTTTGGTTGACCTTGTATTGAATATTCAACAGAAATATGGCGATCATTCAGAAACAAACTGTTTTTATATATCTCCCAATGTTAACTGCTTGATAAGAAAAATAATTTGTTTTTACATGTTATTGCATTTGTGCTTTTAGTTTTTTTTTTATTACGAAAGCTAATTTATTTTTGATAAATTTAATTTCTTACGTGTAAAATTGTGATTCATAATCATATTGCGCATAGTTTTCCAGTATTTTGTTATTGAATATTTTTAATCCACATTTATTAATTTACTTGAAAATAACAGTAAAATTGTTAAAATTGGAAAATATCTTCCTAAGAGTTGAAAGTTAATTGTAGGTAGACCTTCAGGACCATTCTTGGCGATGGTGCACAATGTGCCCTTGTACCTAGGCGGATAAGCCTAGGAGTGGCTGTAGACCGTTTATTATTATATTGCCTTTAATATTTTGATTTAAGACAGTATCGAGGGGATCTGTAAAAAACAGAATTATATTTTACACGATAACTGTTCAAAATTACGCATATGGGAATATAAAGGTAATCACTGCACATATCAAATCATATTTAAGCAATATTATATTAACAATGATGGCGAGAGAGGGAGATGTATATATAATTTTTACAACTAGGCGACCAACAGCATTAGAATGACCCTGGTAATGACGAAGAACTAAATTTCTTGTTAATGATAATCAAACTACCAGCTATCAAATAATTTGTTCCCATAGTTTGGTGTTCTTCAGTTAATACGTGTTTCGTTATCTATTTATGATACATAGTTTTAATTGCCACGACAAATTACCTTTTGTAAGAGAGTGAAAGGGAAAGGAAGACGTTGCTTAGGTCCAGTATTGAGCATAGGACCCTATGTAATAACAAAAAGCCACACGCATCAACGTAGAATTTTCAAAATTATTTGGGAGGTTGGGGACAAGCAAATATTATATACATTTATATATTACAACATATGTAACATTGCAATTTATTTTAATTTATTATGGGGTTCAGCCCTCACGGGCGTATGTAACTGTACGCCTGTGGTCACACTTCTCATTAATGGCCCTGAAACTGCCTATTATTGATGGTTCCTTCCCCTTCTCTCAGTGTGTCACTTCATTTGCATTGTCTAAATTGCAGTTTTAGAAATGGGTGAGGGAATGACTTTTTCCCATGTCCGGTATCGAATTCGGAACCCTACGAGGCGGCAAAAAGTTACATTCTTCGTCAATGACCCATCAAATATTAAATGTTTGATATCCGTGTTTTAGTATTCTTTAAGTGTTTATCAGTTAATACGCATTCTATTTTCTTTTTGTAGAAAATAACTTCATTTGCGTTAGCAAAATTATTTTTTGTGTAGTGGAAAAAAAATCGTCGTTCCCAAGTCTAATATCAAACTCAGGACCCCATGCAGTGGCAAGACCCATTACAGACAGAGGTGAAAATGTACCTCCGCACCTGCATGGCCGCTGATCGCTTATTATTATATTTTCTTTGATCATCAAAGATCTTTGTTTCATTTTATAATTATTTTTTTTGGCATGATAACTGCTGTTAAAACTAAGTGTATGGAAATATAAAATAAACATTGCCCATATTAAGTTCTTAATTAAATATTATTAAATTCGATGAGAACGGCGATCTTGAGTTTGCACCTGGATTGCCAACAACCCAGGAACGCCCCTGATATCTCCCCACTTGTCTTCTCTATTTTTAACGTTCGTTTCGATCCTGCCCTTCGTCCTCCTCAGCCTGTACCATACAACTGTCAACTATACTCATAACAGAAATTTTCCACTTTGCTTGGGTCTCTATTCGGTCAATTTGATCAATCAATTTTATGAAGTTTCTGTGCATACTGATTATTTCAGGTCACTCTTTTTCCTCAATCAATGATAGCTACAC